>KK119017.1:1085-31676 GCA_000611955.2 Stegodyphus mimosarum
GCATTGTTGAAGGTGACTTTGCTGTGAATCTATTACATATAATGCATTTCTTAATTATAAATCTAATCGTCCGTCTGGCTGAAATAATGCAGTATTCTTCTCTAATCATGGACATGAGCATTTGAACACCGGCATGAGAGTTCCTTTTATGGTACTCGAGAACTAGACTATGCACAATGTGATGCTTTGACGGAAGCAAAATTGGATATTTAAATCCAAATTCATCATCTCTAGGGAGTATCTTTGTTTTCACTCTGATCAGTCCTATTTCATCTCTGACGACTGAGAAACCATTTATTACATCTCCAGTCTGAGAAAAAGTCTCACGCTGAACAAGTAGACTCAAAGTGTCTTTTGAAGCTTTTAACTCGGCTGCAGACAAGAATTTTTCTCTATTTATAGATTTTGCTGACAGCTTCTAACAAATCTTAGAACCCATGCTAAAATTCTTACAATTGCCGAAAATTTAGAATATTTTTCATACCACTTAGGGGTATAAGTACTTAAACCAACGTTTAATACTACAACCTTCTTCCTGATTTCTGAAGAAATTAATGCCTCGTTGGGTTTCATTTCGAGGCGCGGCCACCTATCCATCGGCTCTTTTAACCAGTTAGGACCCTCCCACCATGAATTCTTTAGAATTTGATGAGGGGTACAACCCCGAGATGGTATATCAACTGGATTTAACTGGCTTGGCACATAAAACCACTGATTCGCCTCTGAAAGTGTGCAAATCTCTCTGACACGATTTCCCACGAAAGTTCCCCATTAATCATTACGTTTGATCCATGACAGAGCTGTGGTGGAATCAGACGAGTAATGTATTTCAATTTTGTCCAAAGATAATGCTTTTACAATATACTTAGCTAGCCGTACTCCTAAAATACAAGCTAAAAGTTCAAGACGTGGTGTTGTCATCTTTTTTAAAGGTGTAACACGAGATTTTGCGGCCAGAAAATTTACATAGATGTCACCATTGTTTTCGCAATGCAAGAAAATCACGGTCGCGTAAGCTCTCTGGCTCGAATCGCAAAAAACATGCAAAGTTTGTTTGTTTCCATATCCTATTCTGTGGAATATTTTCAAATCTGACAGGATCTGTAACTCACTGTACCATTTCAAAAATTTCCGCTTAACCTCTTCTGACAGTAAAGAATCCCAATCCGCTTTAGTAACCCAATCTTCTTGTATCAATAACTTAGCCGGTAATAACACAGGAGCTAAAAATCCTAGAGGATTGAAAATCCCCTGCGTTAAAGACAAAATCTGTCTTTTTGACAGATCGTCTACATTCGGTACAGGCTTAAAATGAATACAAAGGCTATCATCCCTTCTATCCCATAGAACACCCAAGACTGAAATCGGATTCTTAGAAATAAGTTCCGAATTAGAATTGCTCGAAATTTTATTAACTTCGTTTATAGGACCGAATGGTCACATCCTTAAATCCATCTTAGCTTCTGCTAGAATGTCTATTGCTTTTTCCATAAAATCCTTCAACTCTTCCTCTGTGTCAAGAGATGAGACACAATTATCAATGTAAAAAGAATTTCGAAGCTTTTCTGCTACCTGACTTAGTTTGGCAGACACTCGAGACAAATGGAACGAAATGACAGCACCTAAAAGATATGGGCTTTATCTAACCCCGAACACTACCCTTGTGTGGCGATACACTTTTAAGAGGTTATCATTCTCCCACCAAAGGAACCTTAAAAAATCTCGATCCTCTTTCTTAAGTTCAATTTGTAAGAATGCGCGTCTTATATCTGCCGTAACTCCTATACGTTTCTCTCTGAACCTGTAAGGTTTTAGTTAAACTAACAAAGTTTTATTTTAATTTAAATCTTTCTTCTCTGTTTCAACTTCCCGTCAGAAGAAGCGCGCGTTTTCAGCTTATGCTAATTTGAAGTACAGCCAAGTACTATTTAAACCAGAGGTAGAAACCTCTCAGTGTGAGAGAGCTTTTAGTCTCGGATCACGGTCATTTTGTTTGACGTTCGCCTGACCAGCTAGCAGCTAAAATTATAAGCCGTAGTGCTTACTACGTGATTGCATATTGAAATAAATTGAAGGGCGCTAGTATTAGTATTTCTTGCTACGCACCATTTAGTTAGAGGCCAACTCCGCGATTAGCTCTGTGAGCAAAGATCAATTAAATTTCTATTTAGCTTTAGTTTAAATTTATCTGATTGTTCATTTAGACCCAAGTGTGGTCTTTTACTTTCTGTATCCCTCCCGAGTTGGGAAGTGTGTAAATAATAGTGATTTAATAAAAGAGGATTTTAAATCCCTTTCAAGTGCAATTATTCTCCAGCACAGTATCTACACCAGAACAAAGCTCATTTAAGCTCCCTGTTCCAGATCAGGACTTTAGGTTAAGGAGTTACTTCAACATGTTTGCTAAAGCGATGCACAGAACACGCATTCCTGACAAACCTTAATAATAAGGCAGGTATTTCTTCGATTAAATTTGGTCCCCTTACTAGGCAGTCATTAAGAGAAGGTGCTCGTCTAGATTTACATGATGCGTCAAATACCGGTCGTACCTTGGTGGTAAGACTATCCGGTTTAATGACAGGATGGTGAGGAAGATAATGTGATTTGGACTTAAGATCGTGCACCGGAACTTCCTCTATCACGCCTTCTGCAAGCCACTCCCTAAAGACGTTATCATACTCTTCAAGTATATTCAAAGATTTCAGTCTTTGTATTGTGCTGAAAAGTCGTTTTTCTGCGATATCGCGGTTGGTTGGTAAATCTATGTTATGTTCCAACCAGGGTAGACCAACACAATATCTTCCATCTTCATTTTTGCTCAAGGAGCCTAAAAACTGTTCTCACGAAATATCTTCTTCCGCGCTCTTTGCAGAATTACTGCCGGAATCTGAAATTCGTACTGTTTCTAAATTCCAAAGATCAGATACGTTCAAGTCCCGAACCATCAGACTTACATTCAGAGTCGATATACCTCTACCTTGTGGCTCTGAACACTCCTTAAATCGACCGCATACAGTCCATCCTAACATAGTGTCAACTGCAATCAAACCTCCATCAAGCTGTTTGACTTTCCCTGTAAGAATTGTACCATAAATGTCGCTGCCGATCAGCATCTCTATCTTCGGGCAACCTGGTCCTATGTCTGACAGCCATATCTTTTTACATTTAAGTTCTTTTAAAATAGGTCCCTTAGATACGCGTGCTATGTTTCCACATATAACTTCCTGATCCAAAAACTCTAATTCCATTTCTTGTCTCATATAAGGATTGAGAGAGCGTATCCTGATTCGATACCTTTTATGAAAGTTCGGTTCAATTTTAGCCCCTCCGAAAAGAGTGTGAGCTACAGCTTCCTCCGCAATCGGAATTAATCCTAATTCCTGCATCGTAGACTTCAAAATATAAGATTTTTGTCAGCCGCAATCGAGAAGCGCTCGTACTTCCTTCGTGGCTGTTTTTCCTAACACATTGACTTTAATTGTCATGAGAGCTACCTCTGTGGAACACATTTGTCCCGCCGTAGTTGCCTGATCGGTTTCTGGCCCTGTTGCCTTTTCCTGTGTTTCCTCTTTCTGCAGATCCGAGCAGAGAAATTGTATGTGCCTTACCACACGCATAACAACGTATAAATTGTTTACAAGACTTAGCAACATGTCCAGGCGAGAGGCACTTTAGGCAACACCTCTTAAGCTTAATTTTATTCTTTCTCTCATCTAATGACAGACAGCGTGCTTCGTAACAGTTACTGTCATGTAGCTTATCACAAAAAATACAGTTATTATCTTTCATCGTAAGGAAACCTGCCGCCGTAGGGACATTTGTTAACTGTTTCGATTTGAATTTGCCTTTTAAATCTCCTTTCGATTTATTGCAATACTTGTTTTTCTGCCTAACACTTTCAAAACCACTCCGCGCTAACTTAAGCCGTTCTTCCCCTTCAACTTCGCATCTTAAAAATTTCATCAAATTAGTTAGGCGAGAAATGTCCGTACTTTCGTTTATCTCTCCAAAAAGGGGGCTTCTTTGCCAGGCTCTGAGGACTTCCTCTGAGAGGCATGATTCTACCATAGGATATAACCAACAAGTATTGTTGTCCGTTTTAATACCTAAAGATTCGAGAGCTCTTAGTTGTGCTTCGATCTTATCAAATAATTGCGGCAATAGTAATTTTTCCCTATTCCCTGCCTTAACATTTGTTACAATTAACTTTATAAGTTCTCTCACGTATACCTCAATTAACAATTCATGTCTACCAAAACGTTCCTTAAGAGCACTAATAGCTTTCGAATAATTTTTCGCAGACATTGGGTAACTGTCAATAAAGTCTCTAGCGCGCGTTCCTTGTTTCATGCTTTGCACAAGATATTGAAATTTGTCACTTTCGTATAAATCAGGGTCCTCGTGTATTTTCTCAAACTGAGACCAAAACGGAAGCCAGTTCAGTAACTCTTCATCGAACATCTTAAGCTCAATTTTCGGGAGCTTAAACGATCTAGTATTACGAGGCGAATTACTACCTTGAGACCGCGTTTCTAAATTCACCTGTTCTAAGGCACCTAACTTCTCACTAACTAAGCGAGAAATGGTAATAAATTCGTCCTTATAGATATCCCAGCCTTCCATTTCATCGTTAACTTTTTCAGGCGTTGCATCAGACGAAATGATAGAATTCAAAATTTTCTCGTTAAGTTCCTCAATATCTTTCTGTAACATTTGCAACTTTGTAAATTTATCTTTAATTATTCCTTCTGAAAAATCCTCCTTTTCAAAACATTAACAGTCTTGGTTAAGGAAGAACGCAATCCCCCGCGTTTTACAGTTAAAGTATCCATGATAAAACAAGCAATTATACCCGCTTTGATTCACAAAATACAATTCAATAAAATAATCCTAACAGTAACCTCACTGCTAACTTTAAACAAAATAACCTTTAAGCGCTAACATTAAATAAAATTATTCTAACAATAACCTCACTGCGTCTTGTCGCGGACGCCACTTGTTACGAAACCAAAACCAAAATTATCAGAGCTACGCCGAGACTACCCGTCAACGGTTGTTCTGTACAGGTTCTTAATATATACATATTTAAATCTTAATAATAACTAAACACAGTGAGTCTACTTATGTATAAACCTTAATAATTATAAGACACAGTGAGCATCTTTTATAATCGTACCTTCAATATTTGGTAAAAAAGAAATAAATTTTATCTACCTGGGTGCTGCACGTGCTTCTTGAGGAATAGCTATTTTATTATACAGCAGGATACACCTTCATATACATCTTGAATAAAAGCACAACTATGACACTAGAAAATTATACACAATGCAAATTAGAATTAGTAGAACGCTAAAAATCCATCACATATGCGGGAAAGCAGGCATCTGCTCCATCTACAAGAAAAAATAGAAATAAAAATAGTAAAGTTATTTACAGTTCAAAGTCTAGTGGATAGCTGTCGCCGTTTATTGACGGCATTAAGTAGCAGTTCACTTCTGACTCACCACTCAGGGTCAAGATAATAACAAACTAATTAATGCATTAATGAACAGGTATAACGCAGCTGTGCCTTGCTGTAGCTTACGTAACATACATCTCCATGTCCTGCAAAACAGTATAAAATGTCTTTTCATTTTCAGAAGATGACATATAATACATGTTTTCGTCAATAGGGTGGACATCCAAGTCTTTAGCTTTTGTTTGCAATTTATAAGCCATACAAAGAGGTTTCGTGATACGATGGTTTGCAAATTCTAGCATTCTTTTCATGTAGTACTTTTCCATGACTAAGCATACAAATTCAACTAAAGAACACATGTTAAAAGCTTTACATCTTTCTAATACAATATCTTTAAATATTCTTATGGATGATTCAACCATATTGTTTGTATTATGCCCTTTGAAAGAAGTTCCTGCCCTGTAACAAATAGCCCATTCTATTCTTCTCTCCCAAAGCATTTCAACATGAGAAATGTAGTTCTCATATTTACTAGCACATGGATCATGAAGTAATGTGAAATATTCTTCAGTACCTGCAAGTTCATTGGGTGTATATAAAATATTTCTAAAGAGTTACATTAAATACTTCTTTTCGTTTTTTAAGATATTATTTTTACAGTCCCAAAGCCAACGCCATAAAGCTTGAGTTACATGAAGTGTACACAACAGTAAACGAGAGCTAGCGTAAGTGACTTGCAGAGCTTTTCTCTCTGCTTTACAATCATCCGTCATAAATAAATCTGGTTCTCCTTTTCCTCCAAGGCTCGATCACCCATTAATTGTTTAAATGTACTGAAAGCATTAACATATATTTCTTCTGTCTGTGAAGAATGCAGTACAAGCCAGTGGAATGGCTCCTATCTTTGTTGCTGTAAACATGAAAGTAACACATGTGTTGGTCTGATCACATGATCCACTTGTATCGACATATACAATGTCTCCTGAAAATGGTTTATCATGAGCTCTTTGCATGATAGGAGTTACAATTACAGTTATCAGAGAATTTTCTTTAATTGTCATGTGCACTCCACATTCACTAAGTTCTTTTTGCTTGTGACACAAAGCTTTAAGTAGACTCTCACTGTCTCTTCCACCAAAGTTAGACAACCTGCATAAAAATAATTTTACATTTTGAAAAAAGCATGTTTCAGTGAAAAACTTTTAAAATCATTTCTTTACAAGGTACAAGAGATTTTCAAATAATAAAATTACACGAAAAACAAATTTTCCCCTTTACATTTCGCTTATTAGCAGCCGAGCCGTAAAATCACTAAAGACTGGTAGTTTGACCCAGGTTTGAATCCTGGTGAGCAGGGCTGCTGCATGGGAATTTTCATCCAAGTCCTCCACAAAAGTATCCCTCCTCATAGGCAGATAGTTGAGTTATTCTGCCTTAATCACTTCACCCACTAAATTTTAAACCAGGGTTTCTTAAACTTTTTTCAGTCGTGACCCCTTTTTATCACTCGGATTTTTTGGCAACCCACAAGACCCCATAATATTAACAAAAATTTTGTGGGATCCCATAAGTAACTGTGCAAATCCGACACATGCATGAATGAAACTGCAAATTTTTTCACTTTTACTGTAATATACTATTGCAGTTTTAGGTCATTAACTTTAATTCCTAATTTTAAGACATAGAACAATGTGAACACTTTAAATAAGTAACAGACAAAATGACAGTGTCATGTTCAAAGCAAGGAAAATGAACGATTATATTATAAAAAGAATGCATCGGAATGTTTTCTTTTTTTCCTTTGTCTGTATTGCACTTATCTTTACCTATTTTCAGATACATAGTATAAAAATATTTGGTAATTGTGAAATTATTATATAAAGTTAAAAGAAATATCAAAACTGCTAAAATTTTTGGCAACCCCCCTACTATTAATGCAATTTCTTGGTTTTTCTCTATATGTAATCTAAATACAAGCTAGTTTCCTTTAAAAAGTCTTCCCATGAAGGCTACTCACCTTCCAGACTGGTAACTTTGGAGTTCTTTACGTTCATCTAAATAACTGGTTAGTCTATATTTTAGGATGCCCTTTGGATTATTGCCAAGTTGTTGTTTCATTTATCGCTAAATTGTTTCATTTAACAATAAAATGGGATATGTGATGAGATAAATGTGAAGTTTCTGTATGATTTGGAATGAAAGGGAAAAAAACATTAATTGTTTGCTGTGTAAATGAAGGTTTACTTAGTAGTCATTATAACTGTCCTGTTTGTACAAAGGAAATGCATATGGTCGAACATAAAGATCGTTCAGATGTCTTTGAATGGGTTTGTCACAATAAAGGTTCATGCAGGAAATGCCACCGACAGTCCAGCACTACGGAGGATATTTTTTACTCTTATATATGTTAACTTATGTGGTGATGGCAGTAAACATATTCTAGTTCAGATAATTTTAGAAAGTTTTTGGATGCTATTAAGGAACTTTGTGTGCCACAGACTGAAGACACAGAAATTTCTAAATATGGCAAGTCAATATTTCCTTTTTGTACTGCTATATGTGATAGGATGTATTTCCTTTTTTATTTCATTGTGTGATTTAAAATGCAGTTTATTGGGCTTTGATTGGCTACAAATTTTATTCAATTTAGCTGATGAGTAACTTTGTTTTAATATTATATGACGTCATTATTCTCCTGATTTTTTTTTTAAACGAAAATATATCGATGTTTTGTGTCGTGTATTTTGGTTTTGTGTAGTGGCCATCTTGAAACTATGTTTTACTGGCCAATCGCCAGTTTTCACCACAGGGCACCCTTAAATATATTTTTACCAAATAATCAAATCCAGTCTATAAAAGAAACAAATATAGTAAAATATATAAGGATTCAGAGAATTAAATGGGCAGGACACCTGTGCAGAATGGATGAAAATCGAGTAACTAAAAAGATCGGCCAGACCATTCGGCACCCGAAAATGAGAAAGACCTAGACTTAGGTGGCTCGACTGTTTGGAAACAGACTTAAGAATTTTAAAAATTACCAATTGGATGTGCATGGCCAGGGATAGAAGAGCTTGGAATTCGATTCTTCTGGCAAGGACCCATTCAGGGCTATCTGGCCATTGAAGAAGAAACATTAAAAAGGATAAAAGTAAAAATTTAAATTATGGAATGTACTTTATTAAATTAATAACAAGTGGTCAAAAATATATATTTTAATTACTATTATTAATGTGCATTATAATTATGGCAAATCATAAATTTGCTTAAAAAGTAAAGAAACTAAAAAGCATCTATCACATTACTAAGCAATCATTAATAATTAATTACTGATCTTCATATTTACTAATAAGACTCATGTTAATAACCACAAAACATAATAATGTTTGGTGGTTAATAATGTTATTTCATAACAAGATAATAAAAATAAAAGATTTACCATTATTGGGCTTTATCATACCTCCATTTTTCAAATAAATATGACACCTGTCGAAGTGTAGGATTAATTTGAGCATTCGCTAAAACAGATGCTGCACCATCCAATTCCATGTACAAAAAAACTCATTTCATGTAAATTTTTGGCTGTAGTAGGTGTTAGACCATCATTAAAATATAAAAAAAAAGTCTCCTTTGTGTCTGTATTTATGCGCAAGAAGCTATAAGCTTCTGCAACATTCACATGATGAGAATGTGTGTGTCTGTGTGTGTGTGTGCGTGCGTGCGTGTTACATAAAAAATCGGGTAAAGTGCAGAATCGCCCCCTTATTTGTCCGGCCCTTTTTACAAGAGTAAGAAGAATTGGATTTTTGTTAATTTTCTTTTACTTTTTAAGTGAAAATGGGTCAATGTGTACATGGATAAAGTCAAGGGAGTGAGCAATGCCATTTTTGTGTAATTCTGGGATGTTTTTTTAAGTGAAAATAAGTCGTTGTGTACATGGATACTGAGTATGTGCAATTCTTAAAAATGTGCCAAGCAGTGGGTGATTCTGCACTTTCCACAAAAAATCTTAGACCAGTTCTGAAATCTACCAGAAGCTCTGTTTGTGAAATAAATGAAAAGATAAAATTTTAGAGCTTATTTTTTTTACAACAAATTAAAAATTCACTGGTGACTTTTACACAGATTTGCATAATATGAAAAATTTTAATATTCAATGTTGTTGTATAAAACCTTAGTCATTCAGAATTAAAAATTCAAATAATTATAATCTTTTTTATTTATATATTATTAATATATTCTAATACTCTATTTAAATATTATTAATATCTTCTAATTCTTTATTTATATATTATTATATTCTTTATTTTATGATTATTCCAATACATAAGTATATATTTTACTTCTTATATCCAGATAGTATTTAATGGACCGAAATTTTTAAAACTTAAAAAAACATCATTAAACATATAATATTGATTTTTCAATTTAATTTTCATCTTTTCGAAAACATATTTACTGTAAAAAAATGTTGAATTTATACATAATCAGAATAAAAGCCTTTCTTTTGGTTTTCTTTCAGTTTTTTATGTTCATTAAAGAATACAAAATATTAAAGTGCCCGATCATTTTTGTGAGCCACTATATACTTAAAGAAGCATTAAAATGTATTAATTTATTTGTTAACCTTGATTTTGGAACATAAATCTGCTGAATGCTTCCTCATTTTTATACACACTGATACACTGCAATTGTTGTTCCTTGCTATGAAATTTCTTTCCTTGATCTGAAGTGGTTTTTTATTAAAACTGCTGTGTTGGCAATTGTACAATTTTTTGTATATTGACTTCATATCTGGATAAGTCTTCCGAACAATCCAGTTTGTTCTACTCGCATCGCTGAATTTTGCGATGAATGAATCACATTTACTGCTATGTGTATCACCTTTAAGATTTTTCATACACTTTACATCCACTTCAGCAGTGAACTGTTCTCCATCTCTTTCTTCAAACACGGAAATGGAATACGGTACGTCGATAAACAATAACCACTCATTAAAGATTTCCTTTAAATTTCCACTCATTATTTATATTACAATACTCTCACAATAAGGCCTTAAACCACATGATTTATACCACAAAAAGCACGCTGTACTACTCGTAAGTGGGGTATGGTGATTCTATTTGCCAGGTGAAACTAGTCAATATATCCGTGACGTCAAAAATTCGAAAAGTGGGGTAGGGTTTGGAAATACGCTGTAATGCCATGGGAAGCAGCAACAGTAGTCGCCATGCAAACAGTCCATGGTGCTGCAGACGTCGCACTACCCGCAAAACCCACTTGGGTTTTAATGCCCCAGGGAGCGCTGAGATTCTGCACGGCATTCAATATGTGTCTCTTTCACTAATCGGTTTCATATTTCCCTGAGTCATGGGATCCCGACCAACACACGCAGCAATGATGCAGAATAAGGAACCGTAGTGCCAAATGTCCACGATCCTGCCATCGCCGAATTCCGACACATACTAGTAAGTTTCTTCTTTTTATACAGGGGGCATAACGCAACCTTTACACAAGCAAATGACGCTTAAATGTGACTGAATGAAAAACCCGCTGTTCAATTTTTTTCCATATATGTACAGTATAGATACCATTACTCATACATGCTTTGCACATCGCTGGAATGCTCATCGTTTATATATCCAGCATGCAGCACCTCTGGATCACGCAAATTTGACGTTTATTGCATTCTGCCTTTATGATGTTGCAGTTTTAATTGGCAGCAGCGTAATGCTATCATTTGTCAAATAAGTACTATCTTCAGTAAACTGAAATCTATCATACGTCCATACACACAAACATAGAGTTTGTAACATAGAAAGCGACTCACTAAGGAGTCATCCGAATAGGATGAAATTGCGTATGTCCATACCTTATGACAGAGCACAGAAATGATTAACATTTGGTGGTGAATGACTGACTAGCTATGGAGCTCCAGCAAATTCCAACAGAATCCCAGATGGAATGAATAGCTGTCTCAACACCTCTACACTGAATAATGTATCCATCTTTGAAATGCTGAGGAATGTATCCATCTTTGAAACTAAAATTACTGAAAAGAATGACAGTTTATATTATCTAAATGGAAAAAGAGTCTGTTAAACATGCTAGAAAACAGATTCAGGTATCAAGCTGAAGGGAAAGTACATTGCACAAAACTTAAATGAGCATATTTTTAACACGGCATTAGCCAGATGAAAGGCCTGTTTTCCATGGCATTTGATAAATGTGAAGTCACAAAGGTACTAAGGTACATTCACATAGCAATTACTACTGCATGTAAATGTATGATAACAAAAACAAATGGCCAATTACAGTAACCTGCCATCAATAGCATGTGTTGAGATATAGTTGCACTAACGCTTGGAGCAGTACAATTCTGGTCATGTGAGAGGTAAACCTCTTTCATCAGGGTCTCAGACATCAGCCAGATTCAAAACATGAAGGCTGGTCTGATAGCATTTTCATAAACAAATTTCAAGGTTTAATCATGGAATGCCTGTTATAATAGAATAAATGTATGTATGTAATCATTGTGAAAACAAAAATATTGATTATGGTAACTATATCCACAATTACAGCTAGGAAAAAATACAAACTCATTAAATATGACTAATTAATTTTTTAAATTTTAATCTTAATGTTAGTAAAAAGAAATGTTGAGGAATGTATCCATCTTTGAAACTCAAATTACTATAAAGAATAACAGTTTATATTATCTAAATGAAAAATAGTTCGTTCAAAATGCTAGAAAACAGATTCATGTACCAAGCTGAAGTGAAAGTACATTGCACAAAGCTTAAATGAGCATATTTTTAATTTGGCATTAGGCAGAAGAAAGGCCTGTGTTCTACGGCATTTCATAAACATGAGGTCACAAACTAAAATAATATAAAAAATATGTTAAATATAGCAAATAAATAATAAATTAAATAGAAGTAATTCACGTAGTATAGTTTTCTATTACAAATTGGTTCTAGAAAAGAGAGAAAGAAAAGTTCTTTCTTTCTTTTCAATTCAAAGAAAGGTTCAGAATTTTTGGCACTGCTGAAAATGTATTATGATGAGTTAATATGGACAACATAGAAGATTAATGTATAGTACAGTAAGGAATTTATTTTTATTATCGGATTACTATATCTACAAGTAGTTCACCTGTCTGTCCAAAGAGGAAAATTCAGATTTGCTGCCACCTCTGACTGATGTGGATTTGAAATATAACAGTACGCTTGATTTCTGAAACTGATATGTGTGTTGTATTACACATTTTTTTTGAAGGCAATACATCTTGCTTGACTTCTCCAGATTTGTATATGCTTTTAGTTTTAAAGGTCATATATTTCACGAGTCAATGCATAAAACAAATAGCAAACATTATTATTATCTTACTGTAAAAATTGTTTTCAGATTTATTTTGTAAACTTCCAAAGCTACTAATGCAAATCTTACATGAAAAGAAAGTTGCATAAATGAAATATCCTCCTTTTGCATCAATCTGTAGTACTTAAATTATTATATTTTTTTCCTTCCTTGTTTTTGCTAGTATAAAAATCCAGAATAAATGTTATCTATAGTTTTGACATGATGAACTTTGTTGCTATAAAAATTCTACCTCTAACTCTCTATATTGTTTACAATATAGTACATGTAATAAGGTGCATGAAGACTGAACAAAATTTGTATGAGTAAAGCATATATATATATATATATAAAGCAAATAAATTCTAATTTAAAAGAAACATACTTGTGTACATGTCTGTGGCTATACATGAATTTCCGTCACAGATTTCACAAATTTTACAGAGAACTGAGTATAGATCTGATCAACAATATCACTAGATTAATTCATTATGGCAAAGGTACAGATATATTCCTACTGCAAAAAATGCATTCGTGGAGGATTGATTTTTTTACACTAAAGAAAACTAGAACAACAGATTTCCCTGACTGAACTGCCGATTAACAACTTTAATAAATTTTTTAATCAAATTATTTATGAATAATTTGGTAAAAATAGTTTATACAATAAAAACCAGATTAATCTTTACACATAGTTTAGACAGGGTACAAAGTATTTTTCCATTATGATGAAACCAGTATTAAAATATATTAGGAAAACACATTTTTAGCATTTTCTTAGTGAGAACTTATGGAAACATGAACTATATTACTTAAACATCTGACAGAAAAATAACACTAAATTAAAGACTAAAGATTGAAAACTAAAGATTGTCATAAAACTTCATATTTTCAAAATTCCTTGCAAGTTGCTACTAAACAAAGTTTTAAATGCTAATTAATTGATATTCTTAGCAGCAGAATATATTTTGCTAATCATAAAAACACACAAATTTTCAGTGTCGTTTTTGTGATTAGCAAAATAAATAAGAATTAATGCTTAAATTAATGAATCAGTGGTTTTTTTTTTCTGATTTTGCAGAAAATTATTACATTTCAAAGTAAAATACATGGATCAATGTGTTAATGTTTGATAAAACTACACAGTCCAGTCACATTAATGTGACCATCTGTCAAAAGCCAGAATAACCACCTTTCGCAGAGCGGACTGCTGCGAGACGTGCAGGAAGAAAGTCACATTGGTCCCTGAAAGTGTTCTCTGGGATGTTGAGCCATGCCGACTCTAATGCCTTGGCCAGCTGCGCTAGATTACGCGGTTCAGGATCCATGGCGCGAACAACTCGATCGAGATGGTCCCACAGATGCTCGATTGGGTTTAAGTCAGGTGAGTTTGCTGGCCAGGGGAGGACAGTAAACTCATCCTGGTGCTCTTCGAACCACGCACGTACACTGGCAGCTGTATGGCACCTCGCATTGTCCTGCTGGAAGATGCCATCATCCTGAGGAAAAACAATGCGCATGTAGGGGTGAACATGGTCCGCAAGGACAGATGCGTACTTGTATTGATCCATTGTGCCTTCCACAATGATCAGTGAACCTAGAGAATGCCAGGAAAACATTCCCCAGACCATAATGCTCCCGCCTCCAGCTTGGACCGTTCCGGCAATGGTTGCAGGGTGGTTCCTTTCAGAGGTTTCACGCCTTATACGCCAACGTCCATCTGTCCGATGGAGCATAAAACGCGATTCATCCGAAAACGCAACCTGTCGCCACTCAGTGGACGTCCAGCTGCTGTACTGGCGTGCAAATTCTAGCCTTCGCCGTCGATGAACAGCAGTCAGCATAGGTGCACGAACCAGGCGTCTGCTTCGGAGGCCCAGACGCAGCAATGTTCGCTGAATAGTACTTTGGGAGACACTTTTGGTAGCCCCTTGGTTCATTTTGGTGGTCAGTTGCTCAACGGTAGCCCGTCTATCTGCCCGAACGCATCTCCGCAACCGTCGTTCGCCTCTGTCATCTATGGCCCGTGGTGCACCACATTTGCCACGTCGCTGATTTTGGACAGTCCCATTTTGCCATGCACGGTACACTTTTACCACGGCGGCACGCGAACAGTTCACAAACTCAGCCGTTTCGGAAATGCTTCCACCCTTGGCCCGAAAGCCAATGATCATGCCCTTTTGGAAGTCGGATAAATCGCTTCGTTTCTGCATTACGCCAACGATTGAAATGTTTTCCGAAGCCCTCACACACCCTTTATAGACGCTCAACTGCACTGTGCTGCCACCTGCCTTCTGTGATTGGTTATTTAACTCTGACATGGAAAGTATGTGGTGGTCACATTAATGTGACTGGTCTGTGTATATACGAACTGTAATCAAACCTACATTCTATTATAGTCTATAATTCTATTTAAAAGACTCATAAAAGATATCCTAAAATTTACATGAGGGATGTTCAAATGAAAAGGTACAAAATATCATACAACAAAACTGGTTTAATTGACTACAGCGGCAAGTCTTCTAATAGTTTTGGCAACTAATTTCTATTACCAATTTTGGCGAAAAATAAGCAAAGTCACAAAATATGACAACATTTTCATCTGGCCTCTGTATCACCATAATAGGTATTAACACTCAAGAAACGTAATCGATCACTATAATGGCTAAAATTTATTCAATGGTACCCCTCGGCGAATCGTTTCTATTTTGATGCCAAGATCGGCACCATGAAGGATCGGACCAATATGAAGATGGCAGTGATCCTTCCACCCACTACATGAAAACAAACAAGAATTCAAACACTTGCACAAATACGCTGTGTGTACGCTGTCCACGTACACATAAACCATTTTAGCTTTAAAAAAAATCAAAGAATATCACAAACTAGGCATTGCACACTCCCTTAACTTTGTCCACGTACACATCGACCTATTTTAACTTACAAAAAATCATCCCAGAATTGCAGAATCTCGGCATTGCGCACTGCCTTAACTTTGTCCACATACACATCAATCTGCTTTCACCTAAGTAAAATCAGGAAACTAACACAAAGATAAAACTATTATGTAAGCCAGAAAAAATTTGCTGTCTTAACATACAGACATGAACAAATAACCAAAAATACACAAATAAAAAGTAATAAATAATCAAAAACACATATTTCCTAACATAAAAACATTAAACAACAAATGTGTTAACAAAAATTAACACATAGACACCAATAACGGCCCAAATGCGCTTTAGCCCACTGCTTGGCGGCGATTGTTTTTGAATGAGCAATAAACGCACCAACATGGGTAACTCCGTATATCCGCGAACATGGCTGACTGGGTATTTTGAAGCTACGGAAACATGTAGTTTTCGCGCATGCGTATTTCCTATTTTATAAAGAACGGTTTTATTGGTAATGTGAGATGACGTAGACGTGTTAATTTAAGTAGTTATTTCAGTTGTCGTTGTATTCTTTGAATGCAGTGTTTTTGTGTTGAGTGTTTGCTATTTTCGTACCTTATATTTCGCTAAATACCGAGTCGGTATGGATTTAGCTGTGATGCTGAGAGAGGTGAGTGAATGTACATGTACATTTATTACTTTATTGGAAGTACAAGTTGCTTAATTTTTATATTTTGTTGCCTTTTATTGAAATAATTTGGCTCAGCTGAAGAACAGAACGCTGGTATCGTTTGCAATTTATTTTATTTTGTTGATTTGTGCACATTGCCTACATTGTGCAATTCGCTGATTTTTTTTTAAGTTAAAACGGAACGCTGTGCACATGGCATTTTCTTGTAATTTATTTTCGTTATTTTAGCTTATTTTGTTGATTTGTGTACGTTGCCTACATTGTGCAATTCGCTGAAGTTTTTTTTAAGTTTAAAAGGAACGCTGTGCACATGGCATTTTCTAGTAATTTATTTTCGTTATTCTAGCTTATTTTGTTTATTTGTGTACGTTGCCTACATTGTGCAATTCTCAGTTATTTTTTTTAAGTTAAAACGGAACGATGTGTACATGGTATCATTTGTAATTTTAATGCCCTTTTAAAAAAAATTCCTTCTTTCTGGGATGCCATTTTGGTTACGTTTTCGCGGAGCGTGTCGGGAAGGTTATGTAACGGCATAAAATGTGTAAGTATTACAACATAAAATGTAAATAATTAATTGAAAGGTAACTGACAAATATTTTAATGATCGTAATGTTCGTTTTGGATATTATTTTATTATATTTTTGTGGCAACAGTTTCCATACTAATTTATGGTCTAGAATTCTATGTTTTGTTTACAATAGGTTTTCGCGGAGCGTGTCGGGAAGGTTGCAATTAATTGCAAAGACGTTTCGCAGAAACTCGCCGAATTGGCGATTTTCAAAACATCGCCAAGCAGTGGGCTAAAGCGCATTTTCACCCCAATAACTAATTAAAACATCAATTTTTTAACATACCTTTTCTTCACATGCATATGTTCATGCCCCACCAGCTTATCCTCCACATAAGCAATTCAACTAAATAATTGGTCGTTTTGGCTCATCCACTGTCAATGGCAGATAAATATGTATAACAGCATCTAAGAAAGCCATAAATATGGTCTGTTTTCCCTGCTCCTTCTTGCACCACACATATTTGGCCAAATAATAGTGCAAGCCGTCCTCCATTTTCGTCCTGGCTAAACTGCATTTAATTGCACTCCCCGTTCCTTCTATTTTATGTACTCCTTACAGCAGCCAGAAATTATAGTCATATCGAAAAGAATATACCCATTTATAACACAAAGCAAACTCTCAGACGACCTTTCAGCCATCACTTTCATAAAACATTATGCACATGCAACCAAACACAGTAATTGAAAAATCCCAGGTCCATACGAAAAGGCTAACAAACAAATCAACAATCAATTACAAAAGACACTCAAAATCTTATTTCATCACAACACATTTGGTGATATTCGCACAATTTTCCCTAACGCTAGTTTTTCTAACATTATCAAAATTAGGGTTACCGAAAAACCCATTTCAGTGGGAATTATTCAGTGGGAATCTGGAAGCAGTGGGCTTCCAGATTTCACTAACAACCAATACACTTGGCGATTTTTTCAGACAGAAACCAAGGGGTACTCTGCAATAAATATCAACTGAAATATCTCAGCAGCCAGGTGAAAACTACACAATGCCAGAGAGAGCATCTGCCCTTTTTTTATTGAGAGTTGTTAGTTCACAGATACTTCACAGTGTTCAGAGTTTCGCCTTTTAGACCCACTTTGCATTGCCTTGTATTTAACGTTCTTAGTATTTCGAGATGCAACTACGGACTGTGCTCTGTGATACTGAGAACACTTCCACGAGTATTCTGTGGTTCCAGAGCTCTGAAATGTTTCTTTTGATAAAATAAATTTTATCAACCTGTTATCGGACCTGTGTGCATTCAGTCTATTATGAACACACATGCTACAATATATACCTTCAAAGCTAGTTTTCTTTGCTGCGTGAATAAGCATATAATTGTTTAAATTATTGTTTGTCAATAACTTCTTACATATATCAAATACATGAAGTTTCTCTCCTACTAAGCACATGCATATTTAAACCACACCTTCTTGTAAATAACTGAATATATATCTCATTAATATTAGATTCCTCTCCTGTGGGAAATGCTTATTCAAACTTGTCTTGTGTGTAAATAATTTTTTACATGCCTCAAACAACAGGGTTATTTGTGAAAAAAGGATATGTTTGTTTAAATTAGTCTGTGCAAATCATATCTTGCATACATAAAACATGGCATTTCACTCCTGTGTAGATACATATGTGCTTCCTCAAATTATCCCTTTTTTCAGTGAATTTTGGCAAGTATCATATAGATCAGATTTCTTTCCTCTACGAATAAGTACATGCGCAGTCAAATTACTCTTTTGAACTAAATGACATGTTATATACTTCATAAACATGATGTTCCTTTCTTCAGTGAATAAGGAAATGCTGATTACACTTATCTCGACCATAAATGGAAATTCACAGACAACAAACACAAAGATTTTTTTCCCAGTGTTAAAAAAAAATATACTTCTTTAAATTACTCTCATTTCCAAAACACTCCTTATATATAAGACTTCTCTCCAGTGTGAATAAGCACGCATGAATTTAAATTGCAATTTTGAACAAATGACTGATTACATCTTTACATAGGTGATTTTCTCCTGCGTGAATAAGCATATTTGACTTGATGTTCTTCTTTTGAATAAATGACTTCTTATATACCTCACACAAGTTTTTTTTTTTTTTTTCTCCTGAGTGAATAAGCACATGCACATTCAACCTGCTCCTTCAAATAAATGATATATCTCACACAAGAGGTACTTCTCCTGTGTGAATAAGCAGATGCAAATTTAAACTATGGTTTGATTAATGACTTGTTATATACCTTACATATACAATATATAAGGTTTCTCTGTGTGAATAAATATATGTTCACTCAAATGCATTTTACATGTCTCGCATAAATGAGGTTTATGTTCTGTGTGAATAAGAATATGCACATTCAAACTGCACTAAATGACTTATTACATACCTAACTCACATCATGATTTTTCTGTGCATATAAGCATAAGCTATTTTAAATAACTGTTTATTGTAAATGAAGCATTAACAGATCTACTTTCTTTCGTGCATGAATAAGCATATCCTGATTTAAATTACACTTCAGGTTACATGATTTGTTACAAACCCAAGCCATTAGAAGTTTCTCCCCACCGTAAATATGCATATGCATATTTAAGTCATTCTGGCAACTAAATGACTTGTCACATGTGTACCAACACATGAGGCTTTTCTCCTGTGTGAATAGGCATATGCTTAGTTAAATTACTCTTATGTCTAAATGATGGCTTATATACTTCACACATTAGGTTTCTACATTGTGTAAAAACACATATGAATTTTTAAGTGACCCTTTCATCTAAACGACTTCTTGCATACATCATAAAGATGAGGGTTTTCTGCTGTGAGAACAAGCATATGTATATTTAAGTGAACCTTTTCAAAAAATTATTTGTTACATACCTCAAACACATGAGGCTTCTCTTTGGTGTGTATAAGCATATGCTTATTTAAGTCATACTTTCGCCTAAAGGATTTTCACATACCTTGCACATATTAGGCCCTATCACCTGTGTGAATAAGCATATGCTTATTTAACTCAACTTTTTAACTAAATGATTTTTCACATACCTCGCACATCTGAGGCTATTCTCCTGTGTGAATAAGCATATGCATATTTAAATTACTCTTACAATTAAATGATGTCTTACATACTTCACACATGTAAGGTTTCTCTCCTGTGTGAATACGCATATGCATATTTAAGTTAACTTTTTGAATAAATGACTTGTCACATACGTTGCACACATGAGGCTTTTCTTCTGTGTGAATAAGCA
Organism: Stegodyphus mimosarum; assembly: GCA_000611955.2. Lineage (NCBI taxonomy): Eukaryota > Metazoa > Arthropoda > Arachnida > Araneae > Eresidae > Stegodyphus > Stegodyphus mimosarum. The sequence goes on from KK119017.1 coordinate 21,329, forward strand.
TATGAGTATTAAAATAGCTCTTACTATTAAATGATTTCTTACATACGTCACACATATAAGGTTTCTCTCCTGTGCGAATAAGGATATGATGAGTTAAGTTACGTCTTAGACTAAATGACTTTTTACATACCTCGCACATGTGAGGCTTTTCTCCAGTGTGAATAAGCATATGTGCATTTAAATCTCTCTTACGATTAAATGATGCGTTACATACTTCACAGATATAAGGTTTCTCTCCTGTGTGAATACGCATATGCATATTTAAGTTAACCTTTTAAATAAATGACTTGTTACATATGTTGCACACATGAGGCTTATCTTCTGTGTGAATAAGCATATGCTGATTTAAGTACCACTTTCGACTAAATGACCTTTCGCACACCACACACATATGAGGCGTTTGTCTCGTATGAATAAGCATATGTATTTTTAATCTATTCTTATGATTAAATAATAACTTACATACTTCACACATATAAGGTTTCTCTCTTGTGTGAACACACATGTGCATATTTAAATGATTCTTTCGAATGAATGACTTTTTACATACCTCGCACACATGAGGCTTTTCTCCTGTGTGAATAAACATATGTGTATTTAAATCACTCTTACGATTAAATGATGTCTTACATACTTCACATGTATATGGCTTCTCTCCTGTGTGAATACGCATATGGATATTTAAGTGAACCTTTTGAGTAAATGACTTGTTACATACCTCGCATACATGAGGCTTTTCACCTGTGTGAATAAGCATATGTTTAATTAAGTTATGCTTTCCACTAAAGGCCTTTTCACATACCTCGCACTTATTTGGCTTTTCTCCTGAGTGAATAAACATATGTTTATCTAAAGCACTCTTCTGATTAAATGATGTCTTACATACTTCACATATATATGGTTTCTCTCCTGTGTGAATAAACATAGTTTACTTAAGTGAAGCTTTTGAGTAAATGACTTGTTACATACCTCACATACACGAGGCTTTTCTCCTGTGTGAATACGCAGGTACTTATTTAAAATATGCTTTTGACTAAAAGCCTTTTCACATACCTCGCACTTATTCGGCTTTTCAGGTGAGTGAATAAACATATGTGTACTTAAATTTCTTTTACGAGAAAATGGTGTCTTACATACGTCACATATATAAGGTTTCTCTTCTCTGTGAATATGCCTATGCACATTTAATTTACTTATGGCATAACATACACATGTATGTTTTCTCTGCACATATGCATACATATATTCATAACACTTTTCGCAAATCTCTTGTTATATGCAGTTTCTTTACTGTATACATAAGCTCACAGCTTTGATAGAACTTTCTACATATCACATAAGGATGTTCGCGTTCTGCATTAAATGCAAGGAGTTATTTATATCCATTTTCACCTACATTAGCTTAGATGCTTCATACTAGCTTTTTCTATTCTATGCACATATAAAAGGTCATAATAAAAACATTACTGTATATCACTGATGAGGGTCAATTTTATGGCTTGATTTCCAGGAAAAGCTGATTAAAAATAATCTGATATATTTGACAAAAATAAGACTTCTTTTTTAGTTTGTATGCTATGTTTTCCAGGCACATTTCATTGAAAATTAATCTGGTATGTTTCACATAAATATTTCTTTCTTACATCCTAGCACAGCTCACTCAACTGCATCCGTCTTTGCCGCAGTGTTATATGAAAGGCAAAGTATTTTTCTAGTTCCCCGAATTGCCGCTGTGAACTGTGCGTACACTTTTTTAAGTTACTGAATTGCGGTTGTGATCTGTCCGTACACAAGTGCAAATAATCTACATCTAGAGTCATTAATCATTAAGTCATAATAGTGATATTTTCTATAGTACACTATGTGAAGGTTGCACTTTTTTTATATTTGTTACCCACAGCAACATAGTCCACGTTAAAATGAGAAATAGACAGAAGTCTTGTTTTGCACCCGCTAAATCTTTCTGCACCGATGGGCGAAAAATCAGGCTAAGGTAGGAAGGAAAGGTATATAGAAAGGGGCCAATTTCGTATTTCAAAGGGGAGTAAAAAGGAACTTCGTATATTTTATACGAGTTCGAAAGCCTATGATAAAAAGGTGAAACAAAAAAAAATTAAAAATAAATGGCCTAAAATTAATGGAGAGGGAAAAAATAATAAAAACAGGGCCCATAGAAAGAAAAGGAAAAGCAGTAAGAAAATTTTCTAAAATAGGTTTGTGTCCTTGAGTGTGGAGTAAAAGGGACGAAGCTATGTTCATTTACAATAAGTAGTGTCTTCCATGTGTGTATATGTAGTGAGTGTGTATCGTAAAACTAAATAGATGTGTAGATGGGAAAAAAATTAAATACGATAAAATTGATAAAAAGAATAAAAATTTGGGGGCTTTAGTAATATAACAGTTTAAGTCTAGTTTAGAAGCCAACTTTTGCTACGACAAAAAACTAAAATTTTAAAAGTTTTAATTATTATTATGATTTTTTTTAGCATGGGAAACAAGTCAATCCGTTTGCCTTCGCCTTGAGACACAACGACAGAGGACACATAATAACAGACAACAGTATACATCTAAAGTAACATTAACTATTGCAGTTCCCAACATATTCATACATTTTGTTTACAAAGCAATATCAGACAAAATCATAAATTCATACACAGTGCGAGAGCATATCAGCAAAGGTAATAGATCACAGAGTATCTTTATATTTTAATATTGAATAATTTTTTATTAATTAAGCATTATATTTATATATTAATTGAACCATCATAATTTATTATATTTGCACTAGTTTAACAAATTGAGGCACACTGTTACGCTCATAATTCTAAGAGATATATTCAAGGAAATATAGATTAAGCTTTTTCTTTCATTTGCGCAATGACAAGGGAAAAAAAAGTCGAAGTCGTAAGACCTCAATTTTATACATTCATTGATGACCAAGATCCCCTTTTTAACTCTCGCAAAATTCCTCAAAGGGGCCCCGATGGGTAGTGCTAATAGATGACAGCTACTGATAAGAAAGCGTCGCTACCAAATAAATACTAGAAAAGAACCACATAAGCAATTACTAACTATTATTTAATGCCAGAAGCTTACGAACATAATAAATAAAGCATTTTAGTGATAGATATTTGATCTAGTTAAGCGAAAATGCCACTTATCTGAATGTTCCGCGCTTGTCGTACTGTACAAGCTGAACAGCGATAAAAATGTTTGACGAACAACTCGTATGTTTGACGAAAACTTCAATAGGATGACAAAACTTCAGGACTTCTGAGGACGAGACATTGCAGAGATAAATCACAAAAGCCATTTTAAGAAAATGAAAACCTTCTGATGAGAAACATTCAAAGATTTGCGAGATCTGCTATGGTGCAGCCATCGTTCGTGATCACAGCGCGATCCAACCAGCCAATTTCATGAAAAAAAATATGTCATAATATTTACAAATTCAGGTGCAGTCGACATTTTTAAATTCTACCATATTATGAAGCTTGGCTTTCCTACTGCGCCTTGTGGTCTTACGCATGGGTAATGCAATTTTCAAAGAAAAGAGTGCGGACGCATTCCCTCCACTGCAGAGAGAACATCAGTCCCGTAATAAGCCTTATCTTGCGATATAAGAAATTAAGAATTCTGAATGCATTTGGTTGTAAAGTTTCCTAAAATTCGGTATCGCCGGAGAGTCTTATTGCATTGAGCCAGCAAATCGGCCATTAGATCTTTGTCTCCTAGTTTCATTTTTCTTTACATTGCGCCTGTGGCTTCCTCGTATTTTTGACAATGAATAATAGCATTTTCATGTAGGAGGCCTTTATAGGAGCCTTAGCTTCTGAAGATTTCATTAGCAGCGTCAATAGAGTCAATGAGCTCTTCTATTTTCGCCGCTGCTAGCGCCTCTCCACAGCCTCACCTCATGAAACTCAAAACGTTCTTCTTTTTTGCCTTGATTTTAATATTGGAAGCCGAGAAAAAAATGTTTTAACGTCTTGGTATTTGCGAACATCATACGATCTCCGTCAGTCAGTCTGTCTTTCCTTCGCATTTAAGTTTGATTTTTTCCTTTTCGGGCAGAAATACATAGAGGCTGCAAAACAAAACGTCTGGCGCTACTCGAGATAAATATTCCGGATTTCGCGGTGTTGTGAAGCCAAACAGTATTCTTTGGCGAAAAGCAATTATTATTATAGATTTGCTTAATGTGTATACTGTGTAATAAATGAAAGTATTTTGTAATAAATTAATATGAAGTATCCTTTGATGCTCTGCTTATAAACTACTTAGCAAATTTTGTGCGGTGAAATGTGGAAATTAATTTTTTCAAGCGTAAGCACTGGCTGCCGTCTGTAGAAAAATCAAAATTTAATGTAATTGTACTGACCCATATATTACATAATTTCATAATCATGTACATATATATATATATATATATATATAAATATACTCGGGGAAGAAATTATAATTGTGCGGGATAAAACAAATTCATGTTTAATGAAGTGTTCCTGGAAATCAGGGCATGCTTGTATCACACTAAATAAATCTCATGAATAATGCATTAATACCTTTTTAATCAGAAGTGTGTGTACAAGATATTGAATGCCAGTGTGAAGCATTCAAGAACAACTTTGGATAAAATTTATTGTTAAACAACTCATTTTGCATCCAATAAAATATGCAGTACGTATATGATTTCAAGACTGCTAACTTTATTTACTAGGCATTTATTACTTGCACAGGGGGGAAATTTTGTGTTCTAAAAGGCATATAACAAATCATTAAGGAAAAGCGTTATTCTGAAAGAGCACATGCATACTTTTACAGGAAAGAAACCTCATGTATGTGAGGAATGTAACCAGTCATTTAGACAAAAGGGTAATTTAAATAAGCATATGCTTATTCACACAGGAGAGAAACCTCATGTGTGTCATATATGCAAAAAGTCATTTAGACATATGGTTAGTTTAAAGAGACATATGCTTATTCACACAGGACAGAAACCTCATACGTGTCAAGAATGTAATCAATCATTTAGAACAAAATCTGATATAAACAAGCATATGCTTATTCACACAGTAGAAAAACCGCATGTGTGTGAAGTATGTAATAAGTCATTCAGATTGAAGGGAGTTTTGAACAATCATATGCTTCTTCATACAGGAGAGAAACCTCACGTATGTGAGGTATGCAGTCTCTCATTTAGACAATATGGCAATTTAAGCAATCATATGGTTATTCACACAGGAGAGAAACCTCATGTGTGTCAGGTATGTAACAAGTCATTTAGAGAAAAGTATATTTTAAAGCAGCATGCACTTGTTCACACAGGAGAGAAACCCCATGTGTGTAACATATGCAAGAAGTCATTTTGTCAAAAGCGTAGTTTAAACGAGCATATGCTTATTCACACAGGAGAGAAACATAATATTTGTGAAGTATGTAACAAGTCATTTCGTCAGAAGTATAGTTTAAATAAGCACATGCTTATTCATACAGGAGAGAAACCTCATGTGTGTGTTGTATGTAGCAAGTCATGGAGACAAAAGCGTGATTTAAGTGAGCATATACTTACTCACACAGGAGAGAAGCCTCATGTGTGTGAAGTTTGCAAGAAGTCATTTAGACATAAGCGTAGTTTAGACATGCATATACTTATTCATACTGGAGAGAAAATTCACATTTGTGAAGTATGTAAGAAGTCATTTAGTAGAAAATTTAATTTAAACAAGCATATGCTTATTCACAGTGGAGAGAAACCTCATATATGTGAAGTATGTAAGAAGTCACTTAGGCATAAGAATAGTTTAAATAAGCATATGCTTATTCATACTGAAGAGAAGATGTAAGGTATATTACAGTGATGTAGAGAAAAGATAATTTTCATACAAGAGAGAAATGTCATCTGTATTATTCACGTAAGAAATCACAAGTGATGTAGAGAAAAGATAATTTTCATACAAGAGAGAAATGTCATCTGTATTATTCACGTAAGAAATCATTTAAGCAAGTGTGTACATTTTCACGCAAAAAATAACCTTGTTTGTGAGTTTTGGAAAAATTAATTTATACTAAATGGTGATATTTAAAGCATTTGGGCAGAAAATGAATTTGAAGAAACCTGTATTTGTAAATGTAGAAGAAAATTTTCGTGTCTTGAGGAATCTTTACTTGCCAGTGCAGTAAGAATTTGGCTGTGTGAGAAAGAAACCTCACTCTGTGAGTTATGTAGTTTGTGTGCGGATCAAAATATTTTCTTTAACCATTTATTTGTTTGCATGAGAGAAATGTTTCATTTATGCAAGAAAAATTGTCATTTTAAAGGAGTACTGCCTTAAACATTTGCTTATCCTTTCTTTGTAAGAAATCCTGTGATGAAAGAGGTGTTTAACTCAATGTATGATCAGGCTGATAGAAAAGATTTAAACTTATTGTCTTAATCAGAATCAGATGACTTTAAGAGTTTTGCATTTCCTTACCCACTGCCGAAATTTGAGTCTTTTACACTAGATAGATTTTTCACAGCATTATTTAAATGTAAAAAGATGTGAAATGTTCTCTTTTGTGATTTCCTCATTATCACTGCAGGTTAACACTTTGTTTTTCCCTGATTGAAAGAGAACCTCCTATGTAGTAACATCTTAAATATTCAAAATGTTCGGAAATGAGAATAATTGAATTAAGTAAAAGTGTGCAGTATTATAAGATTTCAAAATGAATATCAGACTCTGCTGCCATTATCACAGTAACAATATGCAGATTATATTACCTTCGAGCACAAGTTTCAAGTTTCTTGAACCGATAAATTTCTCTTTTTTTTTATTTTGGCTTCATACAAATGGTTTCCAAGATATTTTTGTACAACATTCACTGTCCTCTGTGTAACGATTAATAATTAACACTTGCATCTGTTGACCACCCAGATGTGCTATGTGTGTCATATGCATGTTATAAGTATCAAATACTTGTAATACTTAAATTTCCAAGTATGACTAAATGTTTCGGTACCATATGTGTATTGTAACTTGTATGTACTTTTTGATAAACTTGGCTCTTTCTTAGTTTAATGCAGAATCCCATCATAGTGCTGCTGTTTGTGATAGAAATTTATTCTTCATACCCTTCATGAAATAATATATTAGGTACTTACTGATGGCAAACTCAAATTAATTTTCGTCACAATAAGGGGTACCTAATATATATTAGGTATAATTAATCCATGATAAATCCACTTATTGTATAACATTATTAAACCCCAATCAAGATTCTCACATCTGATTTAAATAGATGCCTTCTGGAACGTTTTCAGTCGAATGTTTATGCCTGGCCGTAGAGCAACCCCATATATGTGTGATATATTAAGAAGACATTTGGAAAAGTGAGTAACTCTGGAAACCTTTCTGTTTATTCAAATTCTCCTCTGTGTTTTTATGGTATTTACGTATTTCTCGTCTACTGTAAAACAGTCATCCAGCAACATGATTTATGTGCCATTAATGGATAAGCATGAGGTCTAAATACATTCATAACATTATAACTTTCATTTTATGAACCATACTGAATGCTCAATAAGCCACTATTATTTTTGTAAAGAAGGATATAAATTAAATTTTGTTGTATTTTTTCTTACATTTTGAAAACAATAATTTAAATTTGGAACTTCAACAGAACAAACAGCAAGCAGTGAGGTACTTTCAGAGTTATGGGTCTATAATAGCAAATAATAGTATGTGTTAATGGTCATGATATACTACTTTATTTGAAAATGGATAAACAATGGCTTTGCTGCGAGTGAATATCCATCTGGAAAGGAGTGTAGTCCAAATGCTCTAAAATACAGTTGTAGCTTTATGCATGCTCATTTACATTTCCCAAAAATGAATTAACATCTGTTGAGTGTGAGAATACATATGGCCTAAAAGACAGTAACTAACTGGAATATTGCTTGTATGAGCCAATTATATTACTAAATAAAGAATGATTTGTAATTATTAAATGAAGAGGCTTTATTATCTTCAGTATTTAGCAGGAAAAGAAGGCATAGCTTTGGCTGGTAAGTATCTTTTTTGATCCTATGATGAAACTTTATTTTTAACTTGGGAGAATCAGAGGCAGATTAAATGAGTTTGATGGCTGCTATTAGTACAATTTATCGGGTTCCCAATAAAGTATTTACATACCTATATGCTTGAATTTAAAATTGTTAATATTTAAAAAAAATTGTAATTTTATATGTTGTTTAAAAGTATTATTTCTTTTGCATCTGAAGACTAAAACACATATATTTATTCCAAAAAAATTAAATATTCTGTTTGGAGGAAAAGTAAAACATCAAACTGTTAAAATGTTTCTGGAATATTTTTAAATTAAAATAATTTGCTATTAAATTAGATGACTATTAAGTAAAAAGTTTAAGAACCTTTTTCCGTAACTTCTTACTAGCAAACTCATCAATTATTTTCTAAGTACAGTTCTTGTTTGCAATCCTTGTTCAGTATGTAATAGAGCCATACAGTTTAAACTTTGTTCTGGGATCATACTTGTTAAATATTTTTTCCCCTGTTTAAGACAGAGAAAGATATTTTTTTAGATGCATCAGAAATTGAAACAGGGGGAAAAAATAATTTAAATAGTATCTACATTTAAGAAAATTTTTGATATTTCCATTGCAGCATGGTATGCTTTTGCGGCTGAAATAAATTTCTCATCATCTTCAGTTAAAATAATAAAAATATTAATATATCATCTTCAGTTAAAATAATATTTGAATTCATCATCAGATTGAATAATATCTTTCATCATTTTCATAAATCTCTTTTAATTTTTCTAACTTTTTTGGGGCTAAATTCAACCATTTTAAATGAAGGAGTATTTTAAAAATTTTTGGTATTATTTTTATATACTTATTTTTTACAAGTAAATTGTGCTATTATGTTGTCACAAATAAAATTAACGGAATTAAAAATAATTTTCTTGTGTTAAAAGTGATTTAAATTCTTCATTACTTTCATAAAAAAAATTCGTTATTTTCAGCCTATTATGTCTGAGATACCATAGCAGCTGCTTCTTTTTCTGTTAAAAAATTCATGATGCAATCATTCAATAATATTTTTCAAAGATTTTAATTAGTCTGTGACTGTAAATGGGGTACACTGCAAATAATAATAATAATAATAATAAAAACTGGGCCAGTTCTATTCTACAGGCAGCGGCCCACCTATTAGGTGCCTCCATAATAAAGTTGACACCATTTCCGGCCTTAGTAGCAGCTAACATGTATGACGACTTACGCCCGCTATCGGTAAAAAGTTTATAATTATCAAAATATTTAATAAAGAAGTATAATTTTTTAAATGTAAATGTCTTAAAATTCCGGCCTTAGTAGCAGCTAACATGTATGACGACTTACGCCCGCTATCGGTAAAAAGTTTATAATTATCAAAATATTTAATAAAGAAGTATAATTTTTTAAATGTAAATGTCTTAAATTATATGTTTAGATGGTTTTTTCTTACTCTAAAAGAGTATTAATGTTAAAATTAAATGTACAGTACATTTCACAAAAAAAGAAAGAAAAAGAACAGTTCTATATCTCCCGTTCTACTGGGCCGATTGATGAAATTCAAATTGCACTTTTGATGTCTCGAAAGTGCGACTTACGATATCTACTAGATTTATATATAGCATTGTTCAAATATAGGTATTTTGACACAAAATTGGACTTTTTCTGAAATCACATGCAAATCTTTTTCTATATTTCAATTCCATGACTCAGATTATGCCAAAATCCCAAGTTTTGTAAAAACCAGCTTTCAAAATTTTAGCTCCTCAATGTAAATTCAGTTTGGTATGTATTTATTAATATCTCTTTTTTTTATGAAACTTATTTGATTCCTTCCTATACAGTTCGAAATTTAGGTCCATTCCAAACAAAATTCACACATTTTTTATGATTTATCTTTAAAATTTGTATTTTTAAATAATTGTTATAAATTTTTTGAAACAAAGTTTGAATTATAACCTGTAAAATTTTTACAATCATCTTAAAGTAGATGTACTTCTAAGCAAACCTGAAAAAATTAAGAGCTTTTTATTCAAAATTTTTGAAGATATACGTAAATTTAAATCGGCGCATTTTGAAATTTGGCATATTTGTTGAAAACAATAATAACAAAAATGTGTTACACTTTGTTAAAATTATTTGAAAGTAGGAAGGATGTGGCTTTTTTTCTTGTCCTGCACAATGGAGAGGAAAGGAAAATAGGTTGCCATATATTAAAAAGTTTCAAGTATCAAGGAAGTGCAATTTACGGAGTTCATAGGCAATTACGCCTTTACCTCCACATCATCATAG
>KK119018.1:0-14546 GCA_000611955.2 Stegodyphus mimosarum
GATTGGCTTCCCCAACTTAATTAAGATTTAGGGGCCAACTACTTAGAATCTTGATAGCTTCGGCTATATATTTCAATTATCTTTAGTTAAGCTTAGTTAAGTTTAATTTCATATTAATTCCAGTTCAAGCCCAAGTGGAGGCTATGCTGTACGCTCCGAGTTAGGAGCTGATTGTGTCATATTTATTTTGAGAAATAAAGGGTAGTTAACCTTTCTTGAGTCTTACGTCTCTGTTTACACACTTAAGCGATTATTTCGCTTACCAGTGTTAGGGGTTCCAAAGATTGAACTGTGAAATAAGAAGGTGAAACCAGTGGCGTAGCTAGGCTGGGGCAAGGGGGGACATCTGTGCTCGGACGCAGCATCCGGGGGGGGGCCAAACTGATGCTACGAATTTTAATGAAGTGTTTTCCATTCTAGGCACACAGAATGAGGCACAAATTCTTCAGGTGTTTCCGGGCGCTGGAAACACTAGCTATGCCACTGGGTAAAACCTCAGAAACATAAATCAGAAATTTCTAAATCATATGCTAAAAACACTACGGATTAAAACACGCGAACGGGTTGAAATATGCGAATAAATATATTTATTCACTGAAATTTTTCAAATTTAGAAAACGCTGTTAACAAACACTGTAGAAGAGAAAATTTTCGACTCTTTTCAGAGTAAGATTTTTTTTTTAAATAGTGGAGAGCAAAAGAAATTTTAAAACAAAAAATATGTAATGAAATTCTATACTGCTGTTTTCACTTCTAGTATTCGATTTAGTAAAACTAAAAATATTTATTTGCTTTTTTCCTCATTTTTTCAATCTTTATCTATAACGACAGCCTAGATTTCATTTTAACAGACTTCAATGCGAAAATCCTTAACTGCCTTTTTCTCGTAAAAAAAAAACAAGAAATAAATAAGAGTATCCTTTCCCGTCATGAAAGATGCAAAAAAATCACATCTCCAGCTTTTGGATAGAAACATAAGCTATCTGGGCTTCGGACATGAAACTTTTATCAGAATTTGAATTATTTATGTGCTCTGATATAAAAAAGGATAAACATTAAATGTTACAGAAATGTTATCTGCAGTCTTCGACATTCAGCTTTTTTTTTTGGTCAACTTACTGCGGCATGCGATGAGCTAAGTATCGTTCGCAATCCGGTGAGGTGAATTATTAATAAATAAAGAGGATGCAAATGCTGAGATCGAAATCAGATTATTCAGTTGAGTAAAGGTTACACGTGAGCTTAAAATAGAACAGAAATATAGCACACAATCTCTTCTATTAGTATTACATTTCCAGATATATTCTAATAGTTTACAATTTTTACTTCCTTGTACGAAGTAATAAGGAAGTATTATAATCGCGAAAAATATCGGGTCTGATATTTCAACGGAAATATCCATTTTGACCGCTATCGAATGCAGTTAAATGATGTTTTTGCGTAATATTGAAACATAAGGACAGAATAAAGGACTCTTTTTCCCCTATAAAATTATAAAACTGATTTAAAATGGATTCTGAAGAGGTTTTTTCGTGTCGTCTGTGCGTACGTACGTACGTATGCATGTATGTATCTCGCATTACTCAAAAACAAATTGCCTCAGAATGTTGAAATTTTGCATATAGTTCTGCTATAACATGTAGATGTGCACCTCGCATTTTGGTTGCAATCGGCGGCACCAAAAGTATATAAATATATGTATATATATATCCACTCCTGTTACTCGACTCAGTGAGCTCAGTTTCTTAATTCTTATATGTTTGTAAATTGCGCATTTTTTGTTTTAATAATGATTCAGTTATGTTGTTCTTATCTTTCTGTTAAGATTTTTATGCCCTTAGTTAACCTGCATGCAATAATTGTGGAATTATCAACAATTTAAAAGTTTTTTTAAAGTGCGGCTAAAATTAATTTTTGGTTAGATAGCGGACATATTTGCTTGCATTTGAGGCTTAGCAGTGTAGTGGATTCGTTGCCAATCTAGAGAAACTAAGCTTCGCAACAACAAACAAATGTCTTCATTTATTATTGCGAATTAAAATATGCTTGATTCATTCTGGAATTATCATTTAAGTTATTAGCTGGTTTTTGTGTACAAATTGTAATTTTAACTATAAAAATTGATTTTTAATTGTTTTAACAGTACTTGGTGTTTTATGTTTTTCTGTATTTTACAATTTTTAATGAAAATATTTTGAATTTTTATGTATTTTTGCCTTACCGCTAGGTGAGTACTTAGTTAATTAGGAGCGCATGCGTATTAGGTTAGCGACGCTGAATCGTCTGTGAAAAACTGTTTGTTTTTTAGTTGTTTAATTTCTTTTATACATCGTTTTAGATTTATTATAGTTTTTGACTAGAGCTTGTGGTAATTCTTCAGATGCTACAATTTTTGCTCAGTCTGAGTTATAAAATGAATGAGATGTAACACTGTTAAGTGAACCTAGCGCCGAAGTGTGGCTACGGTAAATAAATATACAAACTTTAAAGAGTGCGTTTATTCTACTGTGGTTTATGCGCTATCGACGAAGTAGATTTAATTCAAAATTCGTTAACTGTTGTTAATTCAATACGTTTAAATGAAATGCAGGAAAATTGCGTATAATTTAACATTCCGTACCAGGGAGTCATATGGTGTACACATCAGATTTTTTCATTTAAAATTCTTTAAGTAAAATATACATATATCATTTTTGTGATGTAGGCGGTCTGACAGACACTTCTTCGTCCTATGTTTTTTTTAATTTCATGTTTTGTATGTTTTACTTTCATGGTTTCAGTTTTATTATGAGTTCTTTCAAATATAAGCTTATACATTCTGAACCAGCATCTTGTTTTTTTTCCCGGAAGAAAAGGGGTAAAGGAAAGAAGTTCAAGAGCTTTTACTGACTTATTGCAGACCTCAGCTAATTCAGTTACAGTGAAAAGGCAAAAATAATGCAGTTAAATTGTTTATAAATTTAAACAAGTAGCGCTATAATTATCGAAATAGTCGTGTAATTTCATGAACTTTAAATGTAGTGCTCGCACAGTAATAGACAAGGACAGATGGGGCTATTGGGAATTTCTTGAGCTGCCGGTGACCTTGAGCCCGCCTTATCTCCTCATATCAATGGTTTAAAAACGGATGAAACATTAATCATAATTGCGGGGTTCATACAACAAAAATCAGTAAACTCATAGAAAGGAAAATGTTTAATGGCACTAAATAAATAAATAAAAATAGAAAAGTCCGAAAAATAAACTAGTGGCAAACGTTAAGGGTAAAATTAGTCACCAAACAAATATTAATTTAGAAGTCAAAGAACAAAACTTTTTTTATGTTAAACAACAAAACTTGTATTATAAAACTTCTGTAGTCATTCCTTTTTTCCCATCAATTACCTATAAACTTGCACTTCAAATAGCACAATTAGCTATAAAATTGCACTTATTTTACGGAAATCTAACTTTCGGATAGTCTATTCTCCTACCAATAAAATTCCGAGTTACATACTTAAGGATCCCATTTTGGATAGGAATTTCTAGGGTATTTGCAGGATTCTGTGCCAGAGTGGTTTAATTTACATTGGTTAAGCTAAGATTGTCAGGACTGAGTGTTCGGTATATACTTTTGGAGAACATATTCGTGACCGCATCAAAGTCCTGGTCTCGAACAGGGAGCTGAATGCAGCTATATTCTGTGGTAGAATAACTGTGGTTAAGTGGTAGAATAACTACACGCAAGGAGGGTTTAAAATTACCCTTTTATTAAACTACTATTTACAGTCACTTCCCAACTTGGAAGGGATAACAGAAAATAATGACCGCACTTGGGTCTAAACTGAACAATCAAATAATTTAAAATAAAGTTAAGTAGAAAATTAAGAAGTCGTTGCTCTCAGAGCTATAAACACGAGGTTGGCTTCTATGCTAAACTATAAGTGGTGCGTAGCAAGATTTAGCTAATACTAACGCACTTAGATTACTTCAATAAGTAATAGCGTAACTTAGAATTTAAATACTAGCTAGTCAGGTGGACATCGAACAGAGCCGCAGTGATCTGAGACTAAAAGCTCTCTCACACCGAGAAGTTCCTTTCTAACCTTTTAAATACAAAACTTGGCTCCACTTCAAATTAGCATAAAGCTGAAACGCGCACTCATTCTAACGGGAAGTTGAAATAAGAGCTTATAGGAAAGAGAAATTAACATAAAACTTTGTTAAACTAAAACCTTACAAGACAGCCTTAAAATTTCGCGTTAAAGAACATGAGGCATATGTTAGAAAAAAGGAAACACAGAAGTTCTCTGTTAACCAGCATTATTGGTCCTAAAATCCCACTTTCCATTTTTTGCAGCCAAAATGTTTCAAAAAACATCTTCCATTTGTGAATTAGATTTTCTAGAGGTGTTTCAGATTCAAAAAAATCTTTCTGTTGTAGTTAACGATCCTTATTCCAATCCATCTTTACCTTCAGCCTTTAAGGAAATTATGTTTTATTTTTCTTGTTTCATCAATAGATGGCGCCCGTAGTTTAACTCTTGTTCAGCCATTCTTTTCTTAGCTTATCTTTTCACTATATCTTAACTCGTTCATTTGCATACGTGCATCATACGTACTGTTAAGTCCAACCACAAATTCTGGTTCAATAAACTTGTAGTTTACCATACCTGCTAGTAGAGTGACAGTAAAAAATCGTAAATTTTTTTTAACTCAAAAATATTTGTAATGTTACTTTTGAAGAGAAAATCGACACATATCTGAGTATTTCAAAACAATTTTATCGGAAAATTCTCCTAACAAAACTTTTAAAATTAAAAAATTGAAATTAATTGTGATGTAATTGTTTTTTCTTGTTGTTTTTGTTGTTCTGCGCTTTATAACAATTATTATCTCGTTCAGAGTCAAAATATTCAAAAATCAGCAAAATAAAAATTAAAGACATTTTTAAATGTTGCCGCAGAAATATAAATTTTACATTATTTTCTAAAATATAGTTATTATATTTATTTAAAAATCATGGACTTTGCCAGCCACCAGAACTGTTATACAATAACTGATTTGAAGTAGATCTGCGAACTAAAACTGTTTATAGATAAATTGATCTTAAAATCACCAAATAATTTATAAGTAATCAAACTGAGAGATACACCAAAAAAATTCGTGACCCGAAAAGTAAAGAACTTATTACTGATGTAATAAGATGTAATAAAGAAGACAAATTCAGATGGTAATCCGAATGCCGTCCAAGAACTTAAGTTTTTAATACAGATTTAACAAAAAATCGCCAAACTGGTGTAAATTTAGCGCATCTCAAAAAATTGCAAAAATCATTGAAAATAAATTTGTGCAGGTCGCAAAACCAGAACAACTTTTGTGAAACTTAAATAAAAATCGTAAAAGCTGCCAAATATAATGTTATTTAGTTGTTTAAAAATTCTTTATTCTTGTGCAGACGATATGTCGTTCAGACGCTCAGATAGCTAAAGTAAGCTCTGAAGTTCTAGACTTCTGATAAGCAGAGGATTTAAGTATAAAGCTGAAAACCTTTTCATGATTCTGTACAGACGACACACCTCAAAATACTGTCATTAAGATCGTCGCTTGACACCAAAAAAGTATAGTGGCAAATAACAGATGGCTCTGTAAGTGTTTATGCTCCGTTTCTTATTTTTTATGTGTCTCTTGTTAAGTATTCTTTTCTTATCTAGTATAATTCCTTGTCCCAGTTTCAACTGGAAATAAATTTTGAAAAAAAAATGTCTGCTTTTTCTTGCCATTGTTATCATAACTCGAATTTAATACAGTTAAGTCGAAAAATAATTTTAATACACTTTTAGATTGTTTTAAAATGCCATTCATTTTGACGATTTTTGATTTTTAAATAAAATACTGCCTTGATTTTGAATAAGATAATAAATGTTATAAAGCACAGTTGGCAAATCACAATTACAAAAAAGAAAGAAAGAAACAGCGAAAAAACGAAAAGGCTATTGAAATTAAGTTAAATTAATTATATTTATCTAATTTTCCATTTTTGTGGTAAGAGTTTCCCTTCTATGATATTATTTCAAAATATTCCGCTATACGCCTGCTTTTTCTATGAAATTCTCATCACGGTTTATTCTGAAACTTTTTCAAAGATATTCTAATACTGTCACGGACCTTTATTTTCCAAGAGTCGGCAAGTGTATATATATAGAGAGAGAGATAGATATAGATATAATGTACACATGATTTCATTATCTACCTAAATAATATAAATAAATTCATAGTTTGTATCATGACTCGAATAATATAAAACATTTTACTGAGCATAAAGGTGCAAAATACACAGTTCTTCCAAAGCGACTGACTAGAATTCACTTTCATCGTTGCCAACTCCAATAAGGCAGGCTTCAGATCAGATATATTAATTTAATTACACAACATTGTCATTTACTAGCAAATAATTATTTAAATATTTTATTTTTCCTGCATACACACACATATAGTTATGGCTTTTGGAACATCTAGTCGCCGATCTAATTGACATGAAGTCTGCCCAACCCTGATTGATATATATACACTACCAGAAAATTTTGCGCACCAAGAAATAACTGTGGGATCGTAACGAAACTTGGCACGAAGGTACATGTCGGGTAGATATGCAAATGATTAGAAATGCAGCTTCATTGCGCAGTGCGAATGCCACTAGAGGGCGTTAACTTCGTTCTTCTTGGAGTGTAAAACAGGTAAGCGGGGCTTTTTTGAGTGTACTTAACTTTTGCTAAGGAAACGCTGAGGTAGACATGTCGCTACCCGTACATCGAAGCCAATATCAGCTAGAGTTCGAGAGGGGAAGAATCATTGGAATGATGAAAGCTGGTGGTCAGCTCTGCGAGTAGCTCATCAGGTAGGCCAATCTGATTTTACTGTAAGTAGGTGTTGGATCCAGTGGACAGAAGAGACGTCATTTACACGGCGACCAGGCTCAGGACGCCCTCGACAGATCAGTCGTCCAGAAGACCGTCACATCATACGAGTAGAGACAACTGCCTCATTAGCCGCTATTACGGGACCCTGTGTCTTCCCCAACTATCGCAAGACGCCTGGTTGAAGGACATCTGGTATCGCGGCGTTCAATACGTGTGCTGCCAATGACACCCACCCACCGACGCCTCCGTTTGGAGCATAGAGGTAAGAAAGGAAGGAGGGGCCAAGTCTGCACTGAGAGTGAAGCACTGCTTCAAGGCTTCGGTCTCCAGATAGGGTGTTTTTTGTTTACATTCAGAAGCTCCCTTGACAGCGCGCTGATAGTATTTTGACACACGACAGTTCCGTACAAATCAAAAAACGGGACACTTCCACATAAAAGAAACATTCATTGTGTGATGGATAATAGAAATTTGTATAATTTAGTGACATTTACGCAAAAATCATGTCTTCGTTATTTTTCAATAACTAACAACGGTGATTTCGATTATGAATTTGTTTTACAAAATTCTAAGCTGTTGAGCTACAAAAATATAGATTTTATCAAAAATGTTATGCTTGAAGAATGAAAAATACCTTACGGTACCTTTAAAATTGTACACGTCTTTCGATACCCTTGATAGAGTATTCGCAGCTTTTATGTCCCAAACTCCAAAATGTTTTAAATAAAATAATTTTTTGTCATCTATATATTATTGTAGCATGTACTTTAATTTTTTTATTTTTATTTTTTTATTTATTTATTTATTTTTTACTTTTTATAGTTGCTCATTTTAAACTCATCATTTTATTTTTATATAACTGAAAAATAATCACCTTGGATTTACACTTTTTACTTATTTGGGTTAATTAAAAAAATAAAATTACCACCAAATGCTGCAATCCTCGTCAAAATAAATACATATGCACCTAGATATGCCAATAAGTTAACTTTTCCTTGATTTGTAACCACGTAAATGTGTGGAACAGAAGACAGATACATTTGCGAATTGGGCGGAATTACCATGTGCGGTCAAGATGATGTAACTATGTGAACGTACCACATCATCAAGACAGCTTATTAAGAATTTGAAAATAGGGTAATCGACGGAGATGAAAACATTCGTGTATCCTGTCAAAGGAGGTCAGATCATGAATGGTCCTCTTAATGATTCCAGATTGTTAAATGTTTCCCACGCAAGTCTTTTTTTCTCGGAAATTCGAGGTTCATGCTCGCTTCTTCATGCTCATGTAAAACTTTCTGGTATGTGCTAAATTATTGTAAATTACTTTACTCGAAAAATATAGTGAATGCACAGAAATTAAAGATTGTACATGCCGAAAATGAAAAATATGAAATATGTATGGGTATTTATGCATATGTTTGCAAAAAGTATGTATCTGCCTTTAACAAAATACGTAAATATTTATTAAATTATTTATAAATGTATCTGAAATGAAGGATTTATTCATTCATAAGCTCCTGTGAAAGTTACTGTGAAGAAATCTAATTATTAAATGTATCTAAGTTATTAATGATTATAAGTTATTATCTGAATAAATAATTAATTTACTTTACACTGAAAAGTAAACATAAATTGAAATCCTGTTGACAAATACGTTTATAAAACTATTTAAGCATGAATTGTTCGTACCGGAAAGTAATCTATTAAAAAAGTAATGCAAAGCAAATTCTATGAGATGCGCACTTAAAAAAGTAATAAAGAAGGATTTTAGAATACGTATTGTTGAAATTAAGGGTAAAAAAAACTGATAAGTATAATTAAAAGAATTATTCTCTTACTTTTTATAATAAGTCAGTTACAAGTTTTTAATAATATTTTTAAAAAATCCTTTTTTATTCCCTTTCAGAAATATTCAGAGAAAGTTATGTACTATTTAACATACTTCTGTATTAAAATAAAAGGTGCTGTAATTTAAAGTTGACCGAATAGAGCATTAATTATAAATTGACTTAGATTTTTCGATTTGAAAGATGCTTCAAAATGCATATTTGAGAAGGTATTTTAGGAAGAAGCTTTATAGAAAAGAAATAATGCATAATTTTGATATTAGTAATACAATAAACTTTGATCTTAATTTTTATAGTCCTTAACCGAATAAAATCGAATTACCCTAAAATTTTTTTCTAATGTAATTAACGAAAACTTGTGAAAATATTTCATTCAAATTAAATCATTCTGAGCTAACTGTTCTATGAAAAGTATAGCATTTAATTCCGTTCAGAATGAAATGTTGTTTAAAATTGTATTCTTTTCAGATACTTAAGACTCTGAAATACTGTAGAGAAAGAAAACATATACATTTATGTTTATATTTACAACGTAATTACAAAATATTTACATCCGATCGTGTCAAAACCCATTGATCTTAATGGTAAATGTCCGAATGTTTTGGTCACCACGCAGGGATCACCAGTGCTTCAAAGCAGTATATGGGGAAAACTAGTTAGGGGCCTCTCCTTCTTACTTCCTACCTCCATGGTTTGGAGTGGTGTCGCTCACGACAGGATTGGACTTTAACGGAATGGAACCAGGTCGTCTTCAGCGACTAATCTAGATTCAGTGTGACCAGTGATGACAATCGTGTTCGTGTGTGGAGGCCCCGTGGTGAACGCCTCAATCCTGCCTTCGCTTTACAGCAAGACACCGTTCTCACAGTTGGTGTAATGGTATGGGGTGCCATTGCTTACGATACACGGTCACCCCTAATACTGATCCATGGCACTATGACAGGTCAGCGAACGTCCATGACATCCTTCAGCCACTTGTGTTTCCACTCATGGCAGGGCTCCCAGGTGCCTGTTTTCAACAAGACAATGCTCGACCACACAGAGCACGGATCTCATAAGACTGCCTCCACCACATTAACACCCTTACCTGGCCTGCTCGATCCCCAAATTTGTCACCAATCGAGCATATCTGGGATCATTTTTGACGGCAGGTTGGACAGCCTACGAGATTGGCCGAACTAGAGGCACGTTTACGGCAACTGTGGAACGAGATGTCTCAGGATACCATACACAGTCGTATGCCTCAATGCCCGCTCGTATTGCATCGTGCATTCGCGCTAGAGGTGGTCCAACAGAGTACTAAAACTTCGTTCATGTGTACGTTTTTCTTCAATAAATGATCCTTTTTTCTTTGACTTTCTAATCACTTACTTATATGAACGTAGTACTTATATATATAAAATTTCGTATCATTCTGACAACTCTTTCTTCGTGCGCAAACTTTATGGCAATGAGTGTATATATATATACATCACTTTAAAATTAGTGAAACAGGTTTCAAATGTAAAAAAACTTCTCATTCTAAACAATCACAGGCAAAATGACAGTTTGCATGTGATAATGTACACTGTGCAAAAAAAAAGGGGGGAGACAGTTCTATACGTTCTACTGGGTCGATTGACGAAATTCAAATTGCGCTTTTCTGTCTCGAAAGCGCGGCTTAGGATGTGTATTAGATTTATATACAGCAATGCTCTAATATAAGTATTTTGACACAAAATCGGACATTTTCTGGAATAACATGCGAGTTTCTTCCGTATTTCGATTCTATGACTCAAATTATGGCTAAATATTAAATTTTGTAAAATTTAGCACTAAATTTACGGAGAAATTTAAAACTTTATCTTGGCGCGACCTTCTTAATTTATAGCAACGTATTTACCTTTCCTTTTTTTTTCATTATATACGAGAGGAAAAAAGTCATCGTTCAAACTTTCAGATAATTTTATCAAAATGCGTAAACCACATTTGGCATTACTATCGCTTATAATAAATATGCTAAATTTCAAAACGCGCCAATATGTAAATTCACGTATTTCTTAGGAAATTTTGAATAAAAATCTCTAATTTTTTGCAAGTATGCTTAGAAATGCATCTACTTTAAGATGATGGTAAAACCCTCATAGGTTATAATTCAAAATTTTCCTGAAAAAATTTAAGAAAATTATTTTAAAATACAAATTTTAAAACTAAATCATAAACAATTGGCGAATTTTAGTTGGAATGAACCTAAATTTCGAAATGTGAAAGGAAGAATCAAATAAGTTTAATAGAAAAAGAGGTATTAATAAATATATATCAAATTCAATTAATATTAAGGAGCTAAAGTTTTGAAACTAATTTTTTAAAAACTGCTCTAGCGATTTTTACAAAACTCGTCAGTTTGGTGTAATTTGAGTCGTAGAAAACTGAAAAAATTGCAGCAAGATAAATTTTTGAATTTTTACGTAAATTTCGCACCAAATTTTGCGAAATTTAATATTTAGGCATAATTTGAGTCGTAGAATCGAAATATGGAAAAAATTGCTATATCATTTCAGAAAATGTCCGATTTTGTGTCAAAATACCTATGTTAGAGCAATGTTATATATAAATCTAATATATATCCTAAGTCAAGCTTTCGAGACATGAAAAACGCAATTTGAGTTTTGTCAATCGGCCCAGTAGAAGAAAAGACATGGATTTTTTTTTTTTTTTTTTTTTTTTTTTTTTTTTGTTAAAAAAAAAATTTTTTTTTTTTTTTTTTTTTTTTTTTTTTGCAGTAACAAGAAAACACGAAGTTTTGTAGTGTCTTTGCTTCCTCTAATTTTTCTTGATATTGTGAAATTCTCTTTTTCGGGTTTTAAGTGCTCCGATTCTTCCACGATGTTTTCTCATAAATATTAATC
Source organism: Stegodyphus mimosarum (assembly GCA_000611955.2). Taxonomy (NCBI): domain Eukaryota; kingdom Metazoa; phylum Arthropoda; class Arachnida; order Araneae; family Eresidae; genus Stegodyphus; species Stegodyphus mimosarum. Next base: position 11,638 of record KK119018.1, read on the forward strand.
TATCACAGCTTTAAAATTGTTGCTTGTAAATGCTGTAACTTAATATAGAGCTTGTAAATTTTAATGTTTTTCTGCTACCTCAGAATTATCTCTTAAATTCTCTGCTTGCTGGTTCCACAGCAAGTAAGCCGTATACCTGTTGTCCTCGAATTTCACTGATTCGCGAAATTTTTTAAAACGTCGTCTTCTATAAAGTGACTGTCATCAGATTTATTAGAAATTCTGCAAATTTTCAGTTGCCATAAGTTTATCGTCACCTGGGACGTCGAATCAACTTAAAAATTATTTTTAACTTGTATTGAATTATGTACGATATTACATGCTTCTGAAGCATTGCATGCTTTTTCTGTCACGCTATTAAACAACTCTAATTCAGTTTCTGCCACTGATAATGATGCAGAAATTTTGGGAATCCTTTCAGTAAAGAGTTCAAAAACAAGTCTAACTCTTAAAGACATTTTTACAAAATTGTTTGATAGAATCAGTACAATTCAGTCCAATTCAATTATATGTGAACTTGTTGTATTTTACCGTGTAATGTAACATGAAAATTCTACAGAGACAAGCTTTGCCGGAAAAGTAAGAATACAGTGGCAAGTCCATTTAACATTGAGTGAATAGGTAGGTATTTCCCCTAATTACCGGGATAGCGCCAAGCTGGCAACAGTTTTGGCGACTAACTTTGTAGCCAAATTTGCGAGAAATCGCGAAAGGTCGCCAAACTTTGCTACCATTTGCAGATATTTTGGTACGCTTCCTGTATCACCGTAAAAGGTAATTGTAATTGAATAAATGTAATTGATCACAGTATTGGCTGTAACCGTAGTTCGACCCTCATATTGCCTTCCAGGAATTTCTAGAAACAAAAAGTACTAGAAATATCTCGACTGCCGGATGAAAACTATATAAGGCCGGAGACAGCATCTGCTCTCAGTTGTTGTTGTTGTTGTTGTGAGTTGTTAGTTTGGAGCGATCTCCAAACTAACAACTCACAACAGTATTGTTTGGAGTATTGAAAGCTTCGCCTTTTAGATGAGCTTTGCTTTCCTTGTGTTTAAAGTTCTTAGCAGTTTAAAGTTAACTACTGATTGTACTCTATGTTACTGCGAACACCTGTACGAGTATTTCTGAGGGAAGTTCCAGAATAGTGTAGTGTTCTTTTGATAAAATAAATTTTATCAACCTATGATCGGACCTTTGTGCATTCTATCTTTTACGAACCCGTACACACGCAACAATATTACGCTTTAATCTCCAAAAAATAAAGGCATATACTTTTAAATTATATTTTTATAATGATAAAAATTATTTCATTTTTTACGATGACAAGAAACTATATGGCATAGTTATTTTGTCTGAAATAAGGCTATTATTTCCTAAGCTATTTTTTCGATATGTGCTTAAAAGAGGGTGTTAAACTGAAAAAATTAAAGTAAATCTTGGCAATTCCGTTGTAAGAACTTTTAAATTTACTAATAAGATTTAACATTCTTCGAACCAACTACATTAAGCTGATTTAAAACACTGGGAAACCCCACAGCGACATTTGAGTGAAATTAAAACGGATTTAGAATTCCTCAAGTAAAAATGTATTGCTTTGTAATGAATGCAAGTGGGAATAAAATACAGGCGTAGCTTTACCGAAGAGTTAAGATTGCAGTACGGCAATAAGTAAAATGCATTATTTTAATATTCATCTACAGAGACGAAATGGTAAGATAAGATTCGAGAGCTGCGAGCGTGTTCTTGGAGGGGGAAAGAACATCTCTGCAAGGATTTATCTAAAATGGAAACGGAATTCCTTCACTTGCTTTCTTTCAGAAAAGAGGATGAAAATTTTTAAATTCCATTTCTTTTGGAAGCAATTACTTTACCTTACTTTGTTTATGGATTTTTGTTTATGTCTGATGAGGGTAGAAAAAAAGTTTCTACAAATGAATACATATGTATGTGCGGGAAAAAGTTTTATTTTCCTTTGAAAGAGACAGAAGACAATTCTTAGTATTGTTTTAAATTTGTTTTCCGAAGGACTGATTCAAAATATACTTACAAATAATTATCGCTTTACGTATTACTTATAAGAAATTATAATATGCTTATAAGGAATACACTAATATATTTATAAAACATTATTGCTACACATATTACTTATACGGAATTATGATATACTTATAAGGAATATATTATTACATTTATAATATAACTAGCCGCTGCGCGGCCAGCCTTCGTCTGGCTTTAAGTGTACCGGAAAAGGCTTTTAAGTGTACCGGAAAAATGCCTAAAGAGAACACCAAACATTAAATTTGAAAACTGCACAGAATTTTACTCTGCATAACAATTTTATCGAAAAAGAAACAAAGAACAACGTTAAAAAAATTCAGTTGAAAATGCATTACATATAAAAAGCATATAATGAAATAAGCAATAGCCCTTAATACAAATATTAATCATCCTAATAAATAAATTAACCAACTTCCTGCTGCCTTCTCTAGACAAACGTCCAGTATCCAAGAGAAACATTAAATTTAAAAACAGCACAGAATTATCGCCCTCATTTTTCCGTGCTGATATCAGCAACAATGGCTGTGTGCCATTGTTGTTCATATAATGAGAGAAAATTATCAATTTGATACTATTTCATCTTGTCTAGATGCATCTTGTGTACCAGATTTCATAGGCCTGGGTCTATTAGCTTACGCGCAGTACGAACGAAAGACACCTACACACACAGAAAGACTCGCCCTTTTAAATATAGATCTATAAATTAATTGAACAATTTACCTTTGCAAAAAGAAACAATCTTTCAATTTCTTAAACTGTTCAATAGAGTAAAATCTCGCTTTGCTATAGCCCATTATGTCTTAAAAGGACGCGATTTCGTCAGAAAACACAAAATTAAAAAAAAAAAA
>KK119018.1:19336-83734 GCA_000611955.2 Stegodyphus mimosarum
TGGGTTTAGTATGTTTGGTTCGTTCGGCAAGTTATCATATTATTAAGCAAGATCCCTTTCGACGTAATCTAAAATCTGAATCCTTTCAGATTTTTTTTTAATATCTATTTTTATTATTATTGTTGCCACCCCACAGTGCTCACTGAACTCCTGCATTTCGGAAACATATCTTTTGGTAAAAAATGTTGCCAAACCTGCTGTAATGTCAGGGATATTTTGTGGTGTTTTGCTGGCGCTGGAAAATTCGTATTTTAAATCTCCGTGAGGAACAGCTGGATTGTTATGTTTACTGATCCGAAATGTCTACAGACCTCTACACACCTATAAACTAAATTTAAAACAGTAAATTTCATATAAACATAAAGATGTATTGTGAACTTTAGAAGATTACTTCTGTCTTTCCATCTAGTATAGTTTTATGTACTTTTTTTAGCTTGAAAATTGAGAAAGCAACTATGCCCTGTCAGGAATTCAAGCTAAATATCGCCCGATGCTGGTAAGAAGTTCTGCCAATTACAGCACGGCAACACGCAGTAAAAAATGCTCAAATTCCTTAGATTCTCTTCCAAAGTATAGGGCGACTAAAGAGGGAGCAAATCTTGTTGGAACTGAAATACTGTTCGCCGCACGGTTAATCAGTCCCCTCTTTATAGAGTCTCTTAGACTTTTCGGAACAGAAAACGAAAAATGAGCAGGGATTCGAACTCAGGGTTTTGTAGTTGCCATCCAGACGTGTTGCAAAATACAGTAAGAACGCGTGTAGTGGGAAATGCCTAAATTCTTTATAATCTTACTGGGAAAAAGAGTGATTGTGTTATAAGAATTGTTAATTGATTTAAAGATGTAGCACCACCGCACAGGTCTGGTCAGTTTGGTACCAGATGTAAAATAAAAAATTTTCTGTAACTTTCATTACGCAAGCCATACGAATATCTTGCATAACAAAAGCTCACGTGAATCGAAAAAATGTGTCTCATTGCGAACCGCTTACAGATTTTTTCACACATTCGTTGCAGAACTTGACTGCTTTAGTTTCGATTTTAAAGGGGGGTAAATGAAATAAACTCATCTGTGCATAAACAAGCGAGCCAAGGAACTGAGCAAGCATATTTCTCATAATTATTTCACCGCTAAAGATTTCCAAGTCAGTGATCAGGATCTTCAGGAGGAAGTCCAGAGGAAAGTTCTTTGTGGTGTAGAACACAACAGTCCGTGCTAACTACAATTATCATAACCCTTCTGAAGAACTGAAAATTAGACTGAATCCATATTTCTTAAATCAGAAATTCATTTCATTGAAAGTGGAAAGAAATCCAAGTTACAACCAAGCAGTGGTATCCTGATGCACTAAAGTCAAAAGAGTAGCTGATCTGCTCGATGATAATCGTAGTTGATCTGCTGATGATTTATCGGAATTCTCCGGATCAACGGCTTATTAGAGTTTACTATATTTTTTATCATCTCATTATGTTGTTTACCTCCTCATAATTGTATCCTCTTTGTTTACGCTACTGATTATTCATTTGTTCATATCTGTGTGGGGCAATGAACTTAAATTGTTTCATCCAGTATCTTCAGGTACCTGCTGTTACTTTCAGTCCTTAGACGCTAGCTTGATATTTCAGGTAATCTCTTATTGTGAAACTGTTGGTCTTTAAAGAATTACTCTAGAATTCATTTTCAGTAGTAGTCAACTATTAACAACTGTTATCAAGTTATCACTGTTTACTGCATACAAAATTCTTTTTGATTCTAAATAATATCTTTTTCTTTGAGTAAATTTTTTTATTCAGAAGATATTTTTTTTTAATTTGAAGCTAATAAATATCTTATTATTTTAAAAACAAAAACACGCTTTTGATGTAGTACTTTCGAAGTCTCCTGATCATCCTAACTACATATGAGAAATGTTCAGAAGCGCTTGCTGTCACTCTTTATACTCTTTTAACGGAAGAAGAATATAACAATAAGCAACAGCTCTGGAAATTACATGTAACATTTACTTCAGAGAAATGACTTCTCTTCTTGGATTGAAGAGGGTGGGAAAGCTTTCCTCACCTTTCTCCCGTAAAACGTTTTTTTCTTTTCTTTTTTTTGTGCCCAAAAGCCGTCCCTCAAAGAACAGGCAAGATAGAACATTCCATCCATCTATTGGAAAGAGCTCTGTGATGGCTCAACTATTGATTTATTTTCGTTCTTCCCAATCCCTAAAGGAGCAAAGTGAGGGATTTGGGGCGAATTGATTTTCAAATACATTTAATGCGAGAGCTTTCGAATGTTTGACAGAAGGCTCAGGGGGCGGAAATCAAAGGTGCATTCAAAGGAGTATATATTACTCGAATGGACTTGGCCTTGTACGCTCAGGATTCCACTTAAGCTTTGACTGAGACTACCTGCTGCTTCCTTTCAACAGGCCATGGAAAAGTGAAACCATTTTCAGAAGGTTATTCGCAGAATGTGACGCAAAAGTATGTTTTGATTTTCCAAGAAAATTACATTTTGTCATTTGGGGAAATTTTCCATACCTTCTTGTAAGATATCATTTTCATGCATCTTGCAAAATGGCAAAAAAATGGAAGCGTAATTTCTAAAAGAATTCTTATATCATCTCATAAAATACTGCAATAAATTTATGTAAAAATCTGAATCCATTTGACTATATGCGATTCAATGCGTTGTTACAGTAGTATGTATTGCTTTTTATTAATCCTAAGGGGCTTTGTCCCTGAAGGACTATTCTTTTCGTTTTGCGATTTTGCTTCAGTTCACTCTGAATGCCCGTTTCACTTTTCAAATTGCCACTAAATATTATCTCTCTGTATTATATTTAAAAAAATGAAGAAGCTGTATAAATGTATACATGTTTCTCGCATTGTGATAAAACAACGGTACCTATAGCCATCAAATTTTGAATAACGTAATCCTCCTGCGAATATGGGCATCTGGAATTTGGAATTTGTTTTATTATCCATTTCACATTTTGTAAACCTTTAACGAATTTTTGAGCAAGAAATTCAACGATTTGAAAGCGAGCAATGGCAACGTTGCACAGAAAAAACATTTTTATCTCCAGCGCGTGGGACTGCGTATCGGAAATTCTAAAGATATGCTCAATTTAAATTATTTTGAGATACTGCTTTTGAACTGAATTTTATGGTTTAAGTGAGAAGAACATTATATTTAATAAATAAAGGTAACACAGAAAATGTTAAAATAAAAACCCTTTTGGACATAATTTAAAATCTGAATCCTTTCAGATTTTCTTTATTCATTTATTTATTTTATTTCTTGCATTTTAGGTGATCGTATTAGGATGTATTTTTGTGTAATTTAGTTTGTGGCCGCATATGTTGCTTATAAGTGCTCATTTCTTTAACAGAATTGCAGATCTTGTAATTCTGAATATCCGCCGTTTAAATTATGGAAATAGTTCAACTGGAGCCAGCAAAACTCTTCTGACGGGCATTCACGAAATATTTTTTTTTCTCAGTACTGGAGGTATCTTCCCAACTTGGTCACTTTCTGAACTCTGAAACACATTTTTCGAAATTGCAGAAGCTGTTTTTCCCGAAGCTTTCAGGAGCAAACTTACACAAGCGACCGTGTTTGAATCGCAGAAGTCGTAGTTTAATTTTCAGTTACTTCAACTTAGTACGATTCAAAGAGTTAGTTGAGTGAATTGCATTTTAGAATTAACTCTGCGAGTAGCATCAGAAATTTAAAATATTTCTCATGTATTAAGGAGGATTTGTCTTGTCTCTCTCTGCGTTCTTCTTGAATTACAATTGTTACTTTTTGCTGTATATTATTACAAATTTCAATAAGTTACCAATTCCTTCGAGATCGTCTGCAGTAAGAGTATCTCCATGAACTTGTACCTCTCAACAATATGTAGAGTAACAATTTACCAGAAAGTAAATTTTTAACTTAGTGCATATGGATAAGACTTTTGTTTCTGTAAGGAGGATTTTTCTCCCTTTTTTTCATTCGGAGAAGTCGCTTTATTTCATAGTGAATAAATTGTTCATGTGTACCGAAGAATAATTAGAATTCATACAGGGTTCTTTTGTCTGTTCTGTAATGAAATAATGGGAGTCAACAGTGTTACGGGAAAGGAATTCCCTGCAGCGTTAGTGTGCTCTTTTGCGGAGACTCAGAGATGGATATAGTAAAGGTATTTGCCGCTTACAAAATAAATGCTTATGGCAATCGAATACGAAGCTACGACTTTCAAGTCTCTTTCTCTTTAACTGTGTCTCTATTTGTCTGCTCCTTTAAAAAAAAGAGAGAGAGAGAAATTTTAACACACAAAAATGTACGAGATTCTATTGGAAAAGCTTTGAAATACCCACAAATTAGTGCGAGAATGCCACAGTGTCAAGGTTTGGTATTTTCTGAGAGAAAACTTCCAGTACTGTCAAAATAATGAGCTCACACCGCCAATGTGGAAGCTGTTTAGGTTTTCCATCGTTTCTGAAAGTTACCAAAGAATTTAAAGTCTTCTTTCCATGTAGAAGTAATGATTGACGGTCTTTATCGTTCCGATTAATAATGTTGCTTATTTTCACTGAGAAATTTTCATACCTTACATTTCACAACGCTTCTGAAATATGGAATACGAATATTTCTCTTCTGAAAACATATCCTTCAATCCACAGCTTGTTTACATGCGAAATTTCGAAAGAAGAATAAATTTAAAAGTAGCAGACGATATTTCTTATTTCAAATAATGAGCTGTTGCCATAAATTTATATTCCAAACCAAAACCATATTTTTTAAATTCTATACAGAAATCTTTCTAAAAAATATGTAAACATTCTTCGTATTTCTTGACGTTGCTACTAATTAAACTTACAGATTCGTCGCATATCATGGGCACTAAATAATGTGCCTGTTTACTACTGGTATTGCTAAAGTTTTTCAAATGGCTTGGCAAAACGCTACCAAATTCCCCTAGGTACTTAATGCAACTTAATAAATTTCCTTTTCTATTTGAATCTGTGTACCACGGAATGCTACTCCTAAACTGTCCAAGAATTCCACAGTTGCTATTACTCATTGTAAAACAGCACGCCAGTACTTCTTTCTGAATCACTTTTCTCTTCTAAGTGCACATCGATCCTTTGAACAATCGGTAATCGTTTCATTAAAATCAACTTTGATTTTATATGGCACAGAGAAGATTGGTATTCTCTTAAGTTAAATTTCTCCAATCATTGAATCCCGTTGAGAAATTTGTCCAAGCATGGTAAAATAGTCTACATGCATAACAATAAATACATTTACATGTTCCTGAATATACCAACCACTGACGGAATTCCTTAATACCATACGAATCTGCACGATAAAAATTTTATTCGCAACTATTTCAAAAATATCGGATCTATCAGATCATTTTCTATCTAAATATTTTCCTTTAAAGGTTGCAATGCTATATATTGCTTGGTAGTTTTACTTCCTTGTACGAAGTAAAAAGGAAGTATTGTAATCGGGAAAAATTTTGGGTCTCATATTTCAACGGAAATATCCATTTTGACCGCTATCGAATGTAATTTAACAATGTTTTTGCGCAATATCTAAGCGTAAGGACAGAATATAGGACTCTTTTCCTCAATAAAATTATAAAACTGATTTAAAATGAATTCTGAAGAGATTTTTTCGTGTCGTCTGTTCGTACGTACGTACATATGCATGTATGTATCTCTCATAACTTAAAAAGGACTAGCCTCAGAACGCTGAAATTCTGCATATAGGACTGCTATAACATGCAGATGTCCACCTCGCATTTTGGTTGCAGTCCGCCGCATCAAATGTATATATATATCCACTCCTGTTACTTGACTCAGTGAGCTCAGTTTCTTTATAAATTTGTAAATTATGCATTTTTTGCTTTCAAAATTTTTCAGTTATGTTGTTCTTATCTTTCGGTTAACATTTTTATGCCTTTAGTTCCTCTGTATGCAGTAGTAGTGGAATTATCAACAATTTAAAAGTTTTGAACTACGGCTAAGCCTAATTTTTGGTTATGATAACCGACATGTTTATTTACATTTGATGCTTAGCAGAATAGCGGATTTGTTGCCAAACTAGAGAAACTAATCTTCGCAACAACAAAGTAACGTCTTCTTTTATTATTGCGAATTAAATTCTGCTTGATTCATTCTGGAATTATCATTTAAGTTATTAGCTTGTTTTTGGTACAGACTGTAATTTTAAATGTAAAAATTGCTTTTTAATTGTTTTAACTGTACTTGGTGTTTTATGTTTTTCTATATTTTTCAATTTTTAATGAAAATATTTCGAATTTTTATGTATTTCTGCCTTATCGCGAAGTAAGAACTGAATTATTTAGTAGCGCATGCGCATTAGGTAAGCGGCGCTGAATCGTCTGTAAAAAGCTGTTTCTTTTTTATTTGTTTAATTTCTTTTATGTATCGTTTTAGGTTTATTATAGTATTTGAATAGAAATTGTGGTAATTTTTCAGATGCTATAATGTCAACGCACTCTGAGTTATAAAATGAATGAAATTAACGCTGTTAAGTGAACTTAACGCCGATTAATTCAAAATTCGTTAACTGTTAATTCAATACGTTTAAATGAAATGAAGGAAAATTGCGTATAATTTAATATTCCGTACAAGGAAGTCATGGAGTGTACGCATAAGATTTTTTTATTGAATAGTACTTTTTTAACTTCACAAGAAAGGCGGCTTACCTCTTTTTACTTTTAGCCAGTAATAATAGCATAGTATGCAATTAAATAGTATTGTATCATTTTATCAGACAAGTTCAACTACCACAGTGCAATATCACCGAATATTCCACAGTCATCTTTACTTTTACTATTATTTGTTGAGAAGTTATTTTGTTGATCCGATTCCCTTCTCTGTTATCTACCTTTTTTAATTGATAATATCTATATAAGAAGTTGCTGATCTCTCAGTTTCAGGTCGCTCATAGGCTCTTTCGGTTTCATAGACTGTTTCAGCTCACTCATCAATTCTATCGAGTTCGCTTTCTTTTACAGTTTGTTCTTAAAAATTATTAAAAAGGTATCCAACGAATTTCTTTGCTGTTATGCATATTGTTCTTTTTCTTTATGTCTTGTACTTTGTCTTTGCTGGTTCCCCTTGCAAATCCTCTTTTCACCACTAACGGCTAAATAGATTTAATAAATAATAGTTATTTATGCATTTTGACCAAAAGGGAATCTTTAAGATACTAAGCAAGTAGCCAAGATTAGATTTACTTCCGAGGACGTTAGAGTCTTTTTTCGTTGGAGATACATCCAAGTTTATTTCGTACTAGTTACTAAGCTGATTATATCATATTAATTATTAATAGAAATTTTCAGTAATTAGTAGTAATATGAGTTACCTAACACATTACCTTACCTAACTCATTACCTTACGAAAAACTCAAAAATAAAGATTATCGGTAGCTTCTATCCAATCCATAATCCGGGTCTGTTTTTTATTAATTGAAGGTAATCTAATCTAAGGGACTACTCATCACAAAAAAGAGTACTTCTATTCTTACGCCTTCTTCGCATGCCTTCGTGGTGTATTGATCAGCACGCTCGGCGCGCATTCGAGAGGTCCGTGGTTCGAGCCCGAACTAAAAAAAAGGTTGTGGGTGATGATTCTCTACCAATAGGATTTGGCAACTGGGTCCCTTAATCCCTAGTCGCGCTTTAAAAGGGAGAGTATATAGGTATTTCTCCCGCCTTCTTGGTACGCGTTCGTGGTGTAGTGGTCAGCACGCTCGGTGCGTATTCGTGAGGTCCGTGGCTCGAGTACCGGCGAGGGCATTGCTCATTTTTCATGTCTCCTGCTTCGAAATAACCTAATAGCTTCACAGTCTTTTCATTACATCGCCCATTACTAGTTCTATAAAAATTCGGTTTCGTGGTGCCTCGAATGTGCAGTTCACGTGATGGGAATCGCTTGGCAAGAGAGTAGGCTACATACAGTAATTTAATCGAAAACGTATGGAAAACTTTTTTATTATTATTATTATTTTATTTATTTTATTATTTTATTTATTTTATTATTATTATTATTTTATTTATTTTATTATTATTATTATTTTATTTATTTTATTATTTTTATTATCAAACCTTTTACTTGTCATAAAACGTTTTGCTTGCCTTAAAACTTCCATAAATACTTAGGTATAATTTTTATATTATACAGACTAGTTGCAAACCTCTAGTACCTATTTACAGATTCAAGTAAAATACCCTCAATTTGTAAAATATACAAAAACGTTACTTGAAACTTTGTTTAGAACTAAAATTTAACCTGAGATGTAAAAAGGCAGATAGATGGTGAAATGCCTTTTTTTAGTCCAAAGGGGCTTTGTCCCTGAAGAACTATTGTTTTCGTTTTGCGATTTTGTGTTGGAAACATTAAAAGTCTGAATCACTTTTCAAACTCTCGCCACAAAGTATTCCAGCCCTGTATTATATTTAAAGAAACTAAATGATGAAGAATATGCATAAATGTATGTCTATTTCTCCAAATGTGATAAAACAACGGTACCTAGAGCCATCCAGTTTTGAATAACGTACGTTTCCACCCGAATATGCGCATATGGAAGCCCGAATTTGGAATTTGTATTATTATCTATTTCATACTTTGTAAAACTTTAACGAATTTTTGATGAACAAACTCAAAAGATTTAAAAGCGAGCAATGGCAACACTCTACGGGGGAGAACCTTTTATCTAAAGCGCACGGAACTGTGTATCAGAAATTCTAACGGTATACTCATTTTAAAATTATTTTGCGAGATTGCTGTTGAACTGAATTTTATGGTTTAAGTGCGTAGAACATGATATTTAATTAATAAAGGTAACACACAAAGCGTTCAAAAACGCCCTTTTGGCCTTAATTTAAAATCTGAAAATTTTCAGATTTTTTTACTCGATATTTTTATGCAAAACTAAGATAATAACTAATTAACATTTTTAATAATGTTAATAAAATAATGTATAATATTTTATTATATTTTTCACATTAAAATTATCGAATATCAAAACTAAGAAGAAGTAAACCGCGCACTAGGAGATCATGGAATCCTCGTTATATTCATCCGATCTGAGTCAGTGTCTCTTCGCCAAAAAAACACTTCAAGGGGTTCATTGCAGCAGTAGAGAAAACGTTACACATGCCGAAGGGCGGTCAAAATATTTATAGGATTGGACGCGCTGATGGCGTCCGACTCTTTCCAGTGACCAGAACTTTAATAACAAGGCAGGCGATCATATTGTGAAAATGTTTATTTTTGTGTTTATTGCAATAAATATTGTATAGTCATTAGGTTATTTAGAAGAAGGAGAGATAAAAAACCAGCAATGCCCTCGCCGGGTCTCGAACCACGGACCTCTCGATACACGCCGAGCGTGCTAACCACTACACCACAAAGGCATGCGAAGAAGGCGGGAGAAATACCTTACATACTCCCCTTTTAAAGGGCGACTAGGGATTAGGGTACCCAATTGCCAAATTTCGGTTGTGGAGAATCATCATCCACCACCTTTTTTTAGTTCGGGCGCCACTTGTACAGTCATTAGAATATTTTGTAGTAGGGGATGGAAAGAATGAGCAATGCCTTCCCGGGACTCGAACCACGGACCTCTCGAATACGAGCCGAGTGTGCTTGACCATTACAGCACGTAGGCATGCAAGGAGGAGGGAGAAATATCTTATATACCTCCTTTTAAAGGGAGATTGGGGTTTAGGGAACCTAATCGCCAAATCTTGGCGGTAGAGAATCATCCTCCGGTACCTTTTTCTAGTTCGGGCGCCACTGTAGAGATATTAGATATGTTTTGAAAGCAGGAAAGATGAGAAATGAGCAATGTCTTCCCCTGGATTCAAACCACGGACCTCTCGATACTCGCTTGCGTGACCATTACACCACGAAGGCATGCTAAGAAGGAGGGAGAAATACCTTGTAGACGTTTTCAGAATTATCGATGTATTGCCGCTACTTTTTGCCCAGCCCTTCTAATACTGGTTTATGGGTAAATCGGGAAACTTAAACTAATTTTTTTCCTACTAAATGACTTAATTTTACTCTCATTGTATAACGTTCAATTAAATTATCAATCAAGATAAAAGATAAATTATCAAGATCAAAATTATCCGTATAAGTCTTTTTAAACCTTTGAGCGCCATGGTCGGCTTTATTCGGTCATCGGATGTTTTATCACTGGGCATATATCATGTTATAATTTAAGATATTTGGCTTTCTTACTTATTTTAATAATGTAAATATTATCTTAATGAATTTAAATTTACGAAAATAGAGACAAAAATAAATAATTATACAAATTTAGCTAATAACTGCTGTTTAAATACAGGTCTTTGCGCCGCTAAAGTCAGCCACCAGTGTGTTAGAAAAACTCTCACAGATTTAAAATCTGGTATAAATTTGCTAAGCATTGAACTTGCGTTTGTCGTTGGTGCAGTATTTGGTTATGAGCGATCAAATTTGATATTGGAACACTTTGCTGCAAAAACGTTAATTTATGTATTTCGGATGTCGCAATGAGATTCAAATTGACGGACCGAAATAAAGGCGTAGTATGAAGTTAAGAATAATTTGAAGCAGCACATAAAAAAAGTCAACTTATTTATTTTGACATTCTTTAGTTTTGTTTTGACCATGGCCTCAAAACCAGAATGTTGAAGAGTACAGAATTTTCAGTAAGTCCAGTAAAACAAAAATGGCTGAGTGTGTCGTGGAATTAGTTGAATGTACCATATATATAAGAACAATAAACATGCTACTGAGTTAGGTGAAGCAGCATGTATTAACGGTTTCAAATATATTCTAGATTCAATTCCGTCGATATTCTACTGCTGTGTTACTGATGAAGGAAAAATCTTTAATTCCTAATAAAGACCAAAACTTTTGTATTCCCACAGGATGTGGATGAATAAATAAATAAATGAAAGATAGAATGAAGCTTTCGAAACAAGATGTTGTATTTTTAGTGGACAAAAATGAAGAGGAAAATAGTTTATTAAAGCAGCATATGATTTTCTAATGACTTCCCGGGCAAAAGATTTGATACCCAAGAGAGCTTTCTCAGCAGCTTGCTTATTTTGCACAAAAGTTAAGTTCTCAGCTCAAAGACTAAATACATATAAAGTTTGTTTTTGTGTATCTACGTTTTGAAATGAATCTATAAGCAAAAACGTAATGATAGATGTAAATGAAAACTTTCTTTATTGCTTTCATGATAATGTTTCATATTTATATAATATTTATATAAATAACTTTCGGTATGCTAGCATACCGCAAGTTATTTTAAATTATTTTTTCGCATATACCACATCATTTTATATTCAGAATACAGATTATTTTCATATATTCTTTTAGTGCTTGAAACGTTTCATTTAAAATATCTTACTTTTATAGCATTTATTCTCATATTTTCAATAAATATTTTGGTAAAAAATATACTAGAAAATTAGAGGTATTTTTTATTAATTACATTGGTCATCAAAATTAAAAGATATTGAAAAAATGTTGTAAGGATTTTCAGTTTTACTAACGTTTATTTTATTTTAAATCTTTACTATCTTCCCTTATTTTCCATTTCCGGCCAGAATAAGCGTGAAGAGATTTAGTGTATGCAAATGAGGTTACAAACTTTAGAAGTATTTAAGACATGACTTTTAGCCAAGAACTTTTAGCGAAGAAAGAGTGAAAGAGAGATTTTCTCGCAGCCTTTACCACGCGTGCGATTTTCGTTGTCTACCTTTAAGGCCAGAACTTAGTTTTCGCTGATATTTGAAAACGTATTGTAGTCTTTGGATTCTGCTCACTACGTACGTCCTCTGTAAAGCATCTGAGTTCTTGTTTAGTTAAGTTAGTTTATTTTCTTATTTTCTACGTTCTAGGACCAAAAATATTGGTCTTTGTATCCTGAAGTGCGGGAGCACCTGTGAGAATAAAGGGTAAATTTAACCCTCCTTATCTTTGTTTCATTTTCTACATACGCAAGAACATAACTTTGAATAAGCTCCCCGTTCTGACTCAGGACTCCAATTATGTTTGCGAAATCTACCAACAAGAAACAGTAGTCCTGACAATGTATGCTTACTAAGTTAATATTGCAACCAATACCCGATATTGTAATTGTTTATGTTAATTACATGCAACTGAACACAAAATTGCACTTCCACGCATACGTTAGAGCCGGAAATATTCAAAATCGATGACAGACACTGTGGTGCACAATGGTCGCATGCTGGAATTCCGGTCTGTAATGTTGTTTAAAGTGAATAATGTGATTTCTAAGAGTGATCAGTATTCAGTAGTTATGGCTCAACCGCATCATTTAAGTGAAGGTCAAAAGTGATGAATAATTGGTAGAATCAAGAGAGGTCAAACACAAATGGAGGTCGCAAAAGATTTAAATAACCCTCAAAGTGTCATATCAAGAGTTTGGAGCCACTTTTTAAGCACCGGATCAGTTGATAGCCAGATTGATCAAGGGAAACAACTGCATCAGGGACCGTTTTCTGTTATTGCCGGCTCGAAGAAACCGCGAAACAACTACACGAGATTTTGCTTTAGACCTTTGGGCTGCCACAGGAACTCGAATCAGCCATTCTACTGCTGCAGGAAGGCTTAACGAGTTTGGACTATATGCGAGAAAATCAATGGTTTGTGTTCCACTCACTCCATCTTCCAGAGGGGCCCTTTTAAACTGGTGCTGTCGTCATGTTCAATATAGACAAGACGACTGGGCCCACGTAATGTTTACTGAGGAGTCCAGATATAGTGTGAACAATGATTCTAAATGTGTTTTGACCTGGAGAGAAGCAGGAACACCCAATTTACCTCCTGTTGACCGTGAAATATCCCCTTTCCGTAGCCGCGGTTTAATGGCTTGAGGAGGAATCATGACAAATGGCCATATTAAGCTACGTGTCCTTCAAGGAGGTTCATTAACTGCTCGGAGATATGTGGACGAGGTATTGGAGCCCCAAGTTAGACTGTTTAGGGGTGCTGTTGGCCCAGAGTTTTGCTAATGGATGACAATGCTCGGCCTCATCGAGCATATATGGTATCAGAGTATTTGCAAACAGACTATATCACTCGAATGGATTGGCCACATTACTCATGCGACTTGAGCCCGATTGAGTATGCGTGGGATTCTTTAAGGCGTCGAATTTCAGGGCGCCAAACTCCTTCCAAGGCCCTGTAGGAGCTGAGAAATTCTATGAAATAAAGATGTGTGGTATGCATATCTGTTCGAGATGACCATACACCACATTAAAGAAAAAAATGTTTTCCACAAGAGGTGACTTGATTTTTCCCTTATTTCCAATTTCCATAAATTTCGTTTCAGTTTCAATAGTTTGCGAATAATCAACTGCCAAACATTGCAATTTATGTTTACTAAAGTTTTTGTACAATTATTTATTTATAATTTTTAAACCGATTTTTATTGAACAATCTTTTTGAATTACCGTTAACTGAAAAGTTCGGTAAATGTGTATAGTCGTTAGAATTTGTCGATGCGCAAAACAAAAAAAAAATATGCATTACTGTCACCGGAATTCGAACTCTGTATTTCCTCATTGCCTGTCGGGCTTGCTTCCAATTACACCACGAAGCCACGTTGAGAGCGGGAGAAAATACCTTATAAATTCACAGTCCCCTTTTGTGGATCAAATTTAACCTAAGTAGACTGTAGTTAAAAATGCTTAACAGCCGTCTCAAACAAAATTTCCCACGATACTTTCACAGATAAATATTATATGATTTTTCTGGCTTACATTAGAATCTGTTTATCATATATTTTATTACTATGAAATGAAAACATTTTCCTTTAAATTATCACCTTAAGTTTTTAATGCCTGCCTTTCTGACTAACGCATATACAGAATTCAAAGGACTCCTAAGGGGCAAAAACGTACTGTACGATCCACTGCTTTCTTATACGCGATATTTTAAAAGCAGAATAAATTTCAAAGTAACATTAAATATGTCTCATATCAAATATTAAGCTGTTGCCAGAATTTTTTATTCTACAGTAGTTACATTTTTCAACCCTTTATCAAAACCGTTCTAAAAATAGTTCGCAACTTTTGTATACTAACCTCACTAGTGGTCGAGTGATTAAGATCGCTGAACACTTAAGTGAATGCCCATTCATTGCTCTACATGAGTTTGTCGTTTTCCCAATGTGCAAAGGGAATATTAGCCATATTCTCTATGAAAGTTCCCCAAGAAAGCATTCTACCCCTTACGCAGATAGCCCTGGTATGTTTTGCTGTATTCTAATAACTTAACGCTCCGTATACTATAAAATTTTACTAACAATTTTTTTTGAATTTTAATACGCGTGGAAATATTTCTAAATTCTTGCGCTCTTAAATTCGAAAAAAAATAGTGAAAAGAGATTTTCTTGAGTGGAAACCTTCTCAGGAAAAGATTCGCTGCCGTCAGCACAAACGATTGCAACAAATCTTTACCCTATTGGAAGGAAATTGATCGAGGAGTTTCGTGCAAATCCTATTCTGTTGTTCATGGAGGTCCTTAGAGAAAACGTGCATGCTTTGCACTTTATGCCCGCCTCAAGAGCCGGGCAGATTGCCCGGTTGCCAATCCCATTATAGGAGGAGGAGACAGAATACTGTGATCAGCTTATTCAGAAGTCCGATTCATAAGATGCTCTCAACGGTTTCTCGCGAACTACCGAGAAGGTACTTTTTTAGATTCTCTTTTCCTGTTGTTAAACTGAGAGAGTGGTGTTACCATCTTTTCTCTGAGCATTTAAACAATCACATTTGGGAGCTGGTGGAGATTCTTGTAATGCGGGCTTCAAATAGACAAAAGTATGGTATTTGAGTAATTACTGGACTTATATTTAATGAGCATATTCTAAGCTATTTCTCATTTTGAAGTGACTATTAACATTTTGATGATCTATAGCCAGGAGTGTGCATACACCTTTAACCACTGAACAAAAAGATCTTCGATCATCATGCAGACAGGGCCGTTGGAAAGTGCGAGACAGATTGCGTGACGATCTTTTGCAGTTCCTCTATTTTTTGCCACGATACGATAGGGGATCCCATATCTGCTGGAAATTTTTCTTAAGAAATTTCAATTTATATATCATTTTATGCATTTCATTTCATGCTTTTTACGTAAACACCGCCATCAAGACGGTAAACACCTGCATCTGAGTTCCAAACGGCAAACACCTGCCCCTTGGTCAAACAATGAAGTATAAAATGTACACTGCTCAAAAAAAAATGGAGAGACAGTTCTATATCTCCCGTTATACTGGGCCGATTGATAAAATTCAACTTGCGTTTTTCATGTCTCAAAGTGCGACTTAGGATATGTATTAGATTTATATATAGCATTGTTCTAATATAGATCTTTTGACACAAAATCGGACTTTTTCTGAAATGGCATGCTAATTTTTTTCCATTTTTCTACGACTCACTTCACGATTCTACGACTCAATTTATTTCAAACTACCAAATTTTGTAAAAATCGAACAATTATTTTTTAAAACATTAGCTCTCAAAATTTTACTTTCTCAATGTTAACTAGACTTGATATATATTTACTAATATCTCTTTTTATATTAAACTTACTTCATACTTTCTTTCACATTTAGAAATTTAGATTCATTCCAAATAAAATTCGCCTATTTCTTATGGTTTATTTTTAAAATTTATATTTTTAAATAATTTTTATAAATTTTTCGAAAAACATTTTGAATTATAATCTATAAAATTTTTACCATCATTTCGAAGTAGCTGTATTTCTAAGCATACCTGCAAAAAATCAGAGTTTTTTATTCAAACTTTAATAAGATATACGTAAATTTATATATTTGCGAGTTTTGAAATTTGGCATATTTCTTAAAAGCGAAAATAACACAAATGTGGTTTTACGCACTTTTTTAAAATTATTTGAAAGTAGGAATGATAACGTTTTTTCCGCTCGTCTTCAATGAAAAAAAGAAAAGGAAAATGGGTTGCTATAAATTGCAAAGCTATTTAAGTAAATTATTGTTGACGAAAACTGAAAGAAATACGCCAAGATAAATTTTTGAATTTCTCCGTAAATTTTGCACCAAATTTTACAAAATTTAATTTTAAGGCATAATTTGAGTTGTAGAATCGAAGCATGGAAAACAATTGGCATGTCATTTCAGAAAATGTCCGATCTTGTGTCAAAATAGCTACCTAAGTCGTACTTTCGAGACATGAAAAACGCAATTTAAATTTCGTGAATTGGCCCAGTAGAACGGAAGACATAGAACTGTCCCAATTTTTGTTTACGCAGTGCACATGCAAATTTCATGGATTATGAAATAAAAAAGAATGAAGATTAATGAAGGATTTATATGAGTTTATAATTTTGCATACATTTTTATTTTTATTACAAATTGTATTGTGCAGGAGTTATTAATTAATATATACTTAGTGTGAGACGCGAAATCTCGAAACTTCGTTTGCGATTATTTTATCCAAATTAAGTTCCAACTTAACAATCCTTAATACCGAATGTAAATTTTCATCAATAATTTGTGATCCATATTTATTTTTTGTGTAGTTCCTTAACAAAAATGTTCTTTCACATATATATGTCGATCCAAATAAAATTAAACACTTTTTGACATAATCCAGAATTTTTTTTTAATGTAACTGGATTCAGGGAACCACAAAGAAAAAGACATTTCACTGAAATGGAGCTTTTCCTTTAGCAAATCATTCGATTAGAGATCAGTCAATTCTAATGGAATCTGACTGGAGCTTCTTGCTTATGAAAATTAAACGATGAAATTATGCCGTTTAATTTAACCATAAGTCTTTAGCTGTTTCAATTTTTTAAGTCCTCAAAACTGCCAAACTCTTTTACTATTTTTCCATTCTTAATAAAATAATCATTTCTCAAAGTGATTCCAATGTTGTAAAGGAATTGAACTTTTTCTCGTTTAAATTTTCAGCAAATAAAATAAGTTTTGATATAAATGCTCTGATTTTTAGAGTACATATTAAAAACGTATTGCCTTTTTCTCTTTTAGTGCAATATTTAGTTTCCGCGAATAAGTTCATGTATCAAGAGAACAGGAGAAATCATTTAACTCGTTCTCATTTTGGGGGTTAAAAAAGTCGTTGTTTTTTTTCTTCAATCCACAAGAAAGTTATGATTTATCAAATAAACTGTTAAATCTCTTCAAAACCTTGCCGGCGTTAAAGCATCTGCCATCTGTAGGATACGATATTTCGTGAAATTCATTTAAAAATATTATAAATTCGTAAAATTGCTTTAAAAATATGTTTTGAGAATTCGGTAAACTGCCAATGATTTGGCGCTCATTTGCGGATTAAATTCATACTTTTGTTACAACATACATGACATGACCCACTTTTAAAACATTTTTACAAAGCATTTTTTAATGAATGAGGTAGTACAGGTAATGAATGAGGTAGACACACCTTATTGTCTCACAATGTTTCCTGTTCACCTAAGGCAGCCGTCGTTGTGACGCTGACTACTTTGTTCCAAGTTAAATGCATTTTAATTACATACTCCTCAACAGCCAAGAAAAACTGCTCTCCAATAATCGCATCTTTTACTGAATGTGCGCTAACCGGTTCCTTGTTAATTTCGAATTTCTTGTCTATGTCTCATTGATTTGTGTCAGTTACATCGTAGGACTCACTTAAAGCGAGAGAATAATAGTTAAAATCTGCAATTTTAGTTCCAATAATTTATTAATTAATTCAGTTAATTAAACAAATTCTATGAAATATTTTCATTTTGCCGGACTACCATTCTTTGAGAAAGCAAAATATTAGCTTCCTTTTAGAGTAACATATTTCAGAAATTTTAACTAAGAATTCCTTAAAAAATTCTGCTTCAGCAAACAGTTTGCACAATTTTGCAACATTATGTGCAACAGCATAACTAGCTTTCGTAGCTGCGTCAACATTATTTTGACTGTGAAAGTTTCTTTGACGAAACTGTTTCATATTTCAAATACTTTGCTGAAAAATGCCTTTTTAACCCATACTGGAAGGCTCTAAAAAATGTCGCGCCAGGAAAATGTAACACTTAAATAATATGAGACAGTAACACATGTAAAACAAAAATTTCTGAGACATTTATGTTGGTTTTATCTTGCATGTTTTTAACTGGCATCTTCTGTGGCGATCCGTGGTATTTTTTATCAATACGTGCTCCTTGCTGAAACGGAGAAGCTCTTTAATATTTCGCAGCGAACCGCACTGCCTGATGTAGTTTTAGGTTTCTAGGTATTGCCTAGCTTAAATAACTTATGGTAGTGAATCTTCCAATTGTTAAAATGTCTTGCGCTTCTTCAGGAGGATACAAGGAAATTTGGAAATTTTCCATACTGCGGTGAGAACTGTTTCAAAGCACTTCAAGAAAAAAGCCTTGGCTAGAAATAAAATAGATTTCTACATGTCTGTTAAATAAATCTACCTCATTTTGTCAGGACTGAGTGTTCTGTGCGTAGATTTGGCAAACATTTTCAAGTAACTCCTTAAAGTCCTAAAGTCCTGATCTGGAACAGGGAGCTGAAATCAGCTATGTTCTGGTGTAGATACTGTGTTGAAGAATAACTGCACTTGAAAGGGATTTAAAATCTTCTTTTATTAAATCAATATTATTTACACACTTCCCAACTCGGGAGGGATACAGAAAGTAAAAGGACCACACCTGGGTCTAAATGAACAATCAGATAAATTTAAACTAAGCTAAATAGAAATTTAATTAAACCTTGCTCACAGAGCTAAATCGCGGAGTTGGCCTCTAACTAAATGGTGCGTAGCAAGAAATACTAATACTAGCGCACTTCAATTTATTTCAATAAGCAATCACGTAGTAAGCACTATGGCTTAGAAATTATCTGCTAGCTGGTCAGGCGAACGTCGAACAGAATGACCGTGATCCGAGACTAAAAGCTCTCTCACACTGAGAGGTTTCTACATCTGGTTTAAATAGTACTTGGCTCTACTTCAAATTAGCATAAGCTGAAAACGCGCGCTTCTTCTGACGGGAAGTTGAAACAGAGAATAGATAGAAAGATTTAAATTAAAATAAAACTTTGTTAGTTTAACTAAAACCTTACAATTTTTGTATTTTTTGTATGAAGTCGCACAATATGGAACAACAGTTACCTTCCTGCTTCCTTTTACCGAGCGCACCACTTTGTTTTTCAATTTTCTTTCTTCAAAATTTATCAACAGACACTATACGATTATCATTCTATCGTACTGCAGCTTTTCGTTTGCTTCATTAAACCGTGCACCAAAAGAGCCTCTCCATTTTATGCAATGTTTTCGAAGTCACAAGTGACAATTTTGCCGTTCGATTCTCTCGTACAGATCTAGTTCCAAAAAATTATTTTTCTTTCAAACAAAAAAGTAACCCATGAGATATGAAAACATTCTCCATGTGTATCCTGTGAAATTTCAGGTTTTTCACTATGGAAAGCAAGCTTTCCACAACGAGCTGAGAAAGAAGCTCGTTGCATTTTTCTTGAGCACCTTGATAAGGAATAATATTGAAGGGATATCTATAGTAAGATGTCAACCTCTATAATTGTTAGCCGAATTTTACGGGTTTATTCATCATGAATATCTTAAACCGTGCCTGCCAAAATAACGCACTATTCTTTCACCGTTTGTTAGATTTTCTGAAAACACTCCAAACTGCTTCAAAGCAACATTTATAAGGTATTTCTCCCGCCTTATTAGCATGCCTTCTTGGTGTAGTGATCAGCACGCTCTGGGCGTATTCGAGAGGTCCGTGGTTCGATTCCCAGTGAGGGCATTGCTCATTTTTCATTTCTCCTGCTTCGAAATAACCTAATGTCTCTACATATTCAGTTTTTCTAACAGTAGTCGAGTTTTGTAGGAAAGGTCATCTCTAACAATTGTAAAGTTGTCATTCGAATGAACATAACATTTGTCATCATTTTATCAATTCCTCAGTATAGCCTGGCTCACTAAAGTTTTACCAGTGTCAGGGCATTTTCCCAATACATTTTTTACGTGGTAAAATATGATATCCACTGTAAAAGAAGACACCTAGGAATTGCTTGAATTAGTATTCAGTGACTCTAGAAGAATGATAATTTACTTGTTTTGCACACCGGTTAGTCTTTGCAATCATATATGATATCATGTCTTCAGCCATCATGTGAAAAAGTTCCAACTGGAGTTTTTCCTGAAACCACTTGTACGGTACGTTTAGATGGTCTTGAAAATGAATACAGATTGGTGAAAGCGTGAATTGGAGTTAATATTTTTTATGTTTGGGGGTTTTATTTCAAAATTAAGTTCTTCACAGTTTTTTAATAAAATATCTACAGTTCCTGCAGTATCTTCTATTTTAGATTTGGCTGCCTGGTAGTGATGTGTTACAGTTTGTGACAGAAACATCTGTTCTTCATCTCTAACTGAATCAGGTTCAGGGGGAATAATAACCATTTCAGGCACATCAATTTCTTCATCAGAGAGAAAATTCATATATTAACAGTCTCTCGAGTTGTTAGAAATTTTCTTTCTATTTTATAAATATTTATCTTTCAAAGATAATTAAAATTTTCACTCAATAAACAGGGAAGTAACTAATCTACTTCAGAAAAAAATACTGGGGATTATTTCTGCCAAAAGTACAAGCGCATGTACAGTTCTAAAGAAAGGTTTCATCCAACCTCACAGCTTTGAATGCCCATAAGAAAACCACTAACATCCAAGCTCAAAAAAAAAAACTTTGCAGGCTAATTTCTATTTAGAATGTTTAGCTATTTTGTACAAATTAACGCCTGCTTTCTATCGTTGCAAAGAAAACATCACATAGATGAACCTTCTTTTACTCAGAAAAACCTATTTAGGAGTTTGTTTAACATTTTACTTTTGCAAAGTAATAGCAAAGAAACAAACAGAAAATTCCAGAATAATCTATTCCCTAATCCTTCCATGTGTCACTCTAAAGTCATTGTATGAATATTTATTGTTTAAAATTGGTTTGAAGGAATGTGATGTGTGAATGGAGGGGAATGATGAGAGAACAAATTTAGGGGTCTAAGTGTTGTCTGTTTACAGGACACCTAACATATAAATACTTGAAAAGATAATTTTTTTTCGTGGATTTTTTTCTACAAATAATGATATAAATCTACTAGAATAAATCATGAATAACAGCTCAAAACTAATAATTTTAAACAGTCATATTTTAAATGAAATTAATTATGACAGGCCATTTTTAGCTTGTATATGAAACTTAGTCTGTTTCAAGGGAGTTACGCAGAAGTTTATCTATTTATTTATTTTTTTGTTCCATTTAATGAAACTTAATTGAGCCTTCCTGTATTTAGAACAGTGGTCCGGTATGGGTTAAGTTGTATTCTATATTAAATACAATAGTAAGCTAACTAAACAAATTGCTTTACTATTTACACTTGTAAATAATTATTTTGCTGTGCAGGAGACTTGAAAAATGAAAAATGAGCAATGCCCTCGCCGAGACTCGAACCACGGACTTCTCAAATACGCGCCGAATTCGTTACACCACGAAGGCATGCTGGAGGGAGGGAGAAAATGCCTTATATACTTCCCCTTTTAAAGGGCGACTAGGGTTTAGGGGACCAATCGCCGAAACCTGGTGGTTAAGAATCACCATCCACCAGCTGTTAGTTCGGACGCCACTGTAGAGACATTAGAATTTTTTTATGTGGGAGACGTAAAAAGTGAGCAGTACCCTCACCGGTACCTCTCGAATCCGCGCTGAGTGTGCTAACCGTTACACCACGAAGGCATGCTGCACAGAGGGAGAAAATACCTTATAGCTCTCGTAACCTTGAAAAATATTTAGTACTATAAGACTTTGGCATACTCAGACCCAAAGCGCATACAATATATGACGTCTGCACTGAGAAAACAGCGTGTACAGGTTGAGTTCTACAACTTGCAAACTTTTCATTACTACTCTCATTACGATCCCCCACCAAACTATTGTACTTTGGGTCAATCTAAACGAGAAAATCGCAGAATTTTCTCCCTTTTTCGAGTTACAAGCAGTACCAACCCGCGAAAGTACGATTTTTTTACTGTTCGTCTACATTTGGCAGCTGTTTGTCTAACTTAAGCGGGGTTAATCAGCAAAAGTTTTATTCTCACTCCCTCTGCCGGGTATATGAAGCTCCAGTTGAGCAGAGTGACAATTGCTCTCATTCTTCGGGTCAAAAGTAATTGATTATTTTATTGTTTTTCTCAGAAAGAGAGGGAGCATAGTTGGAATATGGAAAAAAAAAATTGGCAGGTCATTTCAGAAAAAGTCCGATTTTGTGTCAAAATACCTATGTTAGAATGATGCTATGTATAAATCTAATATATATTCTAAGTTGCGCTTTCGAGACATGAAAAACGGAATTTGAATTTCGTCAGTCGGCCCAGTATGGGAGATATAGAACTTTTTTTTTTCTTTTCGCAGTGTACATGCTTTCTAGCATATCTAATATTCTCAGTTTAGGTTGACTGCTAGTATCTACTCATGCCTGTATATGCGCATATACATTAAAACAGTAGATTCTCACTCGTGCTGCTGATCTCGGCAGTTTGCGTACAAAATTAGGTAGGAAAGAGGTGAAAAGGATTTCGTAACGGCCTGATTAAAAAAAGTAAAAAGGCCGCATCAGGCCCGTGGGCCTGCTTTCGCCCCCAGTTGCTTTCAATGAAACCTCAAATTTTTGTTATTTTTCGAGAAAGCACGCTTCTCTGCTGCGATATTCACTCCTGCAGCTAAAGAAGAAGTTTTATAGGGCCTTCGAAACTATTCCTACAAATTTACCGCATTACGCCGACGCTTGTTGCTAATTTTCATCTTTAAGATAGGTATCCTTCTAATAAATTAACATAGATATTTAAAATTAATAGATATCCTTGTTTTGCTTATTGAGCGTTTCCTAAGCAAAATTGCAAAAATTTCCGTTGGTAGTTAGTAAATTCATTTGGAAAAATTTTGCGTGTTTCCAAACAAGCTTTAATGAATCCATTGTGATTGTTCTGCATCTTTATTTGTAATAAACTTGCCCAATTAGCGAACATACCGGAGCCCGCTTCTAATCCAAATCATAAAACTATACGTAACTATTCTTCTACAGCACATTTTTACTAACTATTCTTCCGCAGCACATTTTTAGAAAGATAGCTTGTGACAACGACGTCTCTTTCGAATCCTATTTCTGTTGTGTCAGACAGAAATATTCGAAAAGTAATCCGACGTCCCGAAACTCTTGCGCTGAAAGAGTAGTAGAGCTCTTGTTTCGCAAAGGATTAAAGGATTTTCCCTTGATGTACCAAGAACTGAAAAATGTCTTTCTGAAATCTGTTCCTGAAAAGGAATTCGGTAATAAATCAAGTCTCCAGGAATGAGTCTTAATAGAGGAAAAATTTCCGGATTGTTTAGTGAAAAGGATATTTTTATGATGAAGTTTTGGATCCTTCCTGACGAAATGAGTTAAAATTTGAAATATTTCTCCGTCTATTTCAAAGAAAGTTTCAAGAAAGAATGCATTTGATGACATGATTCATTTCCCAGTCTGACTGGGAAAAAACAGGGAGGGCAGAGTAGTGCAAAGAGGGAAGAATAGGGTTTTTTAACTGGAGGACCTAAGAGAAAAACTGAGTAATAACTCTGGATACTGTATTCTCTTGTTATAAAATTGTTTAATATACTTCAAGAAAAAAAACTTGATAAAGATTACTTTACTAAGCAAGCGGTAAATTTTATTTTAATTACCTTGTGTTTTCTTAAAGTGAATCTTTCCCGCGCTTCTGCTATTTCATCTACTGCACCAGAACGTATAAATGAAATGAGTTTTAAGCAGCACAAGAATCTAAGTGTAGAGAGAGAGGACTGGTAACCTCAGATGATTGTAATAAAATTCTTTTGTTGTTGCCGCCTTTAGCTCTATTGCTAACTAGTTAGTGACCGTCTTTTGGTTGAAAGTAAGTTAGTAATCAAGTGAAAGAGGAGCCAGATTTTTAGCACTTAAAATTAAATTTTGAATTACGAATAATCTGAATCATTGTTGTCTGTTTCGTTGCTTATTTTCTGTATTTTCATGCTGAAGTTGAAATTAATTAGGTAGGAAAGTTACATTAATTAGGTAGGAAATTAATTAGGTAGGAAAGTTTTTATATGTTACATGTGTTGTAGTTATTTAGTGACTGAAAGGTAAACATGAGACCAAGGTCAGTAGACAAACAAGGTAATGCTCATTCCAACGATCGAATTCAGTAACATCACCTTAGGAGGAAAAGATGGAACAAAAGGGGTTGGAAAGAGTTGCTTTTGAGCTAACTATGAGTCAAGGACGTCACATGCACAAAGATTTATGATGCGAACAGTAAACTTTGTAGTACAACAACCTTAGAAGGGGCGATTATTTATCCGGCAGTCTAAGAAAATTAAACTATTATTTAGATTTAATAATTAGCTTAACTCTATGAAATTAAGAGGTTCAGCGCAAAAATTAATAAATATTACCAAAAAAGAAAAAAAGTATTCCAATTTTGTTAGATGGCAGCCCATATTTATGAAGCGTCGTTACTATTGTGAACGGAGTGGAAATTTGCTTGACGTGGAATTTTTACAGGTTGGTTGAAGAACGAAGGGGGTCAGGTTTATAACAGATTTTTCCAAGCCAAGAACGAATCAAAAGCTAAGTCATAAACGAGATTGGTATTTATGAAAACTTCAGAAGCTTCCAAGAAATCCAAATTAAAGGGTGTTAATGCGAGCAATAAATTAGACCTCCGAAAAACGAGATTTGTGGTTCTTATTTCAGGAAGAAAATGTTCTACAACTTATAAGATTACGTACTAAATTACACTTAGTTTAAGTATTGTGTTACGTCACTAATCTGACAGATTAGTTTTTTCCTCGTCTTGTATTAAAATCCTACAACACACACTGCTAACAAAAAAACGCATGAAAACCCAAAATTTTTATTTGCACTTAAAGTTACGCAATTGAATGATTAAAAGAAGTTTAACTTCTACTGCTTGTGGCTTGGAAACTGAAATGTTAAATTCTAAGACCGGCTTCCTATAGCAAGATGCTTTCTTACTTAGAACAAAAGAAAGCTGCCTGACCAACGTTCAGCAGAGCATTCCAGCAGGTTGAATCAGTTTTGCAATACTCTCGATCTAGATCTTCAAAACTCTCTCTTAAATTAATATTCTACCTTTTTAATTAAAACTCATTAAATTTGCATTTCTGGTGGAGCGAGAGTAACAGTAGAAATACAGGAAAGATTCAACATGAGAAATATAATTCAGCTTCGTGGAAGTAAATTTCATAACTATTTCAGAAAGTAGTAGCATATCATGCGAGTAAATTTTCTAAGTTCCGTCTGTTTTGTGTGTATCTATCAGATATGTTTCTTCATTGCGAAATTTAAACGTCTGTGGGTTTGCCAGACATTCGCAAGGAGTTTTGTAAACCCCAAATGAATGAATGACTTTTCACAGCTGAGAACATGATTTCATTGATATATATAAAGGAAAGAAGAAGATGCTATTATTTAACACCTACCTGGTTTATGAGAGTAAAACTCAGATTTTTAAAAAACATTCGGAAAAAACGTATATTGAATTTTACGAAGAAAACTGAATATTTTAAGCAGTTGGTCTGGGACAAAACTCTTACCATAAAAAATGAAAAACTAGACAAATGAATTTATCCTTAATCTAATTACAATAGCTTTCTTGCCTTTGTTAAAAAATAATTTGGGAACTTTGATTTCTGAAATTGATTAAGTTGTTTAACATCTGAAAAAGCTCTTCAGATACCATAAAAATGGGAAACTATGGCATTTTAAAAGCTGACAGAGGGAAATAAAAATATATCATTTATGTATTCTTTTCCAAAGATAAAATGTAATTTTTATGTATTACATTTATTTTAATGGCATCGTCAAAATGTTGTTAAAAATTACCATGAAACTGGAAGACCATCTAATCCAAATTTTTATAAATAAATTTATATGAAAATCGTCAACTTATAGATAAGTAGCCAAATTTACAAATGCAGAACAATTCCATTCGTTTTTGATAAAGCAAGGTGAGTATTTCAAAGTATAATATAAATGCCTGCCAAGAGTACGTGCTTTAAATATGTATTTGGCACGAAATCACCAAACTGGCACGGTTGTTATCACTTTTACATAAAAATTGCAAAATCTGTCAAAAACGTATTTTGGTTGTAAATTGGTAAATTTTTAAAAACTTAGAAACATTTCGTAAAAGTTGGCAGATTATAAGTTACTGGAGCATTTGCATGATTGGATCCAAAACGTTTTGACCTGGTGTACCTCTAAAAGAAATGGAGAATATTTTAACTTTTGTCTTTATTTATAAATATAATCTCCTTATACTTCGATATACTTTTTACGTTGCTTAATGAGCAACTCAATGCCCTGGGGAAAGTAATTTGAAGGTTTGTCGTCAAAATGTTCCATAACTGTTGGTTTCGCGCGATTATCATCATTGAACTTTCCACGAAAGTCGCATTTTAGTGTAGAAAACAGATAATAATCATTAAAAGCTAAATACGGGCTGTAAAAAAGAGAGTCATGTTCCTAATCTCACATTTGTGAACTGCTTCTTTAACAACGACAGATGAATTCCCATGAGCATTATTATACAGACAAACTACGCGGCTCAGAACTCCACTCCTTTTCTTTTTAATCTCATTGTGCAGTTCTCAAATAATATTCCCCATTAATGGTTGCCTGTCATTTTTTAAAAGGAGAATACTTTTAACAATCCCAAATAGTGATGGCCTTTTTTGTTGATTGCAGTATCTTTGCATTTTGGTAATGCTTCATTCGGCTTTCTTCACGTCATGGATTCTCTCTTGATAAAGAATCGTACTTCTGGATTCCTGTTTTATCACTAGTTACGACTGAGTGTAAAACATTTCTCTGATTTGTATTGTGAAGCTGCAGCAGCTGCTCACAGCTAACGACATGTTGCTGCATTTGAATTGCTAAAAGACCTCGGGGTATCTATGTGGTAGATACTTGCTCATGTAAAGATGTTCGAGTAGATTGCGTTAAACAGCTAGATCCAATCTTGCTGCCATCTTTTTTTACTTTTAATCTCTTATCAATCAATATTTTCTCCTGCAAGCGATGTTTTCTAATGTCAATGTCTTCAAAGATCGATAATCACGAGAATCATTTTCTACGGATTCTCGATCCATTTTTACCCGTTGTCTCGTTATGGACAAAACATGAGTTTTCTGATGCCAATGTCTCCAATGGTAGGTAATCACAAGAACCATCTTCTACGGATTCTCGATCCATTTTTATCAGATCTCTCGTTGTGGACTAAAAGGGAGATCAGTCACCATACGCATGATTCAAGCCTTTTCTTTGGGATTTAGAGCTTCTTTAATCACGAATTTAGTTTTTAATTCTTAATTTAGTTTAAATAGTTATTCTTAATTAATTTAGTTTTTCTCTTTAATCAAGAATTTAGTTTAGTTCTGGTCACTCAGTTTCAATATTTCAGAAAAAATTAGCCCATCACTCCAAAAAAAGTAAAAGAAGATAAAAAGAGACAATTTCACTAACGAAGCTTTCAAATTCATTCATTTATTGTTCCCAATATGTACGTCTGAAAGAGAAATTTATTGTCAAACGGCTTTTAATATGTGATGCTGAAAACGTTTGGATGTACCATGTTAACAGAAGAGCGCTGAGTTTAAAGACGAATGGCAGCCAAATGGAAAGAATCAAAGCGTTATTTGAAGATTTAAGGCTAATGAAGGTCTGGAACATTTCTTACAAGCAATGGTCGATGGTGATTTGGCTCATATTTACTTGTGACATATATTAAATTTACCTTTGACTGTTCAAGTTTCTTGTCACGATGCTGTAAGTGAGATCTATTTTGTCAAGCAGCGCATATGCAGTCTATCATCCATTTCAATCCATGCATCATGAAATATACGAGATGCGATTGACGTCATGACAAGAACTATGTGGATTTTGAATTCATCATTGTCGGATGGCAATGGAGGCCATATTTGCAAAGACAGATGTCTTGCAAATTTTCAGGCCACATGAAGAACACGTTGTTGTTTACCCTCAAATTGGACGTGTGTCGAAAGGGTGTCACATAGCGCATCTTCATAGTGCAAGCTTAGTTTGATATGTTACAGGTAAATACTGCGTGCCAGTTGCTTTTTTTTTCGTTCAAGTCATGCGTAACAGCATAACTTTTTTGACTCGCCGGTGTAGGCAAAACTAAGTTGAGCTCAACGAAACTACAGCCAGCAAGAATTTTTTTTCATTATTTTTTGTTTATTCGTGCCAATTTTGTCGTTGAATTTACTATTGTTGTTTCTCATATACCGCACTTTCGGATATTAAGCGAACACATAAATAACGCAATTTCAGAATAATGATGTAACTAAGTTAGGATATCAACAAACAATGACTCAGAACGATAGCTAAAAATTTCGGAAAACATGTACAAACGTCTTAAGAGTTTTTGGAACGAGAAGCATCAGAAATTAACTACGCTCAACCTGAGACTCGAACCAATTAGGATTATTTAGATTATGGCAAAGCACATTAAGAAAATCTGCCTGGGAAAGAAATGCCTTCTTGGAAGACTTTTGAAAGGAACTGACTTGTTTTTTTAGAAGCAAGATTTGAACTTGGATCTCCTAGTATGAAACAGAAAACATTAATTATGTTAAAATATAAATTTTGCTTTATAATGTGTCATGAAATTATTTATGGCGAGCCTATCCGATCACAACCTCTCAGTAGCTTTGTTCTGTATAGTAGCTAGCAACGCAGGCTGCCGTACCCCTGGGACAGATTCGAATTTAAGACAGGGAATGGTTTAAAATACTGACGACCCGAAAGTCTTCCCGAGCGGTTTAGTTGTAAGGGAGAAAGGGTAAGAGACCCTCGGGCCATCCCTCAGGTCCTCCTTTTCATCAAAATTTGGGCGAAGCTGCAGTTAATGATGTAAGATTACATCTGTACGACCAGTGAAATTGGTGAAATTCTGCTGCTCCGTTCTTGTACCTGTATCTGCACAACAACCTCTCGAAAGGATTTTCGGCTCCACAGTATTTAAGTGCCTCCATTTTTCAAAAATACCATACCATTGCAGACATCCATATCCTCTCTGGGATTCTAGCCAGGGCTCAAGGTTATGACAAACCTATGCCACCACACCAGCAGGACGTCTTTAATTAGTTACATCTTAGTTATTTATGTTATTTCGGTCAGTCTCTGTTTCTGGTATATATCTTCCTTCCCTCCGAAACCAACCTTCCGAAATCCAAACTTCCGAAATGTTAACGTAACGTTTCTTCATCTCAAAACTGTTATGTTATACTTAGGGTTATAATTTATTAAATGATCCTCGTAAATCTAAAAAAAATATAAGTATAATATTAAAATAATATAGTTTATTATCATTTTCTAACAAAAATTTTTTAAGGATTAAGTAGTCCCCCAAAAATGTCCTCTTTCCCCTAGTCACTTGGTCATTCGTTGAAACTGATATAAGAGGATAGTTTCTTTGAAACTACATCAGTTTAATGTTTGGGAAAACCATTTAAAAAATCCTGATCCTTTAAACAGAATATTTATTTCCCAATTTCCTGCCATTGAGACGTTTATTACTTCCCGACACTTACAATGCAGCGCAAAAGTTTATTACTCTCTTTCACCGTTGCCATTAGAAGAACAAAATTGTAAAAATTAATTAAGTTCTTCGAGGAAATGCCTAGGCCTCTGCAATACACAATATTGTCACTAGAGAATACTAATAAGTAATTGATCGGTCAATAGGGTTTAATAATTTTTCGTTATTACGATGTTTTGTGGGACGAATAGGTTTGGTTGTTAGATGAGGTTCTGTGTGGCGTCTTATTGGTAATGTTTGCTCTTATATTTTTCACTAATACTTAACTTCAGTGAAAAACGAAATTCTCGTATATCGTGCGAATACTTTGCGTAAAATTACCGGATATTTCCATGTATAAGCCGAGAATTCTTAGAAAATGTTTTAGCTACTGAAGTTTAGGGTTTGGCTTATGTGCGAGCTGAAAATGATTTGGAAATGATTCGATCACAAACATGAATAAGCGAAAAATTGTTATTTATGAAAACTAAATGGGAAAAGTTCTTTTAATTTACTTAACCCTAATATACATTAATTAAATTTATCAACATTTATGAAATCAATATTTATCAATATTTAGAAATTTTCTAATAATTCTCAGAAACAGCTTTGTGCTACACCAGTGGCCGAGTAATTAAAACAGCTGAATACTAGTAGTAGCTTTGAAGATGGCGAAAGTGTTCCTTTCCTCCGATCAGCATGCCACCGAAATACGTGACATTATCTTTTCTCCATATTCAGTTTATTTGAATTTCTGTTAGACAGTTTTGATTTTTAGAAACCACAACTGTTAATAATGCATGTCTCCAGATTAGAAATATCATTATAAATCGATGAGTGATGGTAGACATTCCAAAAAAAAACTTCATATGCAAAAGATAATTTCTGTCTATGTGAAATTCTACGACGATTAGTTCGATCATTAAGCAAGAAGAATTGTTAAAAAAATCTGAAGCGTTTTCTTTTAACATTTTGTGTGTTACATTTATTTATTAAATATCATATTCTTCGCATTTAAACCATAAATTTCAGTTCAAGCAATACCGCAAAATAATTCTAAAATGAGTATATCTTTTCAATTTCCGATACACAGTTTCGCGCTCTATATAAAAAATGCTTTTTTCCGGAACAACGTTGCTATTGCTCGCTTTGAAATCCTTGAGTTTGTTAATCAAAAATTGTTGAAGTTTTACAAAATATGAAATACATAATAAAACAAATTCTAAATTTAGGCTTCCAGATGCCCATATTAAGGTGGAAACGTACGTTATTCAAAATTGGAGGGCTCTAGATAATGTTTTATCAAAAAGCAAGAAACGTATATGCATTTATGCAAATTCCTCATTATTTAGTTTCATTAAATATAATACAGTGCCATAATATTTGGTGGCAACAATTTTTAAAGTGAAACAATGCTTTTAGTGAATCAGTTCAAAATTCCAAAACGAAATTAATAGTCCTTCTGAGCAAATTGCCGCTTTGGACTACAAAAAAAATTCCATCCATCAAAAATCGCTTTAGCATTAATTTAGAAAATATGTGCATTGAAATTTTGAAGAAATAATCGATGTTAAATATTGTATTGTCGTCGCAAATTTGTGTGAGTGCAAAATTTCAAGAAAATTGGCTTGGAAGAAAGGGCCTTTGTCAGTAGCAAGTGCTTTTAAGCAGCTTAGTACTTGTTCAAGAGCCTATTTAGAGGAGCAAACTAGAAGTGCTATAGAGAAAAGAAAAAAAAATGAAGCTAACATCTGTTTAGTTGAATGATATGATCTGAAGTGTGGTGGAAGGTAAACAGACGAACGTTCACGTTATACAGTAATACTGAAGATGGATATTTTGCGTGTGTCCAAGATATGCGAGGATCGGAAAGGAATTGGATATCTCAAATTCAAAAGTAAACTGAATAGCAGGATCAATGGAATTCATTATTGAAAGAAGAATATTTAAATCTTCTTTATTACCACCAAGGAGAGTAAAAGTATCGTCAAAAAAACAAGAACCGCACGATGAAGTTTAAAATTTTATATAATCTGGATTCATAGTAATGCATATGGATATCAGCAAGAAAAGGACTAAAAAGGGCTTCCTATGGGTAATCCTACAGTCTGTTTGTAATACTTATTTCAGAGAACAAAATGATTTTGCTTCGGACAAAGCTGAGTAAGGGAAATTAATTCATCAATTTCGATAGATGAAAATTGAAATTATTGAAATTCTCCAAGTCTGGTTTCTATACATTTAAATGTTTATATGTTAACACATTTGTTTTTCAAGTAAGTGGTACAACCAGATTGAGGGATTAGCCGTGGGATGCCTTCTTAGTCCTTTCTTTGTTGATATCTATAAGCCTTATTACAAAACCAAATTATTTGAAATTTTAAACCTCTCTGTGTATTTTTACCACTCTGACGATACCTTTACTTTGTCTGACGGTGATAAAAGTAATTTAAATAAAGTTCTTTCAAAAATTAATTCATTGATCTTGCTATTCAATTTACTTTTCAACCTGAGGTATCCAATTTCCTTCCGTTCCCCGACATCTTGGTCAAACGCAACATATCCAACTTCAGCATTAATGCGTACCGTAAACCCTTATCTGTTTGCCTTCCTCCGTATTTCATATCATGTCATTCAACTTATAAGGTATTTTCCCCTTCCTTTCCGTATGCCTTCCTGCTGTAACTGAAAGCACACTCAACGCATATTCTGGACGTCCAGAAATCGAATCCCGGAGGATTCTTCAGTTGAGGATTTCTTCAGTTTTTCTGACATCAAAAAATGCTTAAGGACTCTATAGACTATTCTTCCATTTTTCGAGCACTCCTCCAAATCGGCTCTTGATCAAAAGCTAAACTAATTAAAAGCAGTTACTATTGACACAGACTTATCACCTAATGCTACTGACCAAGAGGTTACAAAATCCTCATCTCGATACGCCAAAACTCGATTAACTACAATAAAGAACCAAAACCTTATGACTACCTGTTCAATAAGCGACCTTTGGCCCGCAAAACACCTGAAACTCGGCGTGGATGCCACAAGTTCTTAGTACAAGACTTAGACAGGCTGAACCAAATGTCTTAGCAGCGGTCACGCCTCTGAGCTGCCGTTCCATGACATCCGAAATGTGCTCTATCGGGTTTTACGATTCGGAAGGTTAGGTCGCCAGGATATTAATTGGAATTCACCCTTGTGCTCCTCGAACCATTTCAACACGGCTCGAGAATTGTGATATGGGACGTTGTCCAGTTGGAAGATTTTATTTCCAGTTGGGAAGACGGACGCCATGTAAGGTGCAACTGATGCCTGTTATGTTCAGATAGTCCGCAACTTTCATGGTCTGTTCTACCATAACTAAGGGCTCCAGAGCGGTCATGAAAATGTCCCTCAAAGCATAATACAGCCACTACCAGCCAGTGTATGACCTGCTGTATAAGAGAGAGCAACTGTTCGCCTGGAAGATCGCGTACTCTGACCCGACCATCGACGTGATGAATGAGAAATCGTGATTCATCTGACTAGGCAACTATCTTCCGCTTATCCATAGTCCAGTCTCGATGTTCCCGATCTATTGTAGGAGTGTTGACAATGAGTCTTGGTCAACAGATGCACACGAGTGCAACGTCTGCTACACAGTTCCATATCCAACAGTCTCCGCAGTTCCAAAACACTTGCCCTTGGACCTGCATTGTATAGGGCTGTCAGCTGAGCCACTGTCTGGCTCCAATTTTGGCGTACCAAGCGGGAGAGTCTCCGGCGTTCTTTTTCTTTGATGTCATCTGGACCTCCAATACCTTGGTGTCTACAGCTGGTTTCATCGTCATTTATCCACTTTGCATAAATAGTAACAGCGTCAGATTGTGAACAACCTACCAGTTGTGCACTAGTCGAGATACTCGTTTCGAGTCTTCGGGCCATTACAATCTGTCCTCTATCAAATTTGCTTAGATCAGCAACTTTTCTCATCGCTCGCAAAAGTAAGTGCAAGAAAAATTCCTTATCTTCTCCAGTAGCAGTTAAATACCATTCCCACTTAATCACGTGCCCTCCACGTCATCCTGACGAGTTCATTAAAAAATGTGGGGATTGCCTTAATGCTTTGGCTCGTCGGTGTATAAAAACACGTTTTGCAGAAATTTAACTTTCTCGTCATTTTATCTGTTCTCAATAAAATTCTCAGCTCCATACTTAAAGACTCCATTCCGAATATGAATTCTTGGAATATATACAGGATTCTTTGCTAATGGGGTTTGATTTACATTGTTCAAACTAGGAGAGCCTTAAAATTTCGCGCAAAGAGGATGAGGCTTAAGTTAGGAAACACGAAAATCAAAAGTTCTCTGTTGCTCAATAAGGTTGATCAGAAAATCCTATTTTTCATTTTTCTGCAGCCAAAATTATTCAAAAAGCATCTTCCGTCGGCGAATTAGATTTTCTAGAGACTATTCACAGTCATAAAAGTCTTTTAGTTGAGTTAACTATCTCAATTCCAATACGTTTTACGCTCAGCTTTTAAGGAAATTACTTCACAGTCGTTTACATTTTTAATCAATCGATGGCGCCAGTAGCTTTATTTCCTTCTTTTCATTATTATCGCCTAAGTACAGGTTTATTTCAGTTGTCTCTAGCACTTTCAAAAGTCTAATATTTTAGCTTTTAGCACTTCTCATTACTGTTTTGCTTGATATATGGCACTATCTTCTGCTTGATCTATATTCAATCAGATGTTACCTTAAGTTGCGATAATAGTTATAGTACATATATATTTAAAAAATAAAAAAATAGTTAATATTATGCTAGGTTATTTCCCTTATGATTCGAAGTACGTATTTTGTTCGATGTGGGGTAGGGTCCATGACCCAGGCGCCCTGGTGTTGCACCAATACACTCGTGGTGTACGATATATGGCGCTAATTTCGCTTTCTGTTTGTTCTCCTCAATGATTTCCATATAAATATGATACTTGCTCCTCTCACTTTTGAAAAACTTTCTTGCTGTTGAAGAAGAAGCATCTGTGTCAGATTGCCCTCAAAATGGATAGAATTTTATTGAAAATCGAAGCTAATCTAAAGTTTCATTTTAGCCCTCGTGTACTTTGTTGTATTCCAATCCAATCGATTTGTAATGATGCTTATTCTCCAATTATTTAAAGTGTGTTCTTTAATACTTCCTTGTACGAAGTAAAAAGGAAGAACCGTAATCACGAAAAATTTCGAGTATCATATTTAAACGAAAGTATCCATTTTGACTGCTATCGAATGGAATTTAACGATGTTTTTGAGTGCAATCTGAACGTATGGACAGAATAAAGGACTCTTTTTGCCCAAAAAAATTATAAAACTCATTTAAAATGGATTCTGAAGAGATTTTTCGTGGCGTCTGTACATATGTACATACATACATATGTACATAACTCAAAAATGAGTAGTACATTAAAATTTTGTACATATGACTGCTATAACATGTAGATGTGTACCTCCCATTTTGGTTGCAATCGGCCGCACCAAAAATCTATAAATGTATGCATTATGTATATCAGCTCTGTTATTCGAATCAGTTAGCTCAGTTTCTTTATTTTTATATATTTGTAAATTGAGCATTTTTTGCTTTAAAAATGATTGAATTATGTTGCTCTTATTTTCCGGTAATGTTTTTATGCCTTTAGTTAACCTGCATATTATAATTGCAGAATTATCAGCGATTTAAAAGTTGTTTAAGTGCGGCTAAGCCCAATTATTTTTATCATAGCAGCCATATTTGTTTACATTTGAAACTTAGCAGAATAGTGGATTTATTGTCAATTTAGAGAAACTAAGCTTCAACAACAAAGACAACGCCTTCTTTTATTATTGCGAAGCCTTCTTTTATTATTATCAAGCTTAATCAATTCTGGAATTTATTCGAGGAAATAAGCGTTTAAGATTTACTTCGGAATTTTTAATACAGCTATTTTGAGTTTTTATGTATTTTTGATTTGTCGCGAAGTGAGATCTGAATTAATTGAATGAGAAATACTGAATCTTCTGTGAAAAACTGTTTCTTTCTTTTGTGTGTGTTAAATTTCTTTTATACATCGTTTAGATTTATCATAGGATTTGAATAGAACATGTAGCAACGATTAGGTAATTCTCCAGATGATACACATAATTGTTTGCATTGTTGTTGAGTTATAACGAATGAGATGTAACGCTGTTAAGTGAAGCTAGCGCCAAAGTGTCGCTATGGTAAACAAATATAGTGAATTTTAAAGAGTGCATTTATTCTATTGTGGTTTATGCGCTATCGACGAAGTAGATTTAACTCAATCCGATAAGTTTAAATGAAATGCAAAATATGTGTAATTTAATATTCCGGACAAGGAAATCAATCATGTGGTGTGCACATCAGATTTTTTTTATTTCGAATTCTGATTTAATTTACAATCAAATGAACTTACTTTTCAAATTAAATTGCTTAAAAATCAGGTAATGGTTTATATTTTTTTCCGTTAATTATAAAATTGGCTATATCTATTTCCTCTGCTTTTTTAACTGTCTTCGTATTTACCGTAACTTCCCAGTAAATAGGAAGTTGATTGCTAGGTGATAGGTAGGCTATAAGGTTCAAGATTTAGTGAAACAGCTCTTTTCGAATTCCGTTTTTGTGAGATGCATCAAAAGTGCCACGGTTTGTTAGATAGGAGGCGAAGCAATGACCATCTGGGCGTTAAGTTCTCTATCTATGGCAGGACTTAACCTCTTAACCTGTCTTATTTGAACGTACTGATACGTTTCCTTTCTGGTCATCTTTCTGATTTTTATTTACTTTTTATTTTGCTTACCGAAACTCCTGGCTATCTATACGAATGTCAAATATAAACTTTTCTACATACTCCGTATTGGTCCCAAGGAATAGCATGAACATGTTGCCTATTCCTCAAAAGAAATAGAGAATAGATTTTGTTGTTTGCCCATAAAAAAAAGGAAATCCTCTACTCCTTGAAGGTATCTATTTATTCTTTTTTCTTTTTTTCTCCAAAGCCCCCCACCTTTACTTTTCTTCCCTCCTGCTTTATAATGTTAGACATTTGAGATAAGGAAAATACAGATGTTACATAATAAATACCAATATCTTATCATCCGTTCGTACTTATATGGTAGTACGATTGATTTGTGTAGAAGCCATACAGCAAATACAGATATCGTATGGCAGAATTAATTTTCAACAGTTTTTGGAATCCATTGCAAAAACAGTAAGTTTTTTTTATTACTAAAAATTAGTAGAATTTCGGAATTAGAAATAACTTTGTTTAAAAGAATTTTTTTCCGCTTTAGCCGATATTGCAAGCGATATGAGATTATTAGTTCTGTATTCTGAGCTTATTATTGATTAAACAAAAATATCTGCGAAATCCACAAAAAGCGTTTTATTGTTAAATGAAGGAAATTGCAAATCGAATTTTAAAAAAATTGCTTCAAGGGCACTCCTTCACTGTCCAAATAATATATACTAATTAAATTTCACAACCTTGGCTTATTCGTGTCTACGCTAACACACACACACAGACAAAGTCTATC
The DNA here is from genome assembly GCA_000611955.2 of Stegodyphus mimosarum. NCBI lineage: Eukaryota > Metazoa > Arthropoda > Arachnida > Araneae > Eresidae > Stegodyphus > Stegodyphus mimosarum. The sequence continues at coordinate 56,645 of KK119018.1, forward strand.
TTTTATTACTATAGATTATATGTCTGTCTATTTTAGAGAAATATATTATTTTTTGTTAATTATCTATCTTTTACCTTCTTTTGCTAAAACTTAATATGTTGTTTTATTTTTAGTTTGTGTGTAATAATCTAAATCTTTAATCGCGTATAAAACATATTAGTTACCACATGACACACATATACAATGAGATAATTTTGTTCGTATTTTTAAAATTATGTATTGTTAACCAATGGAATTTCGTAAATAGTTCGAATGCCCTGAAATATCGCTTTTAAAGTTTCCCGATCCTATGCAACAAATTTTTACTTCCCTGTGCGAAGCAAAGAAGCATTGTAATCGCGAAAATTTGGGATATCGTATTTCAACGAAAATATCTATTTTGACCGCACTCAATTCCATTTGAACCAGGTTTTTGCATAACGTCTGTACGTACAGACACAATAAAGGACTTTTTTTCCCAAAACGGATTGTGAAATGGATTTAAAATGGGTTTAGAAGAGATTTTATCGTGACGTCTGTGCATACGTATTTCCCATAACTCGAGAACGAGTAGCATTTGAAACTTAGTAGCACAGTGAATTAAGTCAGTTTTTGCACCAACTACGGTGTCTTTTTGCCAGTGGAGGCAAAAGTTTTGTGCCCCGCCCGAAAAATCTCTCTTTCTGCCTAATTTTAATTAATTTAAACTCTAATTTTAATTGTAAAAAAATTTAGCTCTTTTCACTCCGTTTGATATTTTAAGTTTTTCTGTATTTTACAATTTTTAATGAAGATGTTTTGAGTTTTTATGCATTTTTTTTCTCGCCGCGAAGTGAGAACTGAATTCATTGAATGAGAAATTAATGAAATTAGTTTAATATAAGTTTAAATGGTATGCAGCAAATAATATGCACAATTTAATAGGCCGTATAAACATATTTAAGTCATGTGGTATCCACATCATATTTTTTGCGAACTTGGCGGCCGTTGGAAAATCCTCTCTAAATTTGGGGGTATTGCGAAATCTTCTTGAAACGAGGGCTTGATATCTTAAAGGCATGCTGAAGGAATTTAGTAGTAAATTCTAGATCTTTTTTTTCTGTCCTCACTCCATAAAGAAAACATATCAGAACCGCTGGAACATGTCGCTAGTTTAGTTCCGATATCACACAGCAAAATAAATTCTGTGGTTCACATTGAGAGTAAATTCTGAGCTTTAGCAAGGAACAGCATTAGCACTCTCAGCGATTTTACAATTGTATTGTGCTTTTATGAGGTTGGGAATTCTAGGCAGCAAGAAATCTTTTATTTTTAGAACTAAATAAGGTGCATTTATTTCCACTTCGAGAAGAATCTGAGCAATAACTAATTGAATCTACTGGATTAATATTTCACTCTTTTCGGTTTTTTCTAATTGCTTGTTATGATTTTGGAGCTAGAAAAACAATGGATCTGCTTTTTTCTATCCATTCTGCATTTTAGTTTAGATGTATATGAAACGACTGATATGAAACGACATTTTGTTACATTGGCTTGCTTAGTAAAGTTGTTCGTTTTAAAATGCAAAACAGCAGCCCTTTTTGTCATGGATTTTGGAATAAAGCTATTGATTTCGAAAGCCTGCACAAAGTTGGAAAATTGTGTACTTCATCAAATTTAATTATTAGTTGGTTATTATTGCATACATATAATAAAAAGGATAAAAAGCAAAGGTTTGTCATTAGAGCTATCTACAAACAAATGTAAAAACGACCATTGTATATTTGCAATAATATTTAGAAACGCACAGCTGTCAAACTACCACGTAGTAAATGTTGTCCCAGTCAGTTTTTAATCATCACGGGAATAAATGCTTCATATAAGAATGAAGAAAAAAATTGCTTCCATTCTTCAAAAATAATTTCTTTCCTAATACAAAATTTTAATACATGTAGTATATATGTGTGTGCGTCTGTATGTGTTTCTACATATGTATATTTTAGTTCATAGTTTTTTTTTTTTTTTTTTTTTTTTTTCAACCTCTAGAACCCTTATCTGACTTACTAACGCGAAATACAGTAAGAAACTTTTTCACTCGAAGCGATCCTCCCAGAAGCAGAATCTTTCTATGATTGACTAACTTATGCGAAACAGTGCCAACGTAATATTTTCCCCCAAGGTCGTAAAATATTGCAGGCAGGTGCGCGAGAAAGACTGCTGTAACTTTCCCCTAACGATACAACTAGAAATCTGCTCTGCGAATTAGTTCTAGGACAGACTCTTGAAAATGTTTCTCATTGCGTTTCCAGTCGGTAGATCCGATAAGGTCATAATTTGTAGTTTTCAAAAAAATTTTCTTAAGAACTACTGTGAATACGAGGTGCTTGGAACCAATTTGTATCACATTTCATGTCATCGTGACAGTTGCTTTTAACTGTTTCAGGGGACTGCAGCTAGTTAAAGATGGCAGAAGAATATCGCATTCGTCTCGTAGTCTTGGGAGGCGGTGGTACGGGGAAGAGTTCTATTATCAAGCGGTTTCTCTTCAATGCGTTTTGTGACAAGCACAGACCCACTGTAGAAGACCTCCACTGCAGGGAATTCGACTTGGACACGATGACACTTAAAGTGGACATCCTGGACACAGCTGGTGACTTCCAGTTCCCAGCCATGAGGCGGTTATCCATCGCTACTGCCAATGCTTTCCTTCTGGTCTACAGTATCGACAATGCCGAATCATTTCAAATAATCAAAGACTGTTTTGCGGTAAGAAACTTATCATACTTATTCGATTCTAAAAGAATAGCATATGTGAAAAGATCTCTTTAATACCTTGTTTTGCTATAACTAAAAAACGTTTCTTCGATAATGATATAATTTTGAGCAGGATGATTGATGCAGTTTGTCACCTGCAGCTATGATAGACATAAAACCTACATTATGTTACCGACACAGTTCAGAGTGAACATAAGCTGGCTAAATATACTATCGCATATCGAACAATACTTGTATACTTTCTGTAATTTTTATGAAAACTGTTGTAGATTTACAATCTTATGCGCAAATATTATAATATTTTATGAATTTTGCAACTATTTTAAAGGCACTGAAATATGAGCCACTTTGGCGATTTGTCGCCAAATCTGTATTTACAGCAAATTCTCTACACAGTATTACGGTTTGAATTTGTTCTCTTGATCACATCAAAATCCTTCCCTATGGATAAGCACAAACCGTTCACAGACATTAGACACTGCTAAGTCCACAAACGGTGGTCACTCCATTATGGAGGTACGTAATAGACAGGTCACCTTTGCCTCCTGCGAGGTATGGACAAATACAACTATGCCTTCTCCACGATTCGAACTCCGGCCCTTTGGCATCGCAGACGGCTCCCCCAGCCTTGGTTGGCAGCATCGAATGTAAGTCTGTAGAGACATTAGGTTAATACGAAGCAGGAGACATGAAAAATGAGCAACGCCTTCGCCGGGAATCGAACCACGGACCTCTCGGTTACGCGTCGAGCATGCAGACCACTACACCACGAAGGCATGCGAAGAAGGCGGGAGAAATACCTTATATACTCCCCCTTTTAAAGGGCGACTGGGGTTTTGGGGACCCAATCGCCAAATCGCGGTGGTGGAGAATCATCATCCACCACCTTTTTAGTTCGGGCGTCAGTGTAGAGACATTAGGTTAATACGAAGCAGGAGACATGAAAAATGAGCAACGCCTTCGCCGGGAATCGAACCACGGACCTCTCGGTTACGCGTCGAGCATGCAGACCACTACACCACGAAGGCATGCGAAGAAGGCGGGAGAAATACCTTATAAGTCCTTCCATTTTTGGACTACGAAATCTTTATTGTGCGTCGCTAATTATTTCGATTTATTTACATTTTTGGGGTTTTAAGAGCAATTTTGAAAAACTTTAAAAAGTAGAACAAAAAAATGAAGTTTGATTCCATGATTTGCAAAAATTTTAACAATTTCTTTAACAAACGTAATAACGCTATTATTGTACCATTAAAATAACGATTATACATTAGGCTTTTTTTATTAGTAGTGTGAGTGTTTCTCGTATAGATGCTACAAAATATTGAGTTGTCTTTGTAAAATCCTTGTTCTTCGTAAAATTCATTGTGTACTTTTTTATCTGGACTTTCTTCTTTCGCAGCATTGCATAAAATCAACTTCGACACAGAATCGTCACTGGCATATGCTCAACAATATTTACTGGAATACGATGACACTATGTAATCGTTAGAATACAATCGAAAAGAACTTTTGATAATCATATATGTAAGACGATTAATGGAATTTATCTCATGCACATATTCGTTATTGCAAATGATAAACATTGCTCTAGAGTGACACCAGAATTCCACTGCAAGGCTTAGGTTTGGCATGTAGGTGTAAGATTGGCATTGCGTAGAACGACATCGACATATCATCGCTATTGGCACTATATAGATAATCTTTTGTACAAAGCAACGGAACATAATTAAGAGAAAATAGTTTAATTAAATTATTATTTGTAGGTTACTTGCATAGGGTTGGTAACCGGCATAAAACTAACACCAGCATAGGATAGAAATCGCATTCTGTCGATTGTAGACTGCCATGGAATGCTATCATTCTACTCAGTACTGATACAGTATAGTATTCCCAATTTCAAAACTACCAGTACGGAACAAATGAATTTTAAAAAAATCAATTAATGAAATAAACCGCAAAGCACGTGTAATAATAAAAATAGTAATATATACTATTATTATTTTTTTATTATAGATTTGCACTATTTATTGTACAGGTGAAAAGAAATCGATTACGCGTTTTTTGTTACAAAGATTTTTGCTATTGTTGTTGTTCTTTGTTTAATTTTCAGTAGGGAAATTAAAATTAACTGTTACAGTATTTGACTCGGATGAAAATTAGTTTCATTGTTTTAGTTAAAAAATCTAATGTATTCATCACATGACTTCCTTGTACAGAACATTAAATTATATGCACTTTTTGCCGCATGCATTTCATTTAAACTTATTTCTTCGAATTTCGCTAGAGATATATTTCTCATTGAATTAATTCTGTTCTCAGTCCGTTGAAAAATTAACATTGATGGAAAGTAAAACGTTAACATCTCATTTCTAAGTACCGCCTATCGTCCCATGGTATAGGTGTTAAACATTACAGATCCTTGCACACTCGGATTAGCTTTCAAAGGAACTACAATTTTTCCTTGGATTTCAAAAATAATGAGCTGCATTCTCCTCTGAGGAGTTGACCCTGTTCGGAATTAAAGGAGTTAAATCCGTCCACTAAACAATAGCTCAAGACGATATCATGGTACCAGGAAAAACAAAATTTTTATTTACTGGATCCTTAGAAAACAGAAATTTCCGTTGCGGCATAATAGTAGAATAAAATAAGAACAGTAACACTCCGAAAGGAGTACTAATAGCCTTAGCATTCTTCGGCTTATTGAGAGCCGTCATCCCAGTGAGAGTTCCCAACGCCATTAAGATAAAACGAAGCTCATTAGGAAAGGCAAAGTGGTTGCAGTATATACTCCAGTGATCTGCGTTAAACGAAGCAGTAGTCCTTCAGAGTATGTGTCTTCAAAGAGCCTAAAATTGGATTTATTACAGAATGCACATCTAAGCTATAAAATGACGAGTGCTGCAGAACATATCATCCAAGGATGTCAAGAGGTTTTTTTCCGCTGGTCTTCTAACGTAGATCGAACCAGTTTTGCACAGCGTAGAACTTATGGGGGAATCACACATCAATCAAGCAACATCCAAGACGTCTACCGATTGCTAAACAGAAAGAGGTAAGAAACGTTCTAAAGGATATGCAGGAAAGCGACATAACATCTAAAGGATATGCAGGAAAGTGTGTGTAGGGATCCAGAAAATGTGTCAGCAGTTAAAGCTTGAAGTCACACCTAAAATTCTTATCAGCTGACAAGGTTCTTAAGCTTTTCACCTGCTGCAGACGATTTGTGAAGTACTTTTCTTCCATCGCAATATGCCTTCACAGACTAAAGAGGAGTGAGAAACCGTTTTTGTGGACAAAAGAATGTGAGGACTCATTTTACAAACTGAAGGAAGATTTAACACCTGCGACAATCCTGACATATCCTCATCTCAACAAACCATTTATTCCTAACACAGATGTGAGCAATGAGAATGTAGGTACTGTTTTGTTCCAAGAAATAAACCATCAAGAATCTGTCCTAGCATACTGCTGCCACAACATGATTAAATTAAGTGATGTCACAAGTGATTTTAGCTAATGAAAACTGCATGCTTCTAATCTAAGTAATCGTACAGATGGATTGGTTTTCCAGAAAGGCGATGACTTTAGAGATCTGCATTTTGCATTCACCCGGATTGTTGGGCGACGCGATGAAATACGTATATATGCAAAGGAAATATAGATAATACGACAAAAGTAAATACACAAAACAAAATGCAGTATGGTTATTAAAAAATAGTACACAGTGTTGCCACAAACACGTGTATTTAATGACCAAAACTAGAGCATCCGTTGCAGAGAAAATATAGCTAGCCACTTGCAATGTATCGGGTTTGAAATATTTAATTAAAAATATACATAAAGAGTTACAAAAATTGCTTGCAGACCATACTAAGTGGGGAAAATATACTCAGACAGCTCATAGAGCTCAGGCACATGACGTCATTGTAGAATCAACGCAAATTGCTCGCGCGTATGTATTTAAAACAGTATATCACACCAGCCTTGCACACACATGTGGTGGGCAGCCATCGAAATTGCAAAAATATTTGAAAAATATCTGCGGCTTTTCTCTTCTGCATTACAGTCATAACACACGTTCGTTATACTGCAAGAGAAGTAATCGCTTAGTCATTTAGAGAAATACTGCCTTAGAAAATATATCAGTAGTCATCTTCACAACATAACAATTTTTATATTTAACAAAAATAAGTTACAAGGATGCTTGCGTCTGCACTCGAGCACCAGCAAAACTACACTACTCGCTGAAATGCAGATACGGATGCAGTTACATACATACAGTTTCTTCTACAGTCACATTTTAGGCGTGTGAAATAATGCAGTTAAATAAACAGTTCAAAAGTAAATAAGAGTTAATACAATTAACTGTCCACAATTACAGTTACAATTAAATTAGTCGTTTCCTAAGACGTTACGTCTTGATAAGAAATACACAATAATCACGTTTACAACATAGATTTTAACATGTAGAGCACATGGAGACACAGTTAAACTGGTGAACGCAATAAAATAATATACATGTAAAAGGAAGCCCGAAAATAATTGGACATAAACGAATGTAAGAATAAAAGAAGGAGTAACATCTAGGTTTGGAAAGTATAAGAACATCAAGTACAATAGACTTTGAAGATTTATGTGCATAATGCCGCCAAATCATCAATAGCAGTGGTTTTCTCTAAGGCCTGCCTGGGAATTAAAAATGTCTTGGCAAAATTACTTGGAACTACAGGTAGCTGTTTCGCGAACTTTCAGTACATAACATTTAAGATCTGAAAAAGATGAAGAATAATGTGAAGAGAAGAGAATTGGGAATGTGACAAAGAATGTGTAAACATTTTAGAATTAAATGGGAAGTCGAAAGACTGTGGCAAAATTTAAAATGTCACTATATTTTTCGATTTGTTACTTAACTTGTCGACTTCCAGGTTTTCCAGCTCTTCAAGCGCCTTTGTTTGAGATCTATCACTTCAAGGCACTTTTAAGATTTCTTCGCAATAATATATTACTGGAGTTAAAAAATAAACTTTTATTTCAAAACAAATAATAATTGGAGGTTTCTATAAATGAAGTTTAACTATGACATGAATTTTAGTCAGAATATGGTCAGTTTATTTTTAAATACAATTTGTATATTTTCTGCTGTCGGAAGCGGCTTATTCTTCTTACACAACGTTCATACAAAATAACACTGCCATTTTTAATCATCGATAAATCTTTCCCACAAATTAATATAATTACTCACTATTGACGTCCATTTCTTATCAAGCACTTCTTAAAATGATACGGAAATAAGTTACGTACATTTAGCAGTTAATTTCATGCTTCTGGTGTAGGATTTCCTTACATTTGTTAAACCAATGGCAAAAAATCAGAATGACGTCACAAACATTTCTTTTCCGTCGTGAAACTGTATTTTGAGGAAACTGTAAACAATTATCCAATTAAGTATCCTTAGGCATTGCTACACTGATTATAAAAGTCTCTAATGGATAACGAAAAGATCTGTATATTAATCATTTCTGATTGCATAAATAGCAACAATTTTCGAATTCGAAATACAACGCACTTAGATTTAATAAGATCTCATACGGGAACTACGAATTTTTCAACAAAGTAGAAATGGGCATTTAACAAAAAAATTATCAAAAAAAAAATCATTAAAATCGGAAATTTTCGACTAAGATTAAAACATGATTTGAAATTTTCTAATTTTATCTAGTTGATTTTGACATCTTCAATTTTCGAGCATTTTGAGGATAAAAATGTCAGGTTTCTCAATGACCTTCAGTTTCAGAACATTTTTTCATTTCTTTGCTGACTTTTAGGACCCTTTTTTCCAAAATTCGAATTGAAAATCAGTATGTGTATGATGCTCATAGTGTTTTTGACAATTTTCAAGACATTTAAGCATTTCGATTCTGCTCCTTTCGCCATGGCAATTTAAAAAGAGCTCAATTTCTTTCGTAGAAGTTTTCCTTAAATGAGGTGCCATTTTGTAAACAGTTACTGTATTTAACTGAAATAGCTTTTATTTTGAAAGAAATAATAGGCAACTTAAAAAATATGCATATTTATTTTATTGTATTTATTACTAATGTAGTTGTCTCATTCTTTCTTTAAATTTCAGTATTGGTGATATTTCTGTTTCTATTCTGTAGGAAATTCGGGAACAAAAGTCCGACTTCCAGGAAGTGCCCATAGTCATCGTGGGGAACAAATGCGATCTCGGGGACGAAAGACGAGCCATCCCTCGCGAAACAGTTTCCGAATGGTTCTACTGCGAGCTGCCTCGGATCCGAGCCAAGCTCTTGGAATGCTCAGCTAAAGACAATGTCCACATAAAGGATATCTTTAGAGCTTTCTTACAAATGTCCAAGCTGCCTGTACCAGCTGAAGGCCTCCGTAGGAGATCCAGTGCTCATGCGGCTGCAGGCGGATCCTCCTCTTCCACCAATGGAACTCCCGGCAGGCTGCAGTGCCCACCAGCCGATGGCGAAGTAGCAGCAAGTCCTCCACAGCGGAGTTTCAAGCCTCGAAGTCGTAGTCTTATCAGAAGAAGCAGCAAGAAAATTAAAAGAACTGATCCTGCATCTGGATCTCAAGGTACCACTGCCAACATTGATGACTGCTGCATATCTTGACTCATGTTTCGCGATTTGGTGAAAACTGTGGAACAAAAGAACTTTCCCTGAAGTATTTAAGAGCTTTCCCGATGCGTTTTTCTTTCAATTAGAGAAACGAGCGGCAGGTGGCTCTGTCGTTCACATCCGTCTTGTGTTTCTTGTTGTGTATGTTGTTTGAATGTGAAGAGTGTATTATTCCTTGTCCTATACAAGTTAGTTCTTAACGTTCGGTTGGAAATAGCTCCTATATATACAAATTAATCCAAATATAAAAATGTTACTTAAATGTCCATTCCATAGGGAGATAAACGTAATGTCCATTTTGTGAGTATTCTGAGTGCTGTCGTGCATGCCATGTTTTCTAATCAATATACCTTGATATATCAAATATATTACTATATTGAAAAGATGAGTACCGTAGTTGTAAATTTCCTTCTTGAACTGAGTTCATATCAGATTTAAAATAAAATAAGTATTATGAGTGTACATAATGTACCCTGAGGAAAACATGTGCATCTAATGAAAGTCTACTTATCCATTTCAGCGAGAAACAAGAGTTTTCCCCATATTATAGTGAACTGTTTTTTTAAATATATTCATATTAAATATCAGATTTTCATATGATACCAATATTTCATTCGCGTCCGCTCTATACTCTATGCATTCCATATTTGTTGCAATTCCCATGTGCATGTGATTTGGAAAATGGGCGAAGAAATTCACTCTTACAATCGAAATATAGCTTGCACTTCCAGAGTTGTTTATAGAGGTTGATACAGGAAACAATAAACAAAAAACATTTAATGCAAAAATTTGATATATAGTGTCCACGATTATTTTCATACTGTACTTTGTATATTAATCTTATATTATTTAATTTAATTTTTTTAATTCAGTCTGCCGAACTGACTTTATAAGGAACAGAGTATACCGTCATTTATTCAGGTGTTATAATACTAACTAATCATGTAAAGATCAATGATAAATTAACACGGCAAAATATAGCAGTCAGGAAGTTACTGACATGTTTAAAAAAATCATTGTTAAAAAAGGCAAGAAAGACAAACACAAATTTGAGATATTGTTATACAGCAATCTATTATTTCATATATGGATTGTGATGAAGCTCATCATCTACATGACCTAATATAATGAATTAAACACTTGAATTTCTAAGACATTTTACTGAATGCAGCCACAAAATATACAGTTTTAAAAAAACGACTGTTTCTTGCGTCTTTGTATTTCAGCTAAATTGTTGCCAACTTTGAAACGGTATTCTTCAAAACGTAATCAGATTATAAAGTAGACCATAATAGTAGAAGATTATTTAATGCGTTTAAATTATTCCTACACATAATGATATTATTACCAAATATGCATAAATATAAATGGTTCTACTGCGGGTTTTCTTATAACAGTTCTCTCTCAGCAAACGTCCATCATTGAATTTAAAATGATATGCCAGGTCAGAAGATTGTTCAAAATGATTGACTGGATATCAAGTGAACTAAATTCTATACTTGTTAACCGTATATTAATTGCATGAATATGATTAAATCAATGTTTAAAATCCTAACTACATTTGATGGGTAACATTGCATTGATGACTTCTACATCTAGCTGCCTCTAAAGTCGCCGGATATTAAACTATCTGGGGCCGTTGCATAACTGTGCCTCGGCATATTTTTACAAGTCGGCCTGTGTTCGAAAAGACATAAATCTTAAAAGACATAAAGTGTCTTAAAAGACATAAAGTGTCTTAAAGACATAAAGTGTGTTTTCACTCTTCCGGAGAACAGTTTTTAAATCGTATATAACAATATTCATAGAGGTATAGTTCAACCGTTTCAAACGCAACCCTGGCTGGCATTCTGCCAAAACACATAGACTCGTCCAAAAGGGGCGTTTTTACTCTCTGCGAGGTCTTCTCTTCTCCGCAAAGAGAGAATGGAGGGGAAAATGTCTCTATTCATCCACTCTATTTTGAGAATAATTCGGTCCGAATGGCACATGCGTGTTTGCGCTCATGGTCGCGGATGAGGCGGTCGAACTATACAATCACGTTTTCGCAAAGCCTTTGCTGTGCAATACACGACTTTAATACTCTGATTAACAAAGTACATGTAAATTCTACTTACATATCGGGATGCTAACATAAAGTGTAACTAACTAGCTTATATTAACATAAACGTGATTGCATCTTTACGAAGGCATACCTAACAACTTAGAGTAAAAAATCTGAAATTCTTTTTTTTTAATTCAAAAATAAGCGTAAAATGCACTACAAAGAGGAAAAAAAAAGGAATAACAAAGAAAACTAACTCATATCTGAATATTTTCGAAATTATGCTTTAGAATACTTAGATTCTTGTTTAAATTTTATAAATTAGATATTCAAAAATTGCCAAAATGAAATGTAAAGGTACTTTAAAACATAGCAGATGGAAATAAAAATATTTTAATGTTAATTTTCTAAAAAAACATTATTAATTTTAACATATAGTCATTATTTTAATTTAACATTTTCTTAATAACGTCATTACATTTGTGAAAAAATTGTCATATAATTTACAAATCAACATATCAAATTCTCTTTAAACAAATTAATCGGAAAATCGCTAAAATGTTGATAAGTCGCCAAACTTGACAGTGCACAACAAAAAAGAAAAAAAAATTAGTATTGCAAAAAGAGCAAAAAAAAAAGAACAAGAATTTAAACCGTAACCAAAATGTCTACCAAATGTACACACTTTAAATACAAATCATTGATCAAATGCCTAACTAGCATGTTTATTAGCACCACTGAAAAAAAAAAAAAAAAAATTATTTCGTAAAAATTAAAAACTGTTAAATACATGAAGATCACGTTTTACAATTAAAGTTGCTCTTTACAAGTTCTTATAAAACTTACTTTATAAAAAATTAGTTTTCACAAGAATGTGGACATCTATATGCTGGGGCATCCTTACAGAAGCTTTTATGTATTCAAACAGTAAGCCGACTTGCTTAAAAGTTCCAGTACTTTTATAAAGGGGCACCGTTATGAAGACATTCCCCTATAAGGCATTTTTTGGACGTACATGAAAGATGTTGCGTTTGCATCACCTTTCCCGCAAGTCCACATGATCGTCAAAAAAAAAAAAAGTAAATAGATAAATTTATTCTTATTAGCAGTGGAAACAGTAACAAATTAAGTGCTAGACTGCGTACAGCAGCAATTTGTTATGATTATTACGTTACCTAAGTACCTAAGGAAAGCAATGCAGTAAAATTCGGTTAGATTTTCTTTACATTTAATGTATTACTTCGCACTCTTTGGTTGCAAAGTCAAGAAAGTAAAGTCATTCGAAATTGCGTCAATCATGTTAAAAGGCCCTCTACTTTAAAAAACAAGGTGCAAATTTAATTTGCTTTTATAGTCCCGTAATTAAACTTGAATAATGCAGTACATTTTCTTCAAAACTGACTCTAAAATGTTCTATCATTTTAGAACAAAAAAGGTAGTAGCTCGCTTATGATTACGCAATGCTTGTCAGATAAGTTTTTGTTTAAATTCCTAAGTTTTTGATGCAGTTTTAGCTCAGAAGCGAATCGTCGAAAAGTGCAGAGTCAAAATTCTAAGGGGCACTTCGCTTACGTAAGTAATTAATTATTAAAAAAGATCTTTGAACGAAAACGCGCCAAATAGTTAAGGAAAATAAAAAAATCCATTCTTTAAGAACTGTTTTGCAAAGGTTTGCAATACTTCAAGGCTGAAAAATCTGTTAAAGAACTTGCTAAATGCAAAGATTTGCCACTGTAGATTAGTACCAGATTAGTACTTTTTTACTGGCGTAGTTATTGACAATATATTTTCTGGACTAATATTGAATATTGTCAAATAAACCCTTTCTCTGTTTCAGATTTGTTAGCAGTGGTGAAATCCATATACAGCGGGGACAACTTAAGAAATTTTTCAAGTGACCCAAATAAACAATTTCTTAAATATGAACGTCTTTAAAAATGGACCGAAATTTAACAGCCTTTCTCGCCACCTATTGTTATTGTTGCTGTGACTTCTCTCTCTTCTCTGTGATCAGAACAAACCTATGAAATTCATTGCGACAAGAAGTACAAGTTTGTGCCTATCGTTGGCAAGAGTCTTAGGCATCATACAGGTGACAGTATGATTTCGCTCATTTCCGGCTCAGTTTTGAAAGAAAGCACCCCGGGAAGTGGGCAAGGGTCTCTCACCCCTCTTCTCCTACCACCAATACGCACGAGGTAACTTTCAGGTTGCCAGATATTTAGAATGCCTCCAAACATTGACATACAATTATATTACATTACCATGGACATCATTTATTACCACTGTTACCACTATGAATTTTTTTTTTTTTTTTTTTTCAATAGGCAGCTTTGTTTTGGATTGATGATTTTTGTTAGCAATTCAGTCATCGCTAAGACACTACATTTACAAACACCATGCCTTCTCCGGAATCCGAAACCGGGTCCTTCGATGCGATAGTCAAAGTCACTAACCACCATCCCGTTTTAGCGCTTCTCGCCACCTTGAACAGCTAATTCGCCTAGACATCTTGCTAACTATTATGACAACAGCAAGTGGTATACTGTAAAACGAGACGCATTGACAAGAAAAAAAAATGGCCATCACTGTTTTAAAAATAAGACCTTTAGTTTCTGTTTCAAACTGGGGAAATAACTGCAATCATTAATAATTTCTTTAAAGGAAATTGGAAGGAAGAAAACGTTTCTCAATAAATTAGTGGGAGAATTTTAAGTAGGAAAATCTTTCAATATAAAACGTATTAAATAAGAACATTTAGCAAAAAGAAAATACTTAAGCCATTGTGAAATAAATTTATTAAAGGGGAAATCTTCTTAAAATGAGTTTTACTGAAACAATATTTTTGAAAACGGCTACAATCTCTTCAAGTCCATTTGTTTCTTTGTTATCTTATATCATTTTAGGAAGAGAAGGTAATGTTTCTTAACCGCGAGAAACTGCGATTTAATATCTCGAGATTCATTTTAATTAAATAAACGACAATACCAGGTAAAGTTTTTCCTATTATAGAGCAGTTCTCTTCTATCTCTGTTTCTTGAGGACCATTTTGAGAGCTTCACGGTTGAATGCCTTGAAAGTTTCTACTTTTACCAAATAGTTTAATGTGCAATTGCTTTGAGAGCACATAAAGACCAGATTTAGAAATTTCGATACATTTATACTTCTTGGGATTTTTGGACCTCATTAATATACAGAAAAAACTTTCTAATAAATGAAGACTTTATATTTTTATTTCCATTTTTGGGGTTCATGCTTTGTAATGGCATTTTATAAAGGAAGAGTAGAAAATCTAGCAGTGATATGTAGCAGACAAACGAGTTGCTATTTCATACTTAACCAGGAGAAGCAAAATGATAAGCATTCGGAGCGTGAAATTTATTTCAACCCAACAGTTCACTCAACGTTTTTAATAAAAAGAGGAATTATTAGACAAAGAGCTGTTTCCTATAATTGCCTTTTTGGGGGGAGAAACTGAAGTCTAAAAGAAAACTCTAATTGATAAAGTGTACTTTAATTCATAATTCAAGTAAATTTCCTAAGTTTGAATATGAAGTAAATGATAATATCTAGAATTTAAATTTGGATTAATTAATAATTGATAATTTCTTAGTATTATGAATCTAAATTTATTAATAATTTCAGTACGAACTAATTAATAATTCAGTTTCAAATTTTATGAAGCAGACAGCTATTTGAACTTATTAATAATTCTTATGTATTCAATTAATTAAGGATTAATAATTTCCTAAAATTTAGAATTTAAGTCAATTAGTAGTTTAACTAATTAATAATTTAATTCCGATATTTAATAATTTAATTCCTACTAATTTAAGTTAATAATTTAATTCCGCTATTTAATAATTTAATTCTTACTAATTTAAGTTAATAAATTAACTCCTACTAATTTAAGTTAATTAGTATTTTAACTAATTAGTAATTTAATTTCGATATAAACTTATTTGGAATTACTTTACTGGAAAATATTTTGTTACCACCATTGAAATCTTAATGCATTTGCATTTTTAAAACAGTCTTATTGTTCTAAGCATAATTCCGACGAATTTTTCAAACATAATTTTAAGGAACATAATCGATTGATTAGATTTTTCGGTAAGTTGATTAAGCATGTTACATTCATTCTGTATCCAGATTGCATACCTGCCAACTTCGTGAGAATAAAACCACAAGATGTTTTTGAAAAATGTCAGAAAATTTCATAATGAGAATTTGATGGAGAAAATTGGCAGATATCTGTATATTTTGAAACAATTACACGGTGAAGGGGAGGGGATTCTAATCATAAATTAAGGAAAATTTACCAAATCAAACTAAATTTGTCAC
The DNA here is from genome assembly GCA_000611955.2 of Stegodyphus mimosarum. Classification (NCBI taxonomy): domain Eukaryota; kingdom Metazoa; phylum Arthropoda; class Arachnida; order Araneae; family Eresidae; genus Stegodyphus; species Stegodyphus mimosarum. The sequence continues at coordinate 72,419 of KK119018.1, forward strand.
AGTTATAGCTGTTTTTTCGCTTTCGTTATTAGCCAAATGTTTGTTGCTTTGCTTAAATATCAGTATCTAGGTATCCAGAAATTGTCAATATGAAAGGCGAAAGTATTCTAAAATGTGAAAAATTAGATAAAAATGCTTTACTCTTTTTTAAACGAATTATTTTACTGCGGATATTGCCTTCATATTAATGAAATTATGACGATGTTATTATATATGTTAAAAAAATTCATGATGAAATTCGCAAACTACCGAATTACAACTTTTGTAGGTAGATAAGTAAGACCGATGTTATTCAAAAGTTGCTGAATTTAGAGATGCGTAACAAAAAGAATTCGTAATCTAGAAAGAGAACCACTTTTTTTTTAACCAATATAGAGAATAAACTCAGAAACTGTAACTGTAATGCCCACCAATGACATGCGCTTTAGAATTTTTTCCCCAGTGGGCAGAAAGGTTTTACAAATGCAAAACAAGATAAGTGTCTATTTTATCTATCTTTTGTGTCTGTCTGTCTACACGTTTGGCGACAAATTGGCGCAGTTTTTCGCGCCTAGTATAAACGTTCGTATAAAATTTATATATATATATATAAATTGATTATATATATAAATTCGTATTAACGTATAAAATGAGTTCGTATTAACGTAACATTATAATGCTAGAATAAGTTTTGTAAAATGTCATGAAAACTTCATGAGAGTTGGCAGATATGAAATTGCTTTCCAACATATTATATACGCATGTTCGTTTTAGAATTATCGGAACTTTATTTGTGGTGAACAAGTGTTGTTGATAGATTAGCATGATGAGTTGCATATAGATTTACATTTCGGAGGTGCTTTGTGTTTTAGATGTATACGTTATGAATTTTAACTGTATGTAAAAAGTATGGTAAAGATGAAATGATGGTATTATTTTATTTATTTGTTTACTTTTAATGTTGGATATTCCTTATGACATGAAACAGACCAGTGTACATCGAAAATAAAGAAATTCTGAACACACGTCTCCTATTTATTCCTCTCATAATCAGCACTTTTTATGAGATAGATACTGTAGTACTCTAAAGTTACGTATTATAATCTACTTTCGCGGTCAGCGTTGTCCAGTTGTAGAGACATTAGGCATTTTTGGAAGCAGGAACCATGAAAAATATGCACTGCCTTCGCCGGGGATCGAACCGCGGACCTCTGAAATACCGGCTCAGTGTGCTGACCATTACACCACGAAGGCACGCTAAGAACGTGGGAGATATACCTTATGTACTCCCCTTTTTAAAGGGCGACTAGGGTTTTAGGGGACCTAGTCGCCAAATCCTGGGTGTGGAGAGTCATCATTCACAACCCTTTTAGTTCGGGCGCCAGTGTAGAGACATCAGGTTATTTCGAAGCAGGAGTCATGAAAAATATGCAAGGCCTTCGCCGGGAATCGAACCACAGACCTCTGAAATACCGGCTCAGTGTGCTGACCATTACACCACGAAGGCACGCTAAGAATGTGGGAGATATACCTTATACAGTTACTAGCCTTTTATCTAGCCAGCAATCTGAAATCGCCCACTGAATACAGTTTAATTATTCCTTAATACACACTTAAAAATTTATTTTCCGAAGTCCCAGGTTCTTGACATAAGACAGCCAAGCGGCATGCTGATTGAGAAAATCAGTCGTTTTGCGCTTGCTACGGTTAAGTCTCAATATTATTCTTTGTGAGTTTAATTACAGTGAAAGATTTTATTATATTCCTAGAATGGCTGCTTCTCAAAAAATCGAAATTATTTAATAGTAAATACGTTTATTAACTTCTCAGAATCAATTCTTAGATCACCATTTTCGATCACCTCATTTTCTTCCCTCTTCCTAAATTTCCTTCTCTTCTCGAGGTTTTTTTTTTTTTTTTTTTTTTTTCCAACCTTTTATTATGTTAATTCCATTTTGGCATTTTGCGTCGATTCACTAAAAGCGTTGTTTCACTTTTCAAATTGCTGCCACCAAATATTATAGGGATTAGGGTACCCAATCGCCAAATTCTGGTGGTGGAGAATCATCATCCACCGCCTTTTTTTAGTTCGAACGCCACTGTAGAGACATTAGGTATTTTTGAAGCAGTGAAATCGAAGAAATAAGCACTTCTCTCTCCGCGATTCGAACCACGGATCTCTCAAGTACGCGTCGAGAGTACGAAGGCATGCGAAGAAGGCGGGAGCAATACCTTATAGTAGCAAGTTAGTTTTTTTCACAGAAACTGTCTGTGCATGTTGTCCTATAATGAAAAATCATTCAAATCTGTGTAACGTGTATGTTAATTTTATAACAGTTATTTTTAATTTTGAAACCCTTTGCTTTCAATTCTTGTTTTCCCCTTACAACTCCTTACCAGAATGAGTTTTTAGAATCGCATTGAATGCAAATCAGTTAGAAGTAGTATTTAAAGGAAGTTCTACTATACTTCAATAAGAGAGAATGCTTAGAAGTCCTTAGTGGCGCATGTTTGCCTTTGGGCTAATTCATTCTTGAAGGTATTACGCTCGGTCGTATTGTACGTGTCTGGTGATAAGCCCGAGTAGAAGCTTTCCTGTAAGTCCGAGAAGACGCCAACTGTTATCATTTCTTTGAGTGAATAAAAGGGTATTCTAACCCTGCACGAGAGTACGTTTGAACTCAGCGATAAGTCGCTACTTAGTTCATTAGGTTCCTCGACGTTTTATCATAGACAAAGTAGGGAGGTACATTATACTTGTTTTTACCTTAAACAGTATTTTCAGTATTAATCACATTATCAATTACATTAACAATATTCGCAGTATTAATCGCAGTCATATATTCATAAATATTTTTGCGGGCGTAATAGATACTGGTTCGTAACAGATTGAATGCACTTTGAATTGATGGTAGTTTGATAAAAAATATTTTACCAGAAGGAGCACTTCACAGTTTTTAAACTGTCCACAAAAATACTCGTACAACTCTTCACAGTATCACATAGTACAATTAGCAATTCCACTTCAAACTACTGAGAACGTTAATCAATACGCAATGCAAAGCACATCTCAAGAGCGAAGCTCACACGAAGGTACATCAGTTATACGAACTCAAGCTGAGCTAAACAGCTAATAACTCAGAAACTGGTGCTCTGTCCGGTCGTATATAGTTTTCCTCCGGTCGCCGAGAAATCGCTAGTGCCTTCCACTTCTGGAAATGACTGGAAAGCATATGAGAGCAGGTATGGTTACAGCTACATATGTTTGATCAGTTGCAATTATTCAGTTACAGTACCCATTGCAGTTATACAGGAACCGGGCCATATGTAACTAAATCAAAGAACGTCTATGTAAAGAAGGAAAGGTTCCATAGACGTAATGTAAACCAGTTTGCAGTTACGTCGCTGGAAAGCAGAGGGAAATTTCGCCAAGAGATTTGGCGACGGAACCTGGGGGGTGAGAATTTCCCCCTTCGCGATGTGTACAGAAAATTGAGGAGCATGTATTAAGAAGAAACGTTCTTTGACAATACATTTCTTCTTTGATTTTTCGCGATAATTTAAACTCGGATTTTCGCACTTTTTTTGGCTCAAAATTACTAAGCTATTAATTAATTTACTTGCGCGAAAAATATTTTATTTTCCTTTAAAGCTTAAAGAAATTTCAAACGATATTCGTTTTATGAACTCTTGATAAAAGTGACCTTCGAACTTCGACGCCGGCTCCGAGCTTTGACGATTTGGCGCCAGATTTTTCGCGCATGCGCAGCTGTTTCCCTCTACGTTGAAACGGAACCACTCGTGTTGAGGAGAAGTTTCCCTTCTTAACAATACATATTCTTTGGCTAAATGGTCACCACGTTTGACCACTTTTGACGATTTCTCGCCAAATTTGGAGACAACAATTAGATGTTAAAACCGTCGTCAGCTTGGCGATATTTCGCCAATTTAGCGAGAACATTAACAAAAGCTGTTTCTAACGATTATGATTAATTTTTTTGTGAAATTTCATATCATACAAATTTACATTAAGATTATTTGCAGCAAAACACTCGAGGACTATATGCGGAAAAAGAGTTATGTCTCGTACAGGACGTTTAAAGCGAAACAATTCGTATTACGTTACATATGGAGAGAGAACTATGAAAGCTTCTCTGCAATCAGCCCAATTTCTGGTACTTGAACTCGTTTCAAATGACCAGTCTCCGACTACGCTGTTAGATCATCTGTATTTGAAAAAGCGCTTATCTTTTATGAGAAAAGAAAAAGAAAAAAAAAATTTAAATATAATACATCCCAAGAGCACAACAATACTGCATGCTTTTTTTCCCTCAAATTTTACTAATGTCTGAATGACTGCTTTTGGAATAATAAGTATTCCAGTCTCAAAGCTTCGACGAATTCAAATGCGAATGCTTCTCAGAAGCCATTCAGGTAAACCGTAGCCATAGAGCCAAACATATAAGTAGCGACTGTTTTGTTAGAAAAGAAGTCTTTTATTTGTAGAATCGGTGAGTGTATAAGGTATTTTTCCCGCCTTTTTAGCATGCCTCGAATCGCTCAACGCGTATTCGAGAGGTCCGTGGTGCCAGTGCCGACGCTAGTATTGCTCATTTTTCATCTCTCCTGCTTGTAAATAACCTAATGTCTCTAAAAGTGTTCATTTCAACGAATCTATCAGAGACAAAGCGATTCAGCAACCTCTGTTAACCATCTTGTTGATCTAGTTTCTTAAAGGAATTCCAAGTTGGAAACTTTTGTATAAAAGATGGGTTTTATATCTTCAAGTACTTCCAATTTGACAGCAATATTTTGGCATTTTTCATGTACACGAAGAAAACAAAAGGGTTGTTTCTATTATAGAAGTAAAAATGAATAAGATTTGCATTTAAATTGTTTTACACAGCACCGACTGAGGAGATAAAATTTAATTTTCATTACAGATATTTTTTCTGAGATTACTTTACAATTAATGTTTTCCAAGTTACAAGAAACGCACTTTAATGCCAATGAAACTTCATAGTATACACAGCGAATTTTTAAAAACTACAACGACAATCCTAAAAGCAAGCAGATATTTGAAGTTACATGCCATCATACTAAGAAATTAGTAATTTTCAGGTGATAATAAGCACCAGAATTTTAAAATGGTGATTAGTTTTGTTTTCTGAAATATAAAATCATGTGATGTGTCTTACCTTTATCTGTACAATATTTTTATCTTAAATAATCTATACGATTTTGGGCGTTATTTAATTTTGCTCGGTAGATCAAAAATACTACCGATGGATTTCATATGCTGCTCTTTCCACAGATGTCGTCCCTAAACACCAGCAGATAATTTACAGAACTATATATTCAGTTATCCGTAATATGAGAGGTCCTTTTGGTGCTGGTTAAAAGAGATTCTACCATAATAGCATATAAGGCTACTATTTGCATTCATTCACAAATCATTTTAAGAATGAGATTTATTCAGAAAAAATATCGTTAACCTTATAAAAATTATTTTTTATTTTACGAATGATATGTATAAATTTTCTAATTTATAAAAAAGGCAGAGAGGAAATGAACTAAGATAACCCAGGTCCTTAACCTCACATACGTCATTGACTTTAAAATTTATAATATTATAATATCCTTATTTTAATTAATGCATAACTAATTTCTAATACAAAGAAATCAAAAGATTACTATTTAAAAAATTAAATATCCTGTGCAGAAATTTATCGAACTATAAATAGTTACTTATCATTTACAATGAAATAACAGTTCATTTCCATTCATACATGTGCAATGATTTAAGCAGGTCTCGGGAACTTATAACCCGTGCGTCACTGAGTGAGACAATTCACAATTTCAAGAGACCTACTTCAGTTCCGAAAATAAAATACATATAAAAAAATGTAATTGAAAAATAAATTATAAAAAGTAAATATGAAACGAGCACGTATAGAATATATAAAGAAATAAACCGAAAGTAAATAATAAAAAAGAAATCTGAAAGCTTTCAGATTTAATATTACTCCCAAAGGGGCTTTTTTTAATGTTTTGTGTGTTACATTTATTTATTAAATATCATGTTCTTCGCCCTTAAACCATAAAATTCAGTTCAAGAGCAATATCGCAAAATACACTCATGTCCATAAATTAAGGATAATGCAAAATCAGGCAAAGGAAGAGTTAGAAGTAAAACAAATTTGACTTAATTGTAAAGCTTATTTATTAAACAAAATTTTATTAAAAAGTTAAAGAGCAAAAAAAGATTCTATATTATTGATATTATTAAAAAAATTAGCGATTTTTTCTCCCTGGAGCAAATTACAGAAAAAACTATTTACAAAAGACCAATATTACATGGTTGGTATGATTGTTAATACATTGTATGTCTCCCAGACGATGCAATACAGTCCGTACAACGCCTAGGCATGCTGAGTATCAAATTATCGATCTGATCTTGGGGAATATTACACCACTCAAAAGGCAATGCTCTCCGAAGTTCCGGTAGACATGTAGGAGGAGGTTGACGGGCTGCAACTCGTCGGCCAAGCATGTCCTACACGTGCTCTACTGGATTCAAGTCTGGTGAGAATGCTGGCAAGTCCATACGGGTGATATACTCCGATTGAAGGCATTCGCTTACGATGTTTGCACGGTGAAAACGGCCGTTGTCATCCATAAACACAAATTGTGCGCCCATGGCGCCCCGAAACAAACGTACATGTTGTTCCAGAATGACATCCCAATAGATTTGGCTTGTCATGGTTCCAATTTGAACATGCAGGTCAGTTCTGGAACCCAGAATAATTCCACCCCAAACGAGCACTCCTGCACCACCGTAACGGTGTCGTTCAATGATGTTTTCTTGATGGTAACGGTTACCTGCAGCTCTCCATATGAAAGTCGGCGAGAATCAGACTGCAAGCTAAACCTGGACTCGTCGGAAAACATCACACAAGCCCACTGTTGCGGTGTCCACAATGCGTGCTCTCTATTCCAGGTTAACCGCAGGTGACAGTGAGTTGCAGTTAGTCGAACGCATCTGACAGGTCTACGAGTATATAGACGGTATATATGTATACGAGTATATATGTATACGATCTGCCTTGAAATTGTCGTACCAGTGGCTGAACAGAGCTGACGAGACAGGTCTGAGGCTGTGCTCCGCCTGTTTCTTTTGGCAGTAACTGCCAAATACCGATCCTCATTCGGCGTTGTAACTCTGGCGCGACCTGTGCTGTAACGTCTACTCACATTACCATCATCTTGGAATCGTTGCCAAAGCCTGGAGATGACACTCTGGGCAATTTCAAGTTCGTCTGATACTTGCAGTTGGGTACGCCCACATTCCAGACGACCGATAATTCTACCACGTAAAAAATCATCCAAATGCGTCCTTTGTGTCATAACTATTCAGTTATTGCACTGAAATGCTTATAAAGTGCCTGCGAACAATTTTACTTCTTTGCCTGTATTCCTTATATATCACTCTCTTATACTCTCGTCATTGCGACGTACCATCGGTGTCATCTGGTTACTTCCTGAAATTCGCATATGATTCTTGAAGATGTGTGTAGTGATTTCACATGTGATATATTTATTTTAGAGTTCGATTTCCGCGTGACTCCGAATTATCCTTAATTTATGGACATGAGTGTAATTTTAAAATGAGTATATCTTTAGAATTTCCAATACACAGTTCTGCGCGCTGAAGATAAAAAGTTTTTTTTCCCGGTATAGTATTGCCATTGCTCGCTTTTAAGTCGCTGAGTTTGTTAATCAAAAATTTGTTGAAGTTTTAGAACATATGAAATAGATAATAAAACAAATTCCAAATTTGGGCTTCCACAGGCCCATATTCGAGTGGAGGATTATGTTATTCAAAATTTGATAGCTCTAGGTATCGTTGTTTTACCAACATACATACATTTATGCAGATTCTTCATTTTTTAATTTCTTTAAATATAAAGACAGCTATAGTATTTGATGGCAATAATTTGAAAAGTGATTCAGACTTTTAAAGTTTTCGATGCAAAATGCCAAAACAAAATTAATAACCCTTCTGGACTAACGCCCTTTGAGCTAATAATAGTGATATATTAGAAATTTGCAGTAAAGAAGACGCATTTTATCTTTTAAAAATAAAAATTGTAACATAATTTCAAGAAGAAATCGATAAACTTGACAACGTCTATCTATAATCCGTAATTCCAAAAAAATTGGTTGTGCTATTTTCTACGCATTCAGTTCAATTTATAAACGCAAGCAAATATTTTTTCGCAATAAATTTATTTTAAATAAAAACAAGAATTAGAATTTTAATTTTTATAGTTAAAGTTTAAAACGCGTACACTCTCAGTAAAATTTATCTTATTGTTCACCAAGAAAAACTGTTTTAAAATGTAAAATACCAATGACCTGAAACGTCTTCTTAATACACACAATAATTAATAATTTTGGTTGATTTTGACCAGCAGCCAAAAAACGTTACCGACGCCTGGTTTAAAGTCTGTAATGTTTATACTTATATACAAATATATGAAAGGTTATATGCACTGTTCTAAAAACACGCTACTTGGACAAACGTTAAATTTCAAAATAGATATTAAAAAAAATGGGGAAGGAACACTAGCGTCCATTGGATGCAGAGTCCCCTTTAATGCATTTCTATTGGGAAGTCTACGATCTGCTATGAATTGTAGCAGGTTACGTACTATATATCGCTTTATTGATTTTCTATGTATTCAAGTATCAGCCTGGAAACTCTATAGATTTAAAATTTTCGATAACTCTTTCAGTCCTTATTAAAAATAATTTACCATCCACTGATAGCTATTATTCTTGGATTTATTTGCATTACTCCCGAAAATCAAGGCAAGTTGACTTTTTGTCTCCGTTTTAAACTTTCAAAGCTCTTTTTTCTTACAAAACGTTACGTGAGATTATGGACTCGTGAGTTACTTTAAGAAACTATTTCTAAATTAAATATGAATTCCATTTTAAAGAATACCGCATGTTGTAAATTCTTTTCTTTCACTCCTTCCACAACGTAATTATTTGTGAATTACAGAATCAAACACTTTAAAGACATGTTATAGAAATGTCTTTTTTTTTCCACCGGTCTATTGGCATTGCAGGTCCCCACTAAGATGGAAATTTACCTCTTAAAGCTAATTTCTCGAAACGTTTGTCAGAAACAGAGATCAGGAATTCATTAATTTTCCGACCAGAGTTCATCGGAAATTTCGAAAAGTTCTTGATGACTGACTGTGTTTCTGAACATTTTTTCACCCCCTGATCGGCCAGATGAAGGGCATTAAGTTCAACTGCTAAATATTTATATACAAATCCAAAAAGAATTACCATTAAACAAAACAAATCTGACTATTGATACAAAAGTCTCCTTATTAGTTTTTCTTGACAAAAGAAATAAAAAACGTTAACTTATTTACCAAATACATTACACGTTACACAAACATTTTATTTATTGATATAAATTAAATAAAAATGGAGGAGGAGCAATAATGTCGATTGGATGCAAGGTCCTCTTGTAGGGGTGCATTTTCTTTTGGGAAGACAACGATATGCAACTGATAAATAAATTATCTTAATAAGAACTTAAAAACATGAAATATAATAGTATGAATATCCGTGGTTTTTCACATTAAATATGACAGAGCATCCACTACCTGACTTTGCACTCCTGGACGATGCGTAATTTTTACATTCCACTTTTGCAGAGAGAGTCCAAAAGGCATAATCCTTTATGCCTCCCCAGATGCTCTGAGCCTCAGAAACCTTTTGGGAAGCAAAAGCAATTGGTTTAAAATTCCCTTCTGCATCTCTATGAGATAGACAGCAGCCGATCACAGCATCTGAAGCATCCGAATGTAAATGAAATGGCAAATAGAAATCAGGTATTGCCAAAGATATCACTTGACAAAGGATACCTTTCAGTTTCTTGAAAGCTACTTCTTCGTCTTAACACCACAGCACAATAGTTGATACATTCTTTCTCGTCAAGTCCGTTATTCGACGAGATATCTCTGCATAAATCCCAAGAGACCCGATATCGAAGGATTCCTTTTTTATTCGTGGGACTTTCTAGCTGATGAATTACTGCAAACTTACTATAATCTGGGCCACTTCAGACGATTCAAAAATATATATATAATATTATCGATATACACTTGAGCGAAATCAGTGCGCTAAAAAAGTTTCGTTAATTCCCTTTCAAAAGTACCTGGCGTACTTGCCAAGCCAAATGACAAAATTTAGAGCCCTGAAATCTAAGTACATTCTAATTTTCGCGTCTTTCTTGGCAACATATTCAATCGGTTGTGCTATGTCTGCTCCCGATGGTTCAATAATAGCAATCTCTAGAAACTATTTATATAGTTCTTCCCTTTTTTTTATATGCCATTGGAATGCTATAACAATGAAACTTTCCCTTCTCTACTTCCGGAATAAGTTCGATTCTATGTTTTCCTAATTTAGTGAGTTCAGCATATCTCAGAAGTAAATATTTTTGCTTTTCTAAAAGTAGTTTAAGATCACTAGTCAGTTTCATGTTAAGATTAAAGACACTTAGATTACTCATCATGCTCTCAAATCTACTATCCTGATCTAATGTAGAGAAAATATCTATCTCCCCAAACTCCCCTAAGTCAAACATTACCTTATTGACCGCACGATCAATTATATGATTTTATTGTGGCGTAATGTTTAACGTTTACTTCCGCTATTTCTACAGAAAACAAGTGTGAGTTTCTCCTTTCCTTTATCACTGATGGACTCTGTCATCCAGCATATAATATGTTGCTTGAATCATATATGAGGACTACGGCCCTATCTCCAATTTCAAAAGTTTTATTCGAGGAGCGCAAATTGTGATACTGGACCTTCCTACCTTGTTGGATTCCGCTAGTAATATCAACTTGCTCAGTGGCTCCCTCCAGTCCTTCTTTCAAACATAGCAAATATTTAGAAATTGGTTTTAAATAAAATTTCAATTCATTATGCTGCCCCAATTATGCTAATTTTAAAATAGATAACGATCTTTGTGCCGGTCTGCCGTATAATAGTTGGAAAGGTAATATTCCCTGTTGTGCTATGGAGTATTTCCCTATACGTTCATAATGCGTAAGGTATTTGCCAAGCGTAACCTTCCTCTCTGTGACGCAAGATACGTTTCAGCTTCTCATTAAACCTTCCTGCCAAACCACTTGACTGAGGATACATGGGTACCGACAACTTCAGACTCTTAACCTTTTCTCAAATTCCCGCTTTAATCTGTGTTAAAAAGAGTACCTATATCTGATGCGATAATATTTGGCA
>KK119020.1:0-20540 GCA_000611955.2 Stegodyphus mimosarum
CCACACTGTTACTCGGCTCAGTGAGCTCAGTTTTTTGTTCTTATACATTGGGAAATTGCGCATTTTTTGTTTTAGAAATGATTTAATTATGTTGTTCTTATTTCTCGGTTGAGGTTTTTATGCCTTTAGTTAACCTGCATGCTACAATTGTAGAATTATTAACAATTTAAAATTTGTTTGAGTGCGGCTAAGCCTATTTTTTACCATAGCAGCCATATTTGTTTACATTTGAAACTTAGGAGAATGGTGAACTTGTTGCCAATTTAGAGATACTAAGCTTCGCAATGATAACGACAACGATTCTTTTATTATTGTGAATTAAATCATGCTTAATCCATTCTGGAATTATCATTTAAGTTATTAAATTATCTTATATGTTGACTCAGCATAGCGTCCGCAACAAATTAAATCAATTTCTATGCCTTCAGTTTCTTTTTGCCAAGTGAGATCAAAAGTAAACTTTCAGTTTTGTGGCACCAAAAAATCTGCCTTGTTGCCTGCTGTCGAATTGCTTGTTTCTGCGTACAAAGTGTAATTTTAATTGTAAAAATTGTTTAATTGTTTTAACTGTACTTCTTGTTTTATGTTTTCCTATATCTTTCAATTTTTTATGAAAATATTTTTAGTTTTTATGCATTTTTGCCTTGCCGCAAAGTGAGAACTGAATTAATTGAATGAGAAATATATTTCTAACGAAATTCGAGAAAATAAGTGTTTCGTATTAGCAACAAATATTGTCGCCACTCTGTCTCGGACAGAGGAGAACGTTTACGAGTAGCGCATAGGCATTAGGTAAGTGGCGCTGAAGTGTCTGTGAAAACCTGTTTCTTTTTTATTTGTTTAATTTTTTTTATACATCGTTTTAGATTCATTATATTATTTGAATAGAACATGTATCAACGATTAGATAATTCTTCTTTAATAACCAGAGAGCTCAGGATGGGCCCTTGCCTTCCTGAGCGAATTCGAAGAGCGAATTCCAAGCTCTTCTATCCTTGGTCATGGACATCCAATTAGTTATTTTTAAAATTCTTAAGTCTGTTTCCAAACAGTAAAGCCACCTAAGTTTAGATCTCCTTCTTTTTCGGTGAATGGTCCGACAGCGAAGATCTTTTTAGTTACACGATTTTCATCCATTCTCCATAAGTGTCCTGCCCATTTAATAGTCTGAATCCTTATATATTTTACTATATCTAGTTCTTTAAAATATTTATAGAGTTCAGAATTAGTTCTTCTTCTCCAGATATTGTTACATTTGATGCTACCAAAAATACTTCTCAACATTTTTCTTTCAAAGACAGAAATGATATTTTTAGCTTTTTCCGTCATTGCCCAGGTGTCAGCAGAGTTTGTAAGAATGGGTCTGATTAAGCTTTTGTAAATTAGAATCTTCGTTTTTCTGCTAGTGAAGCTAGACTTCAAGTGTTTTTTTAAGACCGAAAACACATCGGTTAGCATCTGTGACTCAACTACGAATCTCAGGCATTAAATTATTGAGAGTATTAACTTCTGATCCTAAATATTTAAATTTGCTAACAGTTTCAAACTTGTAATTCTCAATTTCAAATAGAAGCTGCTGTCATTAGCACATGGCATGTACTTAGTTTTATTTTTATTGATTGCTAGATGCATTTTGATGTCTGCAGTCTCTAGAGATGTAAAAGCCTCTTTAAGCGACTGGGGAGTGCGTGCAACTATGTCAGTATCGTAAGCAAACGCAAAAATTTGCACAGACTTGTTAAAGATAGTTCCGCGAGTATTAATGTTTGAGTCTTTTATGATTTTCGGAGGGCAAGGTTAAAAAGCAAGTAGGCCAACGCATAACCCTGTCTGAGCCCATTTGAAACAACAATAGGCTCTAAGAGATTATTCTGAATTTTAACCCTAAGTTTTGTCTTGAGTAATAGTGACTAAATTTATAAGTTTTTCAGGTATTGCAAATCCTCTTATAGCTTCAATTAAATATTTTCTGTTTACTGAGTCGTAAGCAGTCTTAAAATCAACAAAAAGGTGGTGCGTTGCAATGCCATATTCATAAGTTTTTTTTCCAACATTTGCCTAATGTTAAAGATTTGTTCTATTGTGAATCTTCCTTTGCGCAAACCACACTGGTAATCACCTACAATATTTTCTGTATAAGTTACTAGTTTACTAAGAAGTGTATTGGAAAATAATTTGTAAAAAACAGAAAGGAGATTGATTCCCCTGTAGTTGGTACATTCCAAAACGTCTCCTTTTTTGTGTATGGATCAGATGATGCTCAGTTTAAAACCTTCGTGTAAAACTTCTTGGTTCCTAACTGATTTAATAAGGTGATGTAAATCCTCAATGTTTTGACCTGCAGCACTTTTAATGAGCTCTGAAGTAATCTAATCAGGGTCTAGGCCTTGTTATTTTTTAGCTTTTTAATTCCTTCTCTAACTTCTACCAAAGATGGTGGCTGGATACTATCGCTGTTTACAGAGGTAATTGGGTAGGTTGAAGACCCATGCCGCGTACTAACAAATTACTAAAGTGCTCATTCCACCTGAGATAATTCTTCAGATGATATAATTTGCAATTTGTGTGCATTCTGAGTTATAAAATGAATGAGATGTAACGCTGTTAACTTAGCGCCAGTGTCGCTATGGTAAATAAATATAGTGAATATTAAAGAGTGCATTTATTCTATTGTGGTTTATGCGCTATTGACAAAATAGATTTAATTCAATTCAATAAGTTTAAATGAAATGCAGGAAAAAATGTGTATAATTTAATATTCTGTACAAGGAAGTCATGTAGTGTACACATCAGATTTTTTGGAACATTATGAATTTCTGGGTACTCACTTTCAATCCAGAATTTGTCCATAACCAGGCTATTAAATCTTTTTTTCAGCGAACTATCCAAGTGTATCCATCACTAAAAAATATGTCACTAAATTGTTGTTCTTTTTTAGTTAGGTTCTGAATATGAACGGAAGTGCAAGAGAATGGATTCCTCATATAATCGTATAGTTCTGTTCACAGGGATCGAAAATAATCAGTTTCCTTTGACAGCTCCTATAGGTGGGATACAATAAAACTTGAAATTTGTTGGTATCTATCATTACTTTTTAGCCCAGCCAGAAATTCAAGAATATCAAGATTCCCTTTAACAATATGATCTTTCCATAAGTGTAATTTTCTTTTACATCCAAGAACCTTTTCACTTGAAGTTAGTATATTTTGTCTGTCTTGCAGTAACTTATTCAGTTGATTTAAGTAACAAAAAATATATGCTAAATAAGCTACCATCTGCACCCATATTCGATCCTCGAAGCATTCAGTAAAATCGTGTTTATCGTTTTGTTGAAAATGTGCATTTTTTCCTTTAGCTGAAAAACCCTATTAAAAACTATCCATACTTAACCACCAGGTGTTTAGTGTATAACAACAGATTTGGGTACTCTTTATCTTCATTTCCAGAGTTTTAAAAATTCTGGAATGAAGTGGCTTTCATTTAATGAAGTTTACCATTTTTAGAACATCTTCAACTATCTTTTATAGCTCATTAGCAACAGAATTTGAAATCAACATGAATTAAATAAATCTATGAATTAAATAAAATGTGGAAACAAAAATGGCATTTTTTTCACAAGAGTAACAAAGCCTTTTATGAGCCCAACCATGGAAGCAGGCCAGCCCGTACAACTGCAATACAATTCTTCGAAGAAAGATTCTTTTCCAGGTTTACAAATTCTAAAATTATTAAATATATTTATTCTTCTGTTTGTCTTTAAAAATTCTTTACAGCAGAGGAAGTTGGTTAAATTTCTTGATTCATCTACCTGAATTGGAAAATAAACCATTTTTCAGTTTATCACGCATTTTTCAGCGAACTATCCAAGTGTACCCATCACTAAAGATCACTTGGTAATATGCCATGTGATGTTAAGTCCAACAAGTTAGTGACTTGTTAGACTTCAACATCACATGGCATATCACTAATTCATCGACTTCCCATATTGTTCGAAAGTGGAATATTTTCAATTTTCCTTAATGCATCTTCTCCCAATGTCTTACCCACTACATATTTACATGTGGACATTAACAGTTTCTCTCTGTATGAGTTTTCCTTTTATGCGCAATATGCTCCGTTACCAAATAACTTGCTTCGCGAGTCTTTTCACTAAATATGTGTTTACAAAAGATATACAGTCATCCCTCAGTTATCGCGGTTAACAGGGACCGGAACCGATCGCGATAAGTGAAAAACCGCGAAGTAGTGTCATCCTCTCATTTTTAACATACGTACATTTTTTGTCTATGTATAATATCAATACGAGTATATGAAACCATTAAGTGCATATGTTATCATTAGAACATTAAAGAATAGTTTCAAACATGTAAATAAAATATTAACAGTATAAATAACATACATAAAATAATGTATAAATAATATAAATATGATACGTGTGTGTGTAACAAACGTAGATGTAACTAAAGTGTACATACTGTAAATATGTTTTTAAAACTCCTTTATTCTTATAACAACTTTTCTTTTGTAATAAGGTACGTAACTCCTCTCTGACAATAGCTTCTCTTCGCTTGATCTTTATAAATGTCGATGAAACACCAGTGCAGTACGATGGAGATGATGAAGATGATTTACTGCACAGATTAATAAGAGCTTTACTCCTCCTCAGATGACGTCTCATCGTCAGGTGCTAGGGATGCTGGATCAATGCGGGTAGCTTCGGATAGAGCTGGGGAGTTGCAGCAGGCGGCGTAGCAGAAGGAGCTTCTGCAGAACATTTTCGGCGCACAAGGAACATCGTGATGGGGAGTTGTGACCGTTGTTTTTTCTTCTGAGCAAAGATGGTCTTGTACAACGCTATTACACTGTCAATACGGCTACTGAATTCTACGGCTCTGACCATGTTGTCGTCGATTTCTTGGGCCCTTTGCTGCAGAGCTCTTGAAGGGTTTCCAAGGCCACGTTCTTCAGCTTCGTTGTCGTCATCGTCGTCAGCTACCTCTTCTTCCTCACTCGCCTATCTTGTTATTTCGACGAGTTCCTCGTCGGTTAAGGGGTCCGAGTGGCGCTCGATCAGTGTGTTCACTTCTTCCGTCGTCATGTGGGAGAACCCTTCAGTGGCTACCAACCGAGCCAGTCTCACAGCCTTATCTACGGCGGAGGGGAGAACTTCGTCAGGCGTAAATCCCTCGTAGTCATGGATGACCTTTTTGGGCCACAATTTCCTCCAACTTGCAATCAGTGTCTGCTCTTTCCTCTCATTAAGAGCATTCTGAATGTTGACCAGGCACATTGCAATGTTGTATCCCTGCCAATAGTTCTTCAGGCTGAAGGCCACGTTGTCTTCATCGATGGAGGAGATGAGGCATTCCATCGTGTAAAGCGCCTTGAAGGCCCGAATGACTGCCTGATCCATCGTTGTATAAGGGAGTGGTGATGGGGGGCAGGAACTCCACTTGGACCCCGTCATAATGGAGAATGGTTGCATGTCCTCCTGCACAGTCTATGAAGAACAAGACCTTAAAGGGCAGCCCCTTCTAAGCGAGGTACAGCTTCACCTGCGGGATAAAGCAATTTATGAACCAGTCGAGTGTGAAGGCTTTTGTAATCCATGCCTTTTTGTTTTGCATCCAGTAGACGGCCAGCAAGGCTTTGTTTTTGTATTCCAAAGACCGAGGATTCAGGGACTTGCAAATTAAGACGGGCTTCATTCCCACACATGAGGAGAGTCACTCGATCTTTGTAGGCCTTCAACCCTGGCCTCTTCAATTCGCCCTTATAAAGGAACGTCCGGAACGGCATCCTTTTCCAGAAGAGGCCAGTCTCATCCATGTTAAAGACCTGCTCCGGAAGACAACCACCCTCATCAATTACCTTCGGAAACTCTTCCTCGACGTAACGAAGAGCTGCCTCTTGGTCTGCAGAGGCCTCCGCATACAAAGGAAACCTGCGAAGGCGAAATCTCCTATTGAATTTCTAGAACCAGTCCTTGCTGGCAACATAACCATGTTTTTCTCGGAGGGGTTAGGATCACTCGAGGCACTGGTACTAGGTTGAGGTTTATTTCCGTTGTCATCATCGTTCAACTCTCCTTCAGCAACGAGACTATAATACAGGGCTTTGGCTTTAGTCCGCATAACATTGGTATCGAAACTAACCTTCTTTTCCAGACAGTCCGATATCCACACTGATAAGGTAGTCTCCATTTTCACAATTCCCTTATTACGAGAAGTCACAACTAGCTTAGTGTCCTTGGAGAACGATATCGAGGCAGTTTTACGGATATTCACTTCATCTTTTTTTTATATAGCGAACCGTCGATTTGTTCAATCCGTAATGGCGTGCAACAGACGCATAGCTATTTACTTGTTCACTGTCATCATTTTTCTCTTCTTCTTGGGTTCACTAGAGGATTTAGAGTGTGGAGGACGATTAGGAGCCATCTTCAAGGGCGTCACAAACAGTATTTTGCACAAAAAGACATAAGAAAACAGCAAAAATTAGCACACCTCGAGACTAAGCGTAACTCAAACATTGATTCGAATGAGCGCGGTCGTCTTCGCTGGGTATTAGAGCGAAGGTGGAGGAAACATCTAGGCCAATCAGCTTGCGAGACTCCGGAGTCGGGAGGGGTATCAAATGGCGGGATTCTAGCCAGCCAATAAGAGACATGGATTTTGAATTGTGGGGGCACTCCTTGCCTTTTGCTGGAGTGCGGGCAACTTTCGCGCCATAATTCCTCAATTTTGAATTTTTGATGAATACTTTTGAACAATCCGCGATGTACTGAGGCAGTGATAAATGAACAAAAAGTAGCCAGGGATGACTGTATCCTTGTTTATTTTGAGATTAAAAATAATCAAGCATTATTTTTTGTACGAATACGAATTATTGTGAAATTTTTCTGTTCAATTTCGTGGCAGCCATATTCCAATATTTAAAAAAAACCACAAACAAGTTACACAGGAAGAGAACATTCTGGATCAACAGTCCATGTAAAACACATTGATAAATAACTTTCATTGCAGCAATGAACCTTTTTTGAGTAAATTTCTTTATTGAACTTTTGAAATTTTGCATGAGATTCTAAATCTTCATCACTAGTCTCTCCGGAATTATCTGAATTGTTTGTCTTCCCATATTGCCATATTCTAACTGTCAGTCTCTACAGAATAATTAAAAAATGAGAAACAAAACCCAATAAAATATTAACAAAGTAATAAACTATAAAATACACATTAGCACCCTGTTTAACCTCGTTTCACTAATGCTTACACAGGCACATTTAGATTCTAGTCCATGACAATTGAAAAGCTGCCACTGGCTGATACGTTAACTCCTTCCAGATTTTTTTTTAATTATCTTTTCATTGACAACAATTTTGTCACCGCTGTGTTCGCTCCCCTCCTCCCAACATACAAAAGTACAATACTGAATCAGAAATACTGGAATCTTGCAGAGTCCGGGAAATGTTGCCTTGGCAGATGCATTGCACACAAGGTCCGCTTCAATTTATTCAAGAATATTAAAACTTGTAATTTAAAAAAAATCATTACGAATAAAAAAAATGCAGCTGTTTATATGACATCTGTTACTGTTATTTCTTAAAGTACATTAAACTGATTATCTTAATTTTTATCCTCAGTATGATTCTTAAATGAAGGAATTCAGTTATAAAATCTCTTATGAATGTCTTTCTACTGCCTGTTTAATTACAACAATTTTGTTTTTTAGCAGGCCTCACTGACTGCGAGCTCCCAAAGAAATGTCGGCTAACAGATGTGCAAGGAAGCTAAATTTTCAGCAGTAGGAAATATACAATAGTATAATGACCAGCCTATGCTACCAAATGCTCTGTGAAAAACCTATCAACTTAATGTGTACTTGAATTTCAACTTTAATTTGCATTCCAGTCGAAAGCCTAAACAACAACAAAGCTAGACTATTAAAAAACTTTATAAATTTACACGAAAGAAAAATTACCATTTTGCACAATTAATTTTAATCTAACATGGATCACAAAGCACTTTTTTAAACCACGACTCGAATTTTAAAACAAAAAAAATTACTTAAAAAATGCCCAGTATTTATTTTGTAAAGACATTTTACCTAATTTCAATTTAACATGAAGGGGGAAAATCAACTGGTTTTTTCCCAGGATTTATTTTATCTGAGAGAGTTCAAATGGCATCTTTTCAGAAACAATGTCTGAATTTAATTTTAAAAAAATATTTCTAGTTAAGCGAAAAATTCTAGAATCTCTAATTATAACAGAGTTGTAACTTTTATGATCACATTTTTAAAGTAGTCTTACTTTTAAAATTGGACTACAGATATTATACATTTTCTGATCTACAATTTCTAAACAAAAGTTACACTAAGCCATAAAAAGTATTTCCTTTTTATTGTATGAAATACAATGCCAAAATGTTTTTCAAATGATGAAAATTATTCAAGTTTGAACTTATGTTAGCAGCTGAAACTTAATATCAGAAGGTGAGAATAAAAAATATATAGATGAACAAGCACAAGAAAGTCCCTGGTTTGTGAAGTCTTTAATTAATGAAATATTATTTTTTCAAGGATGCCAATTTGTATATTTATCTATATCTTATGCAGATTTATAAAATTTAAAGAGTGTTAAATGAATAAAAATCCTATAAAGAATTAAATGCTCTGATATAATATGAAAACAACTTTTATTTGTACTATAGTTTGTAACACCTGAAACCTCTTTTCTTTTTTTTAATACACATTATACTTTACCTTTACACTTTTTTGTAGAAGGAGTTGTTTATTATGTTAAATCAGAATTGTATGAATAATACTTTCCATAGAAACTGTTTTTAACTTAAATATATTCCAAGAGCATTTAAGAATTTGGTATTTTAATAAGTGCTAAGGGGGAAAAAAGCAGATCTTCATGAATTTTGAAAACAAAATAATTATGTTGACATTCTATACAACCAAGAAAATAAGAAGTTGATATCAAATTCAGTAAATACATGATTTATTTTTTACTTTTATTCAAACATTCATAATGCTTTACAACTGGAAGTAGTAACACCTGATCAGTGATGATATATTTTAAATATTTATTGCTGAAAATAGTTGAACATTATTCTGCTGAAAATGAATAACATACATCAAAATTCTGGAACTGCAAGTCCTCTAAAAATGAATCAAATTATTTTCCCTAGTTACAACAGTGAATAAAAATAATATCCACACAAATAAAATGGTCTAAAACATTTAAAATGGCACACATCATTCTTCTATAAATATGATTATTTAATAATTACTTTTCAAATACCTGTAAAATTTAAAAATTGCTTCAAAATTGTAAAAGACATGCTTCAAAAAGTTAAGAAAAAATATAGATGACAAAAGATGGTTAACACAGAAACTTTCCTGCATAACAGTTTCGACTTCAAATCACATCGAGGAATTTCATGCCACATTTCATTCAATATAATGAAAATTTAATAAAATACTTGGCAACATGCATAAGATACACAACATATTCAATAGAGGTACAAAATAAAGTCATTATTCAAATAATTTTTGGTTAAATTTAAGAGCTTTGAAACTGACTAGTAAAATTCATTAAAAATATCTTGAATCCCTGCACATTTTATTTCCTTCAAAATGACGAAAATTTAAATGCCAAAAATTCAAACTGTTTGTTGCCAAGATTCTATGTAATACCATCTATTTATTCTTCCCTTTTCATTTTTAGCTTTGAAATCACATAGGCTTACTTTATAGGTTGTAGGCACAACATTCCAAATTAAGGAAAGTTAATAAGACACCTAAAAGGCAAATGTTAACAATTATCCACAGCACCACTAAACATTTTTGTCTGCAATAGATTTGGTATTTTAAAGTTTCATTTAGAATTAGAATCATGTACCATATAACACTGCATTTCACAACAAGCACAATGATAAGCACAATGCTACATCAAGAGAGTTTGGAAAACTATTTAAGTGCAAACATCTAGAGAAGTTGTAAGATAGGACAGGTAAAAGGGTATGAAATTTAACTGGAGTTGTGTCATGAACATGATTTTATTTCCAACATTTCACTTTACATAACTAAAAAAATAAATAACTAAAAATTTCGCTACAAATAGAAAATAAATGTACACAATATTTATAAGTTTTCATATATTTTCAAATTTTCTCATATAAAATAATCAATAAAAGCCATATTTCAAATGAAAATCCTATTGTGTACATAAATAGTACCAAATTTCTATTGAAATATCTCTTTTTAAAAAAAACAAGACTATCAATAAAAGAGGAAAATACTTTTCTTGGTAACTACAACTTTACAAAGGAAACAAAACAAGCTTTTTCATAAATAATTATACAAACAAAATTTAAAATACTTAGCTGGATTTACACATGGGTTAAATATGTCATATAAATTCCTAGAAAATAATGGAAATTCAAAATAATTTTAGTACCAAAAAAAAATATTGCAACAATAATGCAATACATAAATGTAATATTTATTTTCAGAAATTCACTTTATTGCTCTCATGCCTTGTCATATAAATCTGAAAAGTATTTACACAAAAGTTCAAATAAAGCATTTCTAACTTTCTTATGACAGGATGTAGGCAAGAAATTGTACAAGACACACAAGGATACATGAGAAAGAAATTGGAAAATAGAAACATAGCTTGGGATATACCATACAAATGATTTTACACAAAAGCAATAAATATGAGTACTAATTTTCTGAAGTTAAACATAAGAATATTGTGTAATAACAGCAAACGTGCCAAAAGAAATAAGAATTATAGCTAAAACTTCTAATATATAACATTTTTGCTTATATAAAAGAGCAGTCACATTACAGTTGACAATTTTTTATTGGAATTTCGACTGTTTAATGTGCATAGATGGTACAGAATAATGTACCTTTTTTTGCTAAATGATCTTGCTAAGTTTTGCATAGATGCTAACATTAAATTTCTAAATAAACTGTACTGATGCTACAAGAGCTACTTATTAAATTATATTAAGTAGCCATAAGCAAGTAAGCATTAAAACGGTAGCAGAATGCTTAAACCATAAATTATTTAAAAAAGAACATATATGGTCAGCAAAGTTATTTAAAATTATCAGGGTTAAAAGAAGTGGACCTGCCACATTAAGCAGAAACTATGCAACTGTTTCACACTATTTGAAAAATAAAATTTACTTTAATGATTTCATATTCAAATTTAGAGAATTACATAATTATTTGTAGCTTAAATAAAATGAAATAATTTATATAAACTACAATCTGAATGCTTTATAAAGCTTCAGTGATCCCAGGTCAAAGATTTCAGAGATTAACACATTTTCTAACTTAGTTACACAACACATCTTTATAGCTCTAATTTTTTAGTGCACAGCACCAAAATTTCACAAATTAATGTACAGTATTTAAAATTAATATTTTCAAACATCTTAGATTTTTCAAAAATACTTTTAAAACTAGCGGAAAAAACTTTTCTCTACCCTAAAATTGGACAAATTTCTTAAAGAACTTTTGCAAACAAAAAACATTACATATGAATGATATTAAATAATCAATATGGTGTCAGTGTTTTTCCTTAAAAAAGACCTTTAACTTCAAAAAGAATTTCATACAGAAAAAACATACAAGTACAACCACACTTTTGTTTAAATGTCATGTAAACTCATACAATAACACAATAATACCAATAAGATAAAAGCAAAAATTTCAAATAATTTTATTAGAGGACTAGTTTTTGGTCAAAACATACGACTGAATTGAAACTTTTAAATCTGCACATGTTTAAAATGTTTTTTATTTGCTAAACACATATTTCATAATACTGGCCAAAGAGAGTCTATTGTAAATATATAATAATTATAAACAAGAGACATCACAATAAATTTAGGATACATATTTGAACTTTTTGCATACAGATGAACTATCTAAGTGTAATTATTCTTCACTTTTTTAAAGGAAAATAGTTTACAGATTCAACATGCTATTACAGCATTATGCAGTACATAATACTAAATATAAAACTAAAAGTCTTTGGCATGGCTTCTTTTCTTTTTTGTAAAACCAAAATACAAACATAAGCATACTCCAGAAACTATGTCTCGTTGGCATCTGTTTTTTCAAATAGTAGTTCCCAATGAAAACTCCTCTACGAAAGAAATATTAATTCATTACAGTTACACAGAATTTTTCCTTACTTTATGTTATCAATAAGGACTCTTCCTCAAGAATGTTAATAAAAGCAAATCACTTTTTAAATTTTTATTTTAGAAAATGATTTTTCACATTCTTATTTTCAGATTTCATTACATTTTCTGAAAGATGTAATGTTTCTGCACATATAATAAGCATGATAACAACTTAGAAAGTTAAAATTTATATTACCCTCTCCCATGCACAACTGAAAATTTTAAAAATGAATATATAACACTAAATTTAAATTGTTCCTATATATATATATATATATGTATATAATATATATATAATGAAAGCAATTAAAAGTAAATTAATTAAATTACGACAACCCTTTTGCTTCCATCTTTTAATGCGTACTTGCTTTCCATAGATGGTACAGAATAAGGTTTTAAAATTTCTAAGGCAAGTTGGTTAATTTTTGCTTACCACAGTTTTTAATTTTGTGATTTAGTCTTATTTTTTAAAATTTGTTCTTGAAATGAAAGAGAGTGTAGGGGATATGTCTTCTAAAGTAAGCATCTCGTTTAGATTAATTGTGTTCTTAGTGAAAAAATGTTAATCTTAAAGATTATTTGCTTTTTAACAGGATTCTTTTGGTTTTGTGACTAATATCTTTATTTTGATTGAGTATCAATTAGTGATTTCAATCTAGCAAATAATTCGATGCTTGCTTGGAAGTAAGATGAAACACTCTCTCTTATTTTGGTTACTGTTAATTGATAGTAGATTGGTTTATCCCCTTGATAAGTCGATTAATCTGCTATCAATAACAGTAACTGGTTTTTCAATACCTAAAAAGCTTAATTTTTATTTTGTCATTTTTGCAATTTAGTTTTTCCTTTACTGTGTTCAAAGCAAGTAGGACTGAAAATTCTATAATTTTTTTTTTAATTCTGAAAAATACCTTTTCAATGATATTTTTAAATTTAATTTCCATTGCTTGGAGGTATAATATGGAGAGTTTACTTTTTATAATTATAGTGAATTATATATATATATATAAAACATTTTACACATAGTTAGTGACATATGTGACAATATAAAAATAATTAAGTTTTGTGTAAGATATATTTATGAACTCAAAATACACTTTTTTTTCAAAAATATGGGCACTTTTTGAAAACAAAGGACAAGCGAAGAACCTGTTACAAATTCAGGAAAAAAAATGTACTTACATATTAATTGGTAATTTTAACAGAAGATTAAAGAATGATGATTTATAATTTGGGGGGGGGAGGAAAATAATACATACATATTTTGTTTTTAATTATAAATTTATTCTTAAAATTAATCAATGAATATACAAGTAGTTTTTCCTCCCTTTTCGTTCTAATGGAAATTTCATGAGATCACTTTAAGAACAGATTCAAAACAATTGTTTCCCTTTGGTAATTTTAAAGTAAAATAAGGTATATCCAAAGAAAAATTTCCAGCTTCATCTATTACAAGCAAATCCCACAAGCATATATAAGATCTACCAGAAAATTCTGTACATTGGGAAGTAAAAAATACATTTTTTATCCCTCTAATGATATTTATTGTATAATATAATTTCTTTTGTTACTTATGACTATTTGCGAGGATGATGGCAATTTGAAAATAGCACTTTTTAAAAATGTCTTGTCCTCGCAGGTGAAGAAAAATTGTGCTTTGCTGACATTTGCTTCAATTTTGAATTCGTTTCCCTTTAAAAAATTTTGCAAGAAGCAAAACAAGCAATTGGAGGGTATTAGGTCTGGGGCGTACTTTGAATGTGGTAGAATTTCTTAGCCTAAATCTGCAGTTTTCTGACAAATTTGCCAAAGCAATAATGTGGTCTGGCATTATCATCACTGGCCTCTTTTCTTTGACGACTTGTTTAAATCATCCATTTGCTCTCCAAATTGAGATTTTTGTTAGGTTCCAAAAGCTCATAATGTATTGGTCCTTGGATAGCCTTTCATAGTCTGGACAATACTGTTATCTATCAAAGATGGCCATGCAGAGGGTGCTTATCAGCAAGGTAGAAATCCCCTGCTTCAAATTTTTCACATTATCTTCTGCACGTTCTATCCAAAACTGCATTGCCACCAAAAACTTCCACTAAATTTTGACAAGCTTTTGAAGCATTTTTTCCTTATCAGAATTCCTACAAAATACAGTGCCGTAAATGAACTTGATCAGTAACTACGTTTACAAAATCATGTCTCACTTAACAATGACATGAGACATTTTTGTTTCACTTAATTTAGGATATAAATGCAATCATGGACATCAATTTAGGGTATAAATGCACATGGGTACAAATGCAGCCATAAAGAGAGACAACCATACATGTCTCAAGTGAATATGTGCACGCATGTTGGATCTTGAAGCAACATTATTGCAGAGAACATTCCTGTAGACCTTATTTTAAAATTAAATTTAAGACAAAAGTATCATGATTTGTTCATTTAAGGAGTTTGAATTTGGATCACAGACAAATGGAAACATACAAAATTAGCAACCTTTCTTGTCAGAATTGAAGAATGAAGATCTGTTATACACACGCTTGCTAAAGTTTCATGCATTCTGAAAATTTAGATACTTCCATGAAGGTGGTTTCCTAAAATGTAAGTAAGATACTGGTAAAATACATATACATTAAATAATGTAAATTTCCCTTATATGTACCAAATCTCTTCAGCCCCCCCTTCTTTTTTTTAAGTCTCTTGATTCTCCTTGACAGAAAATTCAGCACAAGAATTTTAAAGAAGGTAATGAAGTTTTGCTACAGTTAAACCAGAGGTTTCCAACTCTGATTTCCTTTTCTCACCACATGCCAGGCTTTCATTAAGTCTTTTTTTTTAAATTTGAGTTACAAATACGGAATACGGCATGAAAATTTAACATTATTATGTCTTCTTTACTTACATGATGTCTATATTTATTCTTTTTAAATGCACAGCAATTAGTCTCTGCCATGAAACTTTTACTACTACTCCAGTCTACCAGTTTACAACTGAAGCATCCTGAGTAGAACATATGCCTCCTGACACCACGAGAATTACATCCCTGCCAAAATTTGATAACCTTCAACTTTACTGGTTTAACTTTAAGTCTGTTCTTTTGTCCATCTGTAGTATAGCAATTAAAGAAATAGCACAATTAGCAGCTGACTGGATGCCAATAGTGTCAAACAAAATCATGTTTTCACCATGTAAATCATCCTTTGCCAAAAGAATTAACACTCTATGCCATTTTTCATGGAGACATTGATACTTCAGTTCTCTTTGCACTTCAAAATTTGCTTTCACAATACTCTTACATGCAAAAGTGTTCTTCTTTCCCCAGTAAAATTTGATAATGTCTCTATAAATATGTTGTTTTCATGAAAATTCTCCCTTCAGACTGATTTAATCCATGCTCCTTTTTCATCATTTTCAATGCCACAGCTGAAGAGGGTTCTGACTAATCTCTGAAATTAGTCCAACAAATTTACTCATGCAATACTGATTCCAGTTGTTTAAAATTATATTCATATATTTATATTATTATATTTAAAATTAAATTCAGAATTCATTTAGATTCTGTCTCAGTAATGATCACTGAGCTGATATTTCTGCTACTACTAGCATCATACAGTTAATTAACATACAATCAAGGCTTATGATTCTATCAGTATTAGCAGTTGATCTCCTCTAGCAAGCATAACAAGCACAATAATAGTATATAACTATGTAACAAGGTGCCCTAGTGCATTGCACTTTTAGAAATATCTTCTGATGGGTATATTTTGTTGGAATAATATATGGCCCACCACAACTAACAGCAAATCATTTGGAGAAAGACAAGGTAATTTCCTAGCAGAATAATTCCCCCACCCTTGCAAGTAGAGACTCTGGGAGACATACATTACACTGAATGAAACTCCTCCTCCGTTATCCTTACTTCCTCTTTAAAGGAAGAAGTGATGTCTCTAGTCACTACTACAAGGGCTACAGTACCTCAGGTCAAAAGATTAGTATTTATTTAATCAATATCACTTCAGGTTGAAAAACATATAAGTCAACAGGATAAACTACAACATGCAATAGTTTGAAAGTAAAATCATTTCTTTAGCACATACTTTTCTACCTACAGAACATGTTTTTGACTCACTTAAAGAATTCTTTTTAGTGTTGCAATTCCTTCCTGTATATCATTAGAAATATTTTCAATAATTTAAGCATTAAAATATCAGATTGTATGCTTGTACATTAAGCATTAATAACACAGTCAATAATACAAAATGCATATTTTTATATATAACTAATAAGCATATATTTTAATACAATAAAAATTAAGCATTTAATATATAATTTCAAAGATAGCAATACCTACCAATATAATCTTGAGTATTGACTTAATTTATCAAAAATTATAAAATTTAATTTATCAAAAAGTAAAGAATTAAAATCTTACTAAAAGTTCATAACTTACCTCATTTAAGGCAGTGGCACTAAGACTTGAACGTAGTTCACAGGAAAAAGGCCTGTTCGATTATGTATGGTTCCTTCAAACCAATTATCATCAACACGGTTAAGTAATGTGATGATTTCACCTTCTCTAAAAGCTAATTCTGATTCACTTTCTGGCACAAAGTCATACAGGGCCTGACAGCTGGGTTGTTGCAATGTAGGGGTCCTGGCTGGAGAACGAACAGGAGAGGGTAGAGGCGAAGCTGAAGAACCATTTTAACACACATATTTTACAATAAAGTACAGAAAATCAAGAGAATTTTCTGACAGAAACCTTTCTTTAAGTGATCAATTAATATTGTAATTCGGCAACAATATCATATTAAATAAAACAGTAATATGCTTTTCAATGATGATAACTATTTACTATTCTGAGATAAAATTTTACTATCTGCTATTTAAATTTTAATTCTCAGAAAACTCTGCAGAACAAGAGACTAAAACCATACCAAGAATACTGCACTCTTTGCCATTAAAACTCTAAAATAAATTTCTTAAATTAAGGTGAGTTGTAAGAAGGAAAAGAAACACACTAAATTGGGAGGGGAAAAGAAAAAAAGAAGCATCTCCTACTTTTCATTATCAAAAAAAAACCTTCATTTTATTGCTCAACAGCATAAAATACGAAAAACAAACTGGACTCAGATTTGAAAATACAGAACAGTTAAAAATTCTACTGCAATATTTAGCAGCAGAAAAATATATAACACTTTTTACATCTGAATTGTATGAAACATATTAAAGTGGAGTTGAAATGATACAAAATTATACTGAAAAATTTCGACTTAATTTCTGAAAAGCACCACCATGTACCTCATTCAAATCCTTTTTCCCTTTTTGCATTCATATAATTTTTGCAGTACAGTTTACAACTCTACTGATTTATCATTCAATTCCTGCTAAAATTAACAGAAACAGGGGGAGAAAGAAAGAAAATTTATGCATTTTCCCTTTAAAATTGAATAGTTTGATTTGAGAATCTTATAACAAAAATTCTTTGTCAAATCCCCTCTCAAAAGAAATGTTTTAAATGTTGCACCTGACTTCAGTAAGCATAAAATTATTTGGATTCATTTAAATAACTTTAGAAATTTATTTTAATAATTAAATCATGAAATGAAATTCGTCTAATAATTAGATACATCTAAAACTTCTACATATTAATTTAAGAAATATTTATTTATTACAATAAAAATATTGCTTCAGTTCTACTATAAAAGAATTGATCAATGATGACAGTGTTATATTTCAGAAAAAAGCTATTAAATGAAATCTTTATTAATACAATGTAATAAACGTATATATAAACAGCATTTAACAATTCAATCCGCATTTTCATGCAGTGCTGACTTTCCTATAACATATAACTTTGTTTTTAAATTTTCCTTATTTTTATATCTGCCTATATTTCAGCTTTCACTTCCTACTGGCAGAATATTCCAGAGCCTGCCATAGCCTTCTTCAGAACCCTCTTCTACTCCACACTCTTTTGGCTAATGTTTTCTAGATGTTGATTTCTATAAAGTCACTAACAATGCAGCCCCCTCCCCATATTAAAGCCTGGACTTTCCCTCTGACTTGTTTTCCCATTAGATTACCTTTCAGCATATATACATAACCATTTTCTGATGTGAGTCTGAAAGATTTCCCATTAATTTCCCTGGCTTTTTCTGACTTTTTATCACCAAATGAAACAATTTCTCCGATCAAACACAAGAATTATTAATGAATACAAGAATCAGTAATGAATTAGAATTCATCTGATATATGAGCTACTTAAAATTTATAGACATATATATAATATGAAATACAATGAAATAACGAAAAAAATCATTAAAATGTAATTTATTGTATTTATTACTGTCTGTAAAACAAATCAAAGAAATATATATTCAGGAATAATGTCTATAAACCAGTAAAAAAGTATGTAAGTTTTTTTAAAGGAATATGAAACACTAAAAGGATAACTCTTCATTACAAAAGAGGAATTTATAGCAGCAGATCATTTCTAATATATCAATTGATGCAAATGAAAAAGTACAAATTTGATAGTAGCACAATGCATTCATTTCTCACAGAAAGATTTTTTTTAATAACAAAAATGTTCATTGTGGAATACTTATATTTAACACTTTATTATCAGGTTATGCTGCAATGATACCAGAGCTACTTTCAGTTGATGAATAGGTCATTTACTGCCCACTTCTCAAACAGTGTGAGACTGCAAACATTAATGAATCTGAATTTGCCACAAGGTATGTAAATTGCACATGTAGTGAATGCTGAGGCTAAAGTTTCAGCACTGAACCAATTACTACACATTTTTGCCACAATGAGGCATGTTTACAAGATAAAACAATTTTAGTTAAGCAGTATAGCAGAACTCTGAATGTGCACCTATTATTCCATGCAGGGTATTAAAAGTGGAAAAGAACCAGTGTCTTGTTTGTCAGTGATAGTTATTATGGCAAAGTTTCAGGATAATGGAAACATTTGTAAGGAGCTGCCCCTCAAAAAAAATACTGCAGTTGTGTATGTAGTCGAACAAAAGACCAACACAAATCAGCAGCTTTCATGCATGAAGTACACATGCAGTCTACATGGAATTTTGAGAAAACGTGAAACTGTGCAGTAGTCAATCTGAATCATTCTCAAGATGTATCTTTACAAAATCTACCACATACAGGAACTGAAACTTAAAACTGTGTTAGACTTAAGCTTTTAAAGGGCATTGGTATATAAAATATAACAGATGTTTGCCAATTTTTTAACCTCCTAAAAATTGCTAATTTTTCTATATCAAAAGCTATAATCGTGAGTTTCTAGAGTTTCATTTTGATTCTAAATGTCAGCACTACCCTATGAATGCTCAATATTTTACTTCATTTGAAGACATTATGTTTGAACATTCATAAATTCTATTCAAGAGGGAGAAAAAATTCAAAACTGCAAAGATATAATGTACACATGCTGAACCCTATATATTTCAGAATGGCATTTCAGTCAGAATGGTAATTAAAAGATTATTTATGCGATTTTAAGACTGGTATATAAAATATATCAGCACCCATACTGAGGGTAATAAGCCAACAGATGGCAGCATTAGGATTCTCCTTCTCTAATCTGTGGGATGACAGAATTTCGTAATATTATAATTGTTTATGATGTAATAATAAGTTGTTTATGATTAATTTACAAGTTGCTCAGTATTAAATATTATGCTCAAGGGGGCATGTGCTAAGAATGTATAATAATATCTTAGTTTCTTTTTATTCTTTACTTACCTGAGTTTCTCATTCATCTCTGTTTAGCTAAAATTTTAATTTTACTATTTTACCCTTTCCCCACAAAAAAACTCATCGATTTCAAAATTATCATCTGACGTCAAAACATTACACAATTGTAGGAGTTAAATGTGGCAAGTTAGCCCGAAACACCAATTGGTGTTTTTAAAAACACTAAAAAGCAGTGAAAAGAGGTGATTGATAGGTAATTTTTTCATATGGAGGGTTATATGATCACACAAAAGGAAAATAAGATCACACAAAAGAAAAGCTCACTTACAAACATGGAAAATACGAATGCACTTTAGGTCCATCTCTTGGAAAATGGGAAAACAACTGATTCAAAAGCATGCTTTTATGCTTTAAGACACTGTCTTTGTTATTTTTAAATGAGAGACTTGAGAACACAAGAGAAATTTTTCCCTTGGGTTAAGATGCAAGTAGATGAAAATTACAAAATAGTATAACTTATGTTTGAGAAAAAAGTTTGAAAGTTGGTTCCACAGGCCCCATGGGCCTGATAATTGAAAATAATAAAAAAAAAAAAAAAAAA
>KK119020.1:20565-42618 GCA_000611955.2 Stegodyphus mimosarum
CTTTACCTCTACTGAAGAGATATTCTTCCTGAGTAAAATTATATATCACTACCTTATTTAGCAAAAAGTTTAAAAGAGGCCCCTGGGAAGCCAAAGAAACTAAAAATCAAAATAAAGGCTTTGAGGTGTATCAAATAATAAAACGTTTCATGCCGTTTCTTTGAGAACAAAATTATATATTACAACTTATCTTTACAAAAAATTAAAAAGTGTATGTGGGGCAATACTTGGTATCATAGCAGGAAGCACGCTCTTTCTTTATATTATCTAAAGCATAAAATATAATAACTTCAAAAACACAACTTTAATTTTTCAGCTGAGTCACAGTGTTTCATTTTTCAATTTTTTCATTTTTCAGCTGAGTTACATCTCCTTGTAACATTACATTAGTTCAGTTACAGCATTATACAGTTTACACATGCAGAGTTATATTTGTTGAATTTTTTCATAAAATATCACTTTTAGAAGCTCTTCACCCATATTTTACATAAATATATTCAGCTGGGTGGCATTATCAAAGTGCCTAAAAACACAAATTTTATCTTTAAAATTTTTAATTCCTAGCAAAATTTTGCAAGTGTTTGACTTCAGACTTACACAACTATATTCAAGCACCCATTTCTATAGACACACATCAAAAGTATGCAAAAACAGATTTTAAAGCAAAAATTAAGAATTGGCAGTTACCTGGGGAAAAAATGTCTTAAGAGGCTCAGCAGTATAAAATACATACTGGTCCTTAAAATTCAGGATTTCACTCTAGGTTTTTTTAAGCCTCAATTTTGTGTTCTTAGGGTCCATAAGTTACAACTCATGCAAAATTTTACCACAACTTAAATTCTTTTATATACCACCCTTGAAAGGATAATGAACC
This sequence comes from Stegodyphus mimosarum, assembly GCA_000611955.2. Classification (NCBI taxonomy): domain Eukaryota; kingdom Metazoa; phylum Arthropoda; class Arachnida; order Araneae; family Eresidae; genus Stegodyphus; species Stegodyphus mimosarum. The sequence continues at coordinate 21,440 of KK119020.1, forward strand.
ATGAAGACATCATGAATTTGCGAAATGGGTTTTTCAACAAATGGAAAACAATGCAAAATGGCTATTACATCCTACAAACTTAGAAGGCACATTTTCATTTGATGAAAGTGTTAATGCACACAAACTGCTGCATCTGGGGGAAAGAGATTCCAGTCACTATTGCAGAATCCCTCACCGCTGAAGATGACAGTGTAATGTATTTTTTCTGTGTCATTCATTATAGCTCCTTTTTACTTTAAGAAAGTCCATATCAATATATTTCAGACAGTTATGCTGTAGGCAAGTGTTATATTCAGCTTTTAAGATACAGCATATTCTGTACCTGTAAGAGAAGCAAACTCTCCATTGTGTAACCTCTGCAAAGGATGGAACATCTTTGCACAACACAAGTCTTGTCAAGTACCTAACTGCGACAGACTATATCCAATGAGCATGGTAATGATCGTGTTCTCAGTCACTCATTTTTACACCTTGTGACTCTGGATTATGAGGATACTTGAAGTCACAAACCTACAAAGCTGGCACATGTCACTTGCCATGCAGAAAGAAGCTATTTGCCATCATATGCAAAAAATATTCTTTGATGTTATGCAGAGTATCATGCTACATCTGATGGCCATCTCATTAAAATTTATAATCCCAGTTGCACTGCAAAATGTGCTGTGCCATTACACAAAATATCATTCTGCCAGTAAATGTTTCCACTATTTAATTAATATCTTGTCTTTCTGTGCATTTTCTGAAAAACCACATTATGCTACTACTTTTCAAATTATTGAACTTTCATATTGTTCCTTTTGAACCACCCAGTGCATTACTCCTATGATGCTTCAAATTCAAGGTGAGATGCTAAAAATTACATAGAGCAGAAAAAAGTGTTTAACATCATTATTTATTATGAAGTATAGCTATAAACTGTGGTGACATCTCAAATAAATATTTTTAAGGTCAATTACACAATTAAAGGATAACTTAAGGAATAATGTACGTTACATTGCTAAAGGAGTAAACGATAGTTCATTAAACAGGTGGAGAACACAGTTATGGAATAATAAAATTGTACATGAAATGAAGCACATAAAATACTTTCTGTAAGCGGGAAAAAAAAGATATAGTAATACTTTCTGTAAGCGGGAAAAAAAAGATTATAGTAATACTTTCTATCTGTTTTCTTTACAACAAGGAAGATTAATTTCTGTTTTCTTAAATACTATTTAAAACATGAAATTTTCACAGTTTAAAGAAACTGATCTGCACTATTTTTAACTTATTTATTTATTTTAATTAATTTATTTTTTTTCTCCCCAAGTCCGGATTACTTCTCTGAAAATTTTTTATTTCCTGAGCTTTTCAGGCAAGTAAAAACTCTGTCTTATCATTAACATAGGGCCTCTTTTAGCTAGTCTCTGTATGTATTTCATTATTCTCTTCTTAGTAGAACTCATATTGTTCCCCATAATATGCAGAAGAGAAAAAATAAGAATTATAAATTTTTCAAAAAATGTGATTTTCGGAAAAAGAGTTTAAAGAATTGTTTTTTATAATTAGATGTCTATAACAAATATATTTTAGTATATAAATAATAAAAAAATGTTAGTAAAAAGTGTTAGCAAAAAGGAAGTATTAAGGAACGTTAGTACCATTAGGAGAACGATTAGGAGAGCGACCAGGTGAGGCAGTTGCAGATTGACCACCTGCAGTAAGGCCCCCAAGAAAAAGAGATTTATGAGGAGCAGGTTCAACAGGAGTACTGGCAGGAGATCGTGCAGGAGAAGCTGAAGGAAATTACAGGAATTTAGAGTTATCTCAATATAGTTTCTTAAAGGTAGATAAATAAAACTTGTCTTATTACTTTGTTTTTTACAAGAAATTAAGCATACAGTTACATTGTGTTGCTTAGAGTATACTGCAGAAAGCAAAACCAGCTTGAGCACACAAGTCAAGATTAGTCAGTAGGAGTCTAGATGAGAACTGTTGTCTAATAAGGTCCCATAAATGGTCTTTCAGTGACAAATCTGGAGGATAAAGGCTACAGCAAGATTTCAACTACTTTGGTTTGTTAAAGGTATAATGAACTGTGAGTACATGTACATTAACGTACTGGAAGTTCGGTTTAGGTGGTTTTTGAGTATATAAAAATACAAAATGACCCAAATTAAATCAATATACTTTCATGCAGTTAAAAGCACCTCAAATGTATAGTGTAAATGCATAAAAATGTATAAAACAATAAATGAATGTATAAAATGTATACAAGTCAAATGTATAAAAGAGATGTCTGTTGATTATATGAAAATCCCCTCTGTACCATTATAATTCAACTGCTGACATGTTCAATTATCACATCATTATTGAAGCAATGTCCTTGGTGGTTCCAGATCATTCTTTGACCAATATTTTTCTGAAAGGTAGAAGGAGATTCAACAGGGGGGGAGAGTGAAAATTGCCTCCGTTTAGATGTCTATCTTTACCCTAGTTTTATCTACATTTCCATCAGTTTAAATGTTGAGATCTGAGTTTGCAGTTAAAAGATATTTACTGCATGAAATAAAACTTCCTGCATATAACTTCTCAAGGTTTGTGTCTTTATTTCATGATTGCCAAATGAGGCTCTGCAAATGCAAATAGATTTTGCAAATTCATATGTCCAACAAGTCAAGTCATTTCATTCAGTTGTGCCGTGATGAGCTCTATTAACTCATCATTTTCCAATGCCCAAAATTTCTTCTCAAATGACTACCAGATACAAGGATGAGCAAATCAATATCTCAGAGCTCAATGATCCTGTTTTTGTCCATATTCCAATATGATTTGACTCCAGTGTATGATATAGCATGAATATTCTCCAACATTTATTAGTGAATTTTTCTTCATAAACAGTTCAAGCAGCTCTTAAAATGCAACTAATGCCAACAAATTCTCTTTACATATTACAAATCATCAGCGATGAAATAAATTCATTAATCATTTGCATAACTAAGCTGCTTTTAACAATTCTGGAGTTCATATAAGTTTACAGATTTTCATTCACAGGGTTATGATTACGCTATTGGGAAATGTACTTTAACTTTTATAAATGGCAAATCTAGATTTTTTTGCTTACACACAGTGATATTTTTTATCTGAAAGTATTCTTTCAAAATAAATTTCACTAAAGATAGACGTCCACATATGATATTGCTATGTAGCAATACAGGAAGTCAGACAGATATTGATGCTTTTTGGTCCCAGAAATCAAAAGATGTGAGCATCAATTTAAAACTTCAAAAATTATATTTTAATACTGTGATATTGTAGTATTGCTGATTTACATAAGCTTATAGGATGTGAATGAATATTTGCAAAATCTTTATACAAGTTTCAATTGAAAGAAAATTTTTGCACTAAGAACTTAAATGAAGACACACAAAAATTACACTCTATATTAATGGAAAAAAATTCATTTAAAAAACTATCTATTTCAAGAAATTATAATCACTTGTCTAAAATGTTTTCCAAAATAAAACTATGTACATAATTACTATTTTTGACATTCAGATTACTTTAAATGGAATTTTTAAATTACTTCCTTTCAATAAAATTTATTTCTTAAACTCTGAAATTGAATTAAACTACATACCAAAACCATTTTATAAATAGATAAGAAATATCAAATGCCAAAGCTAGTGCAAGTTTAAAATAATATCTATAATATCTAAATAAACAGCAACCCATTATTTCTTGAAAGAGTTTTACCACAAGATTAAACTTTTTTTAATTTAAAAAATAATTTTAATTTTCTGTCTTGATCATACTTAAAAAGCAAAGTTAATAATGGATAAAGTTAAAACAGCAAGTTTTGAAAAGCAAAATAACGTATAAAACCTTATGCATGCTGATGTATACCGATTTTCAACTTTTACAGTAACTTTTGAAGGAAAAATCATATACACTTCTTAATACTGGACATCACTCACACATCCATGCCAAATGATCAGAAATTCGTACAGACAGAATGAGACAAGAGTATTATAGTTACCCACAAATGAGCTATAAAAAGGAATGAAAATGATGTGATGGCCAAGCGCACAGGCAAAGAGAATGAAAGGCTAGGGCAGCAACTGCTGGCTTTGAATTAAAATAACTATTTACCTTTGATAGTAGGGATTACTGTACCACCATTAATATTACCTCCATATTCGACCTGTGGAGAGATATCATCATGTAAGGAGGGTATATTTAATTCATGAAGTTTCTTAGGTTGGTATGTTTCCTTTGGACGATTTGCAGCTTCATTTCTCCTAAATTTTACAAAATCAGACAGCATAAGACATATTTTTATAAAGAAAACTGAATACTTTAAATAGATAAATACAATAAGATTAAATAATTCAGTAATTATTGTTACACAACATTACAAACTGAGGTATTAGGTTTACTTATTCATTATTAAAAAAGCTTTTAGATTTTTTTCAGAAAAAAGTCTTTTTACTTACTGAGTTTGCCTGTGCTTTTATATCTCACATCATATAATAAACAAACCATTTCTAATAATTATGATAAGTCCATATAGTCAGAATATTCCTTTCAAATATTTTTTTCTGAGCTAATTATAACTAAAATTTGTTCTCATATTCAACACATCAGTTAACACATCGTTCAACAAGTCCCGGGACTAACTAAGAAAACAACATCCATTTCACAAACTTCATGTTTATTCATCAATATAATCACCATCAAGAGCTATGCAATCATTCCAACACTTTTCTAACTTTTCGATACCATGCTTGTAAAACGATTTGTCCTTGTCTACAAAAAGGCCGACCAGCGGCCGAGCGGTAAACACGCTGAACACTGGTAGTTCGGTCCGAGGTTCGAATCCCGCTAACGGGCTGGCTACATGGGCGTTTTCGTGGTTTTCCCTATGTGTAACGTGTATACGAGCCAGTTTTGCTTAGAAAGTCCTCCACGAAGGCATCCCTCCCTTTAAGGCAGATAGCCCTCATGTGCTTTGCCATAATTGTATAACCTAACCTAACCTTGTTCACAAAATAAGCTTCAGTGGCAGCGATGACTTTCTCATTCGAGCCAAATCTTTTCCCCTGCAGCATCTTTTTCAGATCAGCAAACAGCCAGTAGTTGCTGGGGGCTAGGTCTGGGGAGTATGGCGGGTGGGGAAGCAGAGTGAAGCCCAACTTGTTCAATGTAACCAGTGTTTGCATTGACTTGTGGCACAGGGCATTGTCTTGATGGAAGATGATTTTTTTATTTTTCATGCGCAGTCGTTTTTTTGCGATTTCGTCCTTTAGACGAACCAATAACTTACTGTAATAGCCGCTATTGATAGATTTTCCCTTTTCAAGGTAATCGATGTAAATTATCCCTAGTGCATATCAAAACACTGATGCCATGACTTTGCAGCTGACTGTTGAGTTTTTGGACACTTCGAGTGGCTTTCACCGGCTGCACGCCACTCCGCTGACTGCCACTTTGACTCCGGAGTGAAATAATGGATCCATGTTTCGGTCATTGTCACATACCCATGCAAGAAATCCTGTTTGTTGTGAGTAAACAGCGACAAACAGCTGTGTGAATCGTCGACTCGTTGTTGCTTTTGTTCCATTGTGAGTGCACGCGGCACCCATTTGGAAAACACTTTTTTCATGCCCAACTTTTCATGTAAAATCGTACATGCACTTCCAGTTGATACGTTTACCATCTCAGCAATCTCACGAACTTTCACTTTGTGGTCATTCATCACGATTTTCAACGCTTGTTTCACATTTTCCGGAGTAACTGCTTCATTTGGTCTACCCGAGCGTGCCACATCATTTGTATCTGTGCGACCGCACTTGAAATCAGCATAGCAGCGGCAAAAGGTTGTTTTTGATGGAGCAGAGCCTGGATAGCATTTTCCAAGCCATTGCTGAGCTTGGAGTGCATTTTTACCCATTAAATAGCAATGCTTTATCAACACTCAAAATTCGTTTTTCTCCATTTTGCCCACAAATGCACAAGTAGTGCCACTTTCACAACAGTAGCTTCGCTATTTCCGGTCCGAGTGCCATGAAAATCAGACATGTGCCATTTGAAGGTTAGTTCTTTCGAACAACGAAGTCAAGTTGATATTACTATGCCATCTGTTGGTTAGTCCCGGGACTTACTGAAAGAATGTGTTATTCAGCTTAAAATTCAATGACAGAGAGATCCATTTTCTCTGAAGTTTTAAAATAAGTTTGTTAGACTTGCGAAACAGTAAATTCATAGTAACAGCACCCTCTTTCCTGCATTCAATAACTTTATGCTAAACAGATTCGAAAATGTTAGATTTACATCAAGAATTTTAATGAAGAACTCGAGCAATTCTACTACAGATACAGAAAAAAATGCATCCGTATTAATGAAAAATAGTTAAAAACAGTTACAGGGAACACCAAAATTTCTCACTATTTATTAAATTAAAAATCTGTATTGAACTATGACAAATGGCAATATACTTTATTAAAATTCAAAGTATCCAACAACTTAGATCATTTTGTACTGAAGTGCACTCAAAATCATCTGATTTATCAGTAAAAGCCTAGATTTTGTATCATTTTCATACAAAATTTATGCATAATTTATTCCATTTCTAATAAATTAGTTACTACAAAATTTGTGTGGAAATACGAAAGAGTAAACACTTACACTGAGGTGCTTATTATTAAATCAACACACATTCTTTTAACATGTTGACTTAAATTCAAGCTATTGTTATGAATTTTATTTAATGTCACATGAACAGCTTCAAGAAAAGTGAAACTCTGCTAGATAAATAAGATTACAGGGGTAAGGTAAGGGTTAGCGAGGTAAATTACCTTGCTAAATTGACGAGATATCGCTAAGCTGGTTTTGGTGACTAATTTTTTGGTGTTAAAACGTCTGTCATAAAATCACGAAAATTCTTCAAACGTGGTGACAATTTGCCGATATTTTGGCCCCTGGTCCCAATATAACTACAATTTGTACTGTGATTAAATAACTGTAATTTGATTCCTATATATAACTGTAACCATATCCAGTCCTTATACGTAACTCATATGCCTCCCAGTAATATTGAGAAATGGAAGGCCTTGGAAAATTCTTGACGGCAGGGAGAAAACTATATAAGACCAAAGAGAGCATCAGTTCTCAGTTTTTTGACTTCAGAGTATTCAGAGATCTCTGTTCGAGCTTTACTCTTTAGATGCACTCCACATTGTGAATTTGTTTAATGTTCTTAAATCATTTGAAGTGGTAACTACAGATTGTGCTCTATCATACTGAGAAGAACATAAGAGTAATTTTGTGGAAAGTTCCTGCAAGACATTTTATCTACAGTCCTATGACAAAACAATAATGGCTTTCTAGAACTCACCCCACACTCAAAATAGTCTCTAGTATCAGAAGCTCGAATCATGTTTGATCGAAAGGCATTCAAATGGCAGCTGACATTTTCAAGATTCCGGGCATTCTTAAAGAATTACATAGAACTGCAACAGGAGGACACTTTGGAATAATGAAGACTTCGACAGCGCTTCTACTGGAGTTAGGCAAGGCATAACGTGCAAAATTGGCAACACTTTTTTGGTGCCTTGTGGGTAGGAGAGAGGACACAACTGTGAAAAACTACAATGTTACAATGCAAGAGCCCCTTTTGAACACATTGCCTCTGACATCTCAAAATCTCTGCCATGAACTGTTGGTGGCAACAAATACATCTTTGTTGTCACTGATCATTTCACATAGTGGTCTGAAGTGTATCTGATGAAGCAGCTGTCACACTAGTAGAAGTAATGATACAGCATTGGATTTCCAGATAAGTGCCTTATCAGTTACATTCTGATTAAGGAAAGAATTTTATTTCAGCTGTAATTAAAGTATACACAGTATAGTCAAAACTCAAATGACACCTTTACATTTGCAGTCAGACAGAATGATAGAAAGGTTTAATCTAACTATCTTTAACCCCTTCCCAGTTCCAGAACTCGGGCAGGTGAAATGTACCATCCTGGTTCATCCCGAGTGTAGCTCGGGCACTGTGAAATTTTACACTGTGCAATCAGTCTCTCCTGAATTATTTCACATGTGCTTTTTATGGTTTCAAATACTTTTGTTTACTTTTCTGGCTATAACTAATGTCTTATTTTATTTTTTCAAAATGGCTTGCGTGGGATATATTGATTCTGATTTCAGTGAATCCAATTCAAATGATGATTTTGGAAGTGAATACAATTTAGGTATTTCAGAATCTGACTGTTCAGATTTCGGTACTTCTGAAACAGAAAGTGATTCTGATTCAGAAAGCTTGAGTGCTGCTCGTCAGTGGTGTGAATTAAATACGGATACACCAAATCCTGCTCCCCCAGAATTTATATTTCAAGGAGACCCATGACTAAATTTTTGTCCTGATAGTGATGACATTTTGCAGTTTTTTGAATATTTTTTTGATGATGGAACTCAACAAATTATATGTAATGAAACAAATCGTTATGCTTCTCAGTATTTGGAAAAAAAAAAATTAACTGAAAAAGGAATCAAGGGCTCAGAAATGGTATCCAACTACAAAAGATGAAATTAGGATATTATTAGTGGTTGTTTTATAGGGCATTGTGAAAAAGTCCAAAGAAAATTTATATTGGTGTAAAAAAGAATTTTCATATACCTATATTTGGGAAACTTCTTTCAAACAGAAGATACAAAGTCTTGTTGCAATTTTTACATTTTGCAGACAATGAGGTTTATGATCCCGAATTGCACCCTAATCCGAAATTGTGTAAAATATGGCCTTTGTTCGAGCGTTTGAATGGAAAATTTATGAGTGCATATTCTCTAAATAAAAACATTTCTATTGATGAAATTTGATGTTGTATAAGGGGCGCTTTGGTTGGGTGCAATATATGCCACTCAAAAAAGCTAGGTTTGGCATAAAATTTTACATGTTATGCGAATCCGAATCTGGTTACACGTGCTCATGCATAATCTACACAGGAAACGGAACCAATGAATGAGCAATTCAAAAATTTGAATTGCTCATTCATTGGTTGTGTGTCATCACAAGTTGTGATGACACTATTGTATCCCCTTTTGAACAAAGGGCACTGTGTAACCACTGATCACTTTTATACGTCCCCAGAACTGGCAGAATTGCTAATATCGTGTAAAACTGATATATATGGCACAGTTTGCCTGAATAGGAAAGGTATGCCTATTGAGCTAAAAATAAAAGAAGTTGAAAAAGGGAGAAACTGCTGCATATCAAAAGGGAAAAGTCATGGTCCTGAAATGGAAGGACAAAAAGGATGTAGCACTACTTTCCACTGTGCACAACACAGAGATGATTGCAGTTACTAGCAGGAAGGAAACAAAAATGAAACCTAAAGTGGTAGTAGATTACAATGGAACTATAGGAGGGGTCGACCGTGTAGACCAAAGACTAAGCAGTAACAATGTCACGAAAAGAAGGGGGAGAAAATATTATAAAAAGATATTTCTCCATTTCTTGGATATTATTGGTAGAATTCATATGTGTTGTTTGCAAAATCTGGTGGGAAAAGAAGTCATCTTGAGTATAGAATGACGATAATAGAGAAAACAACTGAAAAGTACCACTTGGTGGAATTTTCTGCAAAAAGAGGATGTCCTTCTGCTGAGCACCTGCCTTCATGCCTGTTTAAAAGACACTTTGTTGACTACATTCCACCAACAGAGAAGAAAACTAATCCAACACGACAGTGCATTATTTGCTGCTCAAAGAGAGACAGTAGAGGGAAGAAGGTAAGGAGAGAAACAAGGTTCTACTGTCCAGATTGCGATGTTGGACTCTGTGCAGTACCGTGTTTTCGACTGTATCATATACGATCAAATTTTGAATAATAATTTCATAATCATTTATGTAAATGCAAAGGATTTAAATAAAATTTAATTCAAGATAAAAGCTAGGTGTTCTAAGCTTTATATTTATAGTTAGTGTAAATTGACTCCAAAGTCTAATGATTTCTTCCATACAGAAAGCCAACTATGCAGGTAAATTACTCATTTACTTAAATTGATTTTTTTACATTAATTTTTAGGAAACTTTGTATGCGAATGATGCTATTATGTTTAAAAAGCTATGTATGTATGAAAATAAGCATACAAAATTGAGATTCTTTTACCCATAATCCCGAAATAAAATGAACCTGGAAGGGGTTAATAACCTTTCACTGATGGTTTAAAGAAACCTACAAGACTGGGACCAGAAGTTACCTCTATTCTCCATATTAATTTACAGCAATACTAATGTAAATCATAAATTAGTGTATGACAGACTAAAAATATTTTTAATTTAAACAATACCTCAAATTAAAGATAATTTTGTTATATTTTATGTTTCAATTAATATATTAGCAATTACTTTAAATTAAAAAAAAAGCAGTTCCTTAGTTAGAAATAATTCGTGTTCAAAATATTTGTTTGTCAAAGCATGTCAGATAACCATCTTTTTTACAGCCACTATAAATTAAATAAGTTTTTATGTTTGTTAGTTTTTAGCCCAAAGGGGCATTAACCCAGAAGGGCTATTATTGTTGAAACAGCATTTTGCATTGAATCATTTAAATACAATGCATCACTTTTCAGATTGTAGCCACCAAATATTATCGCCCTGTATTCTATTTAAAAAAAAATAAATAATGAAGAATCTGCATAAATGTATATATGTTTCTTGTACTGTGAAAAAACAATGGTACCTACAGTCATCAAATTCTGAATAACATAGTGCTCCACCCAAACATGGGCACCTGGATGCCTGAATTTGGAATTTCAAATCTGTTTTATTGTCTATTTCATATTTTGTACAACTTTATCGAATTTTTGATTAAAAAACTCAACAATTTCAAAGCAAGCAGTGGCAACATTGAAGGGAACAAAACATTTTTTTATCTCCAACACACAAGATTGTCTATCGGAAATTCTTAAGATATGTTGTTTTAAAATATTTTTAGCCCGAAGTGGCGTTAGCCCAAATGCTCTCGAAACATGCAGCTGTTTGTAAATGAAAAAAGCTTTCAGATTTTATTTTATTTTGGTAGTTGTTATTATTACTGTAGTAGATTGCGCATTGACATATGTGTTCATAATTTTACAGCATCATTCTTTCCCCTACATCAGCATATTGAAGAGTTGCTTTTTCCTTTCCTTCACCCAACAAGTTAGAAATTTCAAAAGTAATTTTGAAAATAAAATATAGCTGAAATTTTTATTTTCTGCCACCTATTTTCTTGTAATACTCATTTAAAACCATACAACTCAGCATACTGAATGTTATTGCTTTTCAATATTTGTATGCCATTTCTTGATGTAAATAAGAACAAATACCATTTCATAACATAAACTGAAACAAGCATTATCATACTGTTTGGATCTTTGACACAAATCAAAACAAGACTTATCATGCCACTTGGCTGCTTTCCATAAATGTTTTTTAGTATCCCTAGGTTAACATAGATCTACATAGACATTAACATAGATATATGCACAGAGGTCAAATGTGAAAGATTAAAAAAATTAAGTAGCTAAGAGTGCATCGATTCTTCAGTTCAGTCTTCTAGAAACACTGTTGCTAGAACCCAATAAACTGATTATTTACTAAAACTACCTTATTTTAACAAACCATTAAACAGTAGTCACTATTAAATTCATTATGCCATTTAACTAAATATGTCACCACTAAATTCAATGGTGATATATTTATTTTATAGTGAATACATAACAGCTCCACAGTTACAGAATAACTCTAAACAGAAGTAGAAAATAATATACAAGAATGGAATAGATAAAAATTAAAAAAGTATCACAAACAGGCTGAAAGAGTGAAAACATATACATACTGTTCAATTAGCCTCTCTGTTGCACTCTGTAGGATGGCAGCACACTGATTATGGTAATCGTATAATGACTCAGCTAAAGTAGCTAACTGAGAAATTTGTTCTACCTAATTTTGAACAAAAAATTTAATGTACATACTATTGTATGGATAAACTTAGTAGCGTACTACTTGATGAAAAACAAAATTAAACACAAACATTTAATGATTAAACATTTGGTTGAATCTTTATATAATGTTGTAAATGTCTATAGTAGATTAAGACAATTCAGATCAAATAAAATGTAATCTACTGCAGAGATGTATATTAATCTACTTTTACTAGATCAAATAATATTTAATAAGAAAAATTATGCTGAATGTCACCAGGGATGGAGAATGAAATTTAAATTGTGCAAATTTCATTCAATTTAATAATTATATTTAAAAGTATTCAATAATTATATGTAAAACTGTGCAAATTTTAGTCATACATACTAATTTCCTTTGCACTACTTAATTTTATTCCTGCAAAACACTTTCATTAGTAAAGGCTAAAATTAAAAACTGGAAGATTCTATGATCTACTAACAGACCAGCATATGAGTCGAAAAATCAGGAGCCTCCCGGTACAAAAAAAAGAAGAGTTGCTAGCTTAGACATATTGATAATCTAACTACCATTTGACCAGAATTATTCTGAACAAGTTTCAACAGCCAGCAGGGGTAAAAGAATAGGAGTCGATTTTACTACGGTTCAGTCTTCTAGAAACACTGTTGCTAGAACCCAATAAACTGTGACTATTTACTAAAACTACATTATTTTAGCAAACCATTAAACAGTCACTTTAAAGTTTTGCATTCTTTGTACTTTTTAATTTTTTTGTGCTCCTGTACTTTGCTTTTTTATAATATATTTATTGCATAAAAAATTTAGATGCTTAATCAATATAACTGACTTTTAAAATATATTACATAATTTTCGGTAATTTTTTTCTGTATATTTATTTTGTAGGATTTCTTCTTGAATACATGACATAGTTTTATATTGATAAACAATTAATAATCAATTTCATTAATTTTTTTAGTAATAAATGGGATGTTCATTCTGTCATTCATTTGCAGGTGCATATTCAGCTATCAACCCCCAGATCATCAATGAACCCTTTAAAATTTCATAGATCCGCAGAGAAACAATACTGATCCCATTCCCAACCCTTGCTTTAGACCAATGATAGCACATCACTGGTTGCAACCTTTTCCCACTGTGGTGATGCTACTGCAAGCTATCAAGAAAATGTTATTTTGCACACGATTGCCACATCAGATCTTCTTGCTCCTGTACACTATGCTTTGGGAACAGAATAGCTTGCCATTTGCGAATATGAGGAAAACTTATTTGCTTAATGCCCTTTATCTACCAGTCATGCAATGATTATGCTCTGTATATAATTACAATATTTTTTCATCAAAACTAATGAACATAGCTCTCATTTATCAAAGATTTATTTATCTATAGGTCACTGGGAAAATCCAGCCATTTCAGAATTGGGAAATTTTGGCCATTTCAAAAAGTCTCTTCACCAAAACCTTCAAATTTCTGCTGTAGGAATGCATATAGGAACCGCAAAAGGCAATACAACAGTACAATAGTTAATGCAACTTTAAAGCATGAGCTCAGATATGTCTTAGAAAAGCTTCCTGTCTGTAAATATCTACCCTATGGTCTCAAATTTAGGTTCAATGTTCGCAAACTAATTTTTAAAATAAATATTAAGATTACATTTGAATGCATGAGAAAATTCATGTCATGCTACAATGTTCTTCTGTGACAGAAATACTGACTAACCAATTGTTGACCTTAATTAGTCTTAGTAGACCAAAAATAATTGTGCATGGCTTATACATACCTTAATCAAGCACCACCCCCAATCAACCATCTACACACACTTTAGACGCAAACATCAGAAATGGAAAATATGAAAATGAATGGTAGGAAGCATTTGCTTTACCAATGTCTTACCACCGAACTAGAACCTGGTTTATTTTCATAGAAAAAATAATGAAAAATTGTGAATCTGCATCAATTCTGAAACTCATGTAACTTGACTGAAAAACAATGAGCCACTTAAGCATCAGCTGACACAAGAATTCACTCACATAAAATGATGATGTTCATCTGGGGCCATTCATGAGGCATAATCCTTCATAGATGATCTTGAAAAACACCAGTACACAACTAAACTGCATTGTAGTAATTATAGTATCTCCCAGACAAATCCATCAAAACATGCCCACGCCTTAGAGCTGCTTGTTTCTTTGAAGACAGGCAAGCATACAGGTGACTACCGGAACTGAGCTGGCAAGTTCTGATTTATTTGTTATATAAATCACACTTTGCTCTAACAGTCACCCCCATTTTCAAGCCATTAAACTGCATTTATAAGGGACAAACCTTTCTCAAAATTCAATATGAATGAATCGCTAGGCGGATGTTTTCCCATTTAAAAAAATTATTTACATACGTAATTCAATTACACATATTCACAAATATTGCAATATAACTATTAACAAAAATTAGCACATTATTTGCTAAATAAACAAGAAAAAAAGTAGTAATTTAATTCAGCACTTAACAAAAAGTGAATTAGCAAAAATTGGATTTTCAGGGCAAAAATCGGAAGGTGAAATTCTAGATACAATGCTATATGCTACGGCATAACTACAACTTAAAAGACTTTGATTAATTTCCAAATAATATAATGTTAGAAAAAGGCTATCAAAAGGACTTTCTTTAATTACATTTATCAGAAACAGAAAAAAGTGACTGAATTTACAGCATATGACTAAAATAGGGAAGCATCTCTCATACACAAAATGCATAAGTTCTGAAACAAAGATAGTTAATATTCATCATGCATAATCAAATGTGAAAAGTAAGTATTAATGAAAAATACAGCTTCAACTCTAAGGAAGTTTTACCAGTGCAACTGACAAATTCATAATGTGGACCCTTCATTTTGCAAGCCCATGTGAACTATTAAAAATACTCTTAAAAGCAAGAGTTCATAAATGGGTATAACATAAGAAATCACAATTTGCTATCACTTTTAGTTGTCAGACATTGCAAAATAATTTGATCTTTTTTGTTTCATAATTAATTAGTGAAATAAAATTCTACAAGAGTTCCTACAGAACTCCCATGCTTATTTGCCCTGAATAAGATTAATTCAAAATCTAAACACCCACTTACTTCTTTCTTTATTATCTTGAAATTTCCCATCCGAAAATTAACAAAATTCCATCATTTAACCAATTTCAGGAAATTTTGTATACATCATGTGAATTTTTAACATTCAAAGAGAAATGATAATTTGAGTTTTGTAAAAAGAGAAAAAGTATAATTTTAGTTTGTTAAACAAAGTGGAAATCTACATTAATTCCATCGGATACTTTTTAGGATCAATGCAATAGTTTGAAAAAGCAAACAGTTGGCAAACTGAAGATTTCTAAAAATATCAGTCAATTCCATAAATTCACTTACATCATTTTCTAAAAGATTGAACATTCCCATTGATGCTAGATTGAAAGACTCTTCAAATTTATCCTCTGCCAGCTTAATTTCCTCCTCACTTAAGTGTGCCCCTTGAACAGAGAAAAATGCATTCACTACATTTAATTTCAAATCAAAAATTTAATAAACTTCTTAACAGAAACACCTATTCTACCAAAGCCTTTTATTCTTATCTTCTTGTGATAATTTTTATATTTTCAGAGAGACAAAGATAAAATACATTTAATTCACATTAAAATTCTAGTTTAAAAAAAATTCTTAGAATAATTAACAGGAAAATAAAATGCCTTTTAATATAATTGCATAAATATTAGCATACAAAATTAGTTTAAGTTATAGAAAAATCAGAAGTAGTTAAACAATGTTTTTTCTTATGCATTAATTCTGCAATTCTCAGTAATACATAAGTTATTTTAGTTTTTACATAGCTTCTAGTACAAAGGAAAATTTTTCTTCAAGGCAAATAAAGCACATTTATCACTATAACTAATTCACAAACTTGTTGCCTAGTTAATTATTAATGTGTTTAGTTCTTTAATAATGATAGATGACCATCACAGTATGAAACAGGTATATTAAAAAGTACGCAGAGTGAAATGTACAAAGGAAAAAATTCTTATTTGAATTTAATTTCACTTTTAAAGTACATATCTGCAGGAATACAAAGACATTTCTTTTACTAAACATGCTGTTCTAAAAACTACACCCATATTACACATACAGCAAGACATTAAAAAATATATTTTCTAAAAAGAATTACCACTGCATTAGTCAAAAATAAAACAATTTCATGATTTGGGAGCAAGGAATGTGATAAATTGTCAAATGCTTTTATTTTAATCTTTAAATATCGTTGACAGCAAGTGTCTAAGTCCAAATTTAAATTTCAAAACATTTATATTAAGAATTTAATTTATTGTAATTAAATAAATTTAAGCACTCAAAAAGAACACATATTTCATTTTATTTCTAGGCATGATACTTAGAATATTTAATTCAAAGCATAACAGTTTTATGATACCTGCCAAGAATATATTTGTTGAGATTTCTTTTTATGAGGTTCGACAGTCTTAAAAAACAAAAGATAAGGGTAGGAAAGGATAGTAAATGCATATAGGCTGGTCCAATAGATTTCATTATTAACCAACAAGTATTTTATTATAACAAATTTTACTTATACACGAGATGTGCTAACCTACCAAGCTTGGAAATCTTCTAGAGTTTACTACATTTTTAAATTGTATCAGCCCTTCTCAGTTTTCTGATTAGGTCTCCATTCATTATGAGTTATTGTTGATTACAGAACAGAAGTTTTCTAATTGTAAATTGCAAAATTGATTCTAATTTATCTCTATTATTTCTATCTGTTTCAATATCAGTATCTTTGCCTTTGAAATCTAAGCGCAGAACAACACAGGAAATCTGCTCATCAGAAAAAGATGCAGTTGCTAGAGTAGAAACATTTGCAACTTTAGTTAATAAAATTGCGGTTAATTTTAAATTTATTCAGTATTTAGATAAAATATCTGGCAGAAGTAACTTCTCACATGTAAATAAAATTTCTTTTTATTTTCATTCTTTTTCTATGCTGTTAGCCTCTATTACCAAATCTTCATAATTTGTTTTTACATTGGTTTCCTAAAATTAAGGAAAAATCACAATAGTAATAACTCGTTCAAAAATTAACCAATCTGCATAAAATTTGAATATGCTGTCAAATAAGAGTTGCTGAGTAAAACTGCTGTATGCAAATTAGTGGCACTGCAGTCGGAAGACGTCATAGGCAGAAGTAACTTCTCACATGTAAATAAAATTTCTTTTTATTTTCATTCTTTTTCTGTGCTGTTAGCCTTTATTACCAAATCTTCATAATTTGTTTTTACACTGGTTTCCTAAAATTAAGGAAAAATCACAATAGCAATAACTCATTCAAAAATAAACCAATTGGCTTAAAATTTGAACAGGTTGTCAAATAAGAGTTGTTGAGTAAAACTGCTGTATGCAAATTAGTGGCACTGCAGTCGGAAGACATCATCTGCGAGGAGCATACAAGTGCATGTTTGAAAGCAAGGCCGCACATTTGGCTGTGATACTGAGATAAGAAATCTGGTATAGCCAATTCATAACAATAACCTCCAGGCATCATTTGCCTCAATAAATGGGAGAGCTATTGGGAGACTACAGATAAGACTAAATTAGACAAAAAGGGGCCACTAAGGCCAACTGCTATGATGAGCACCTATGAGTAATATTTGTTGCCATAAACATGGAGGAATAGAACTGCAAACACTGACTCAACTCAGATCCTTCTTTGCTGCAGCTACCAAAAGTTTGGTATCAACGTCAACCATGCGTACAAGGTTTCACGAAGGAGATCTGTACATAAGGTGAACAGCCTGCTGCTCATGTAACATCACAGAAGGGAATGTTTGAGGTGGGCATATCAACATGTCCAAAGGATGGCTATTGAATGGAGAGCTGATCCCTTTATGGATGAGCCCAGGTTTAGTCTCTAAAACGACAGTAAGCATTATTTGATTTGGGAAGAACCTGGAAGCTATTATCATCTATCAAACACCTGTGAAAGAGGTGCATATGAAGAAAGCAGTGTTTGTGTTTGGGGTGGTATCAGTTTGGGTGGACAGACAGACCTCCATGTCTTTCCATGTGGAAAGATGAATGCTCACGATTATAGAGATCACATACTTAATGCTTATGTGTGACCTTATGGTGAGGCAATATGTGATGATTTACTGCAACAGGATGCCAACACTAGACCGTAAAGGGCTCACAGCGTGGATGATTATCTTCAGCAGCAAACAATTCCGTGCATGGAGTAGTCAGCCCAATCACTGGATCTGAATCCTATCAAGCATGTTTGGTTGCTTCAGGAAGACGTATAACTGCTCTCAATCCTCCTCTTCAAAATCTTGCCACGCTTGCATCTGCTTTGCACTGGCTCTCACTTCTTAACGAAATCATAGACCACATAACTGAAAGCATCACACATCACTTATGTGTTGTATTGCTTCTAAGGGAGATCATACTTCCCATAAAAGGTAATTTTCCTAAACCAAATTGACACATCCAATTTGTTCATTTTATACATATGCTAATTTCTATAGCAGCATAATCGTCTGGGAATTTCTTTTAATGCTGATTTGTATCTTGCTATGTGTTGTATACTGTGGGTCAGTTTTATTAAATTCTGCACGTAACTTTTTGAGCAATCGCCCATTTTGTGATTTTTTCTCAATTAATGATAATCATTTCCAGTTTTACTTTTAGATAACATACATCATCAGAAGACAAAGCAAAGGTTGGTTTTTATTTCACTAATCACTGAATGCAATGTGAATTACTGGAATTCTTTGCTCCAGAAGAGGGTTAAAAGGATAAAATAATGAGAAAATGGAGCATTCAAAAAAGCAAAAAGTTTTGTTAATCTGAAGACCAAAACATAATTAATCATTCCTTCTGAGATAATCTTAGAGTAACTAACAAATGTTTCCCTTATCAAGCAACCTTTTTATTTATTTATTTTACTTTGAGACTTTTGTATCAACTTATCATTTATTTTATACCGCATTCTTTAGAAAATTGCCAATTAAGTTGCTAATGAAGCAAACTAGTAAATTTGCATCAGCTTTATTGCATTTAACATTTGTAAACAGTTCTGACATGGATGCTTAGAATGTTTTTAATTCCTATGAATAATAATAGATCATAACATTTATTTTACTGTATATAGAACATTCTGAAAAATACTGCATGTTTAGTCTATCATATATATTGAAAAATAGTGATCACAAGATAAAACTGCTCCCATTAATGAATAGATGAGGAAGTAAGAATGAAATATATTTCTCCTGGTAAATAATACTGAAACGTACACTGACAGCCAGAGGCATTGGATAACATTTCCACATGTTTATTCAAAATCATTTCCTAATGCATTCTGATTAAACAGCTCTATGGAATAATTTGAATTTGAATTATTTGGTCTTTTTTGCCATAAATCCATAGTTTTAAATTTTATGTTGAAGTAAACATATCACAACATACTGACTTACTTCAAATAAAATCACAAGAAATTAACTTTAAAACTGCACTATCTAGTAATGGAATAGGGTACACTGACAACATCTGAAGGCTGCAAATTTGATCCGATTTGTTTAAATGATGCAAATGCAAAATTTCAGTGTAGCAATTAGAGGATTAAATAAAATTATAACACTTGACAAGATCAATGACATTAACATTTATTACTGAATATTTTTTAAGCTATACTAATAGCTCTTCAATTCATTTTATCGTTTCATAATGATAATCAGGCATTATGATCAATAGGTTGTGTTTAAGTAATAAATTTCAGAAAATGCAAATAACTAACATTCTTAAATATTTAACTGCTATGATACAAAACAGTGAATGCAAAACATTATATAATCTAAATATAGATTACCTGCTGCATTAGGTGCGAGAGCAGCACATGAAATAAACAACAAAAATGTTAATATTTTTAGCAGTTATAGAAAACACAAGCAAACAGTATTTAATACAGACAATTAGGAGGGTCAAATTATCTTAGTAGTATTATGATATTAAGGCAAAATCTCACAAGAAAAAGGCATCAAATTTAGATGGTATGCGAAAAGGGAATAAACATGCATATCTACAAACTAAAACAATAAATATAGCATTTTAATTGGACACAGTTATTTATACAGCACTTTAAAACTGCAAAATTAAATTATGAAAGGCAACAAAATAAAATGCTTCTCTTCCAAAAATAAGACAACATAAAACAGATAAGTAAAATTGAATTGTAATTCTTAATCTTCATTTCTTGTATTAATTTTATAAAAAAATTCAAGTTTTCTATCCTATATTTGCCACTATTAAAAATGGTATGCTAGGTTAAATTTTACAAATTTAGAAGGTAAGCTTGCTATATCACAACATATTTTCAAAATATCTACATATAGACAAAAATTGAATAAAATAATTCATACTTCATAATTGTTCTATTATTTGAAAACATATAATACTCTAACATTAAAAATTTATTTATTTCATTTCATCCCATGCTCTCTTCAAAAATGATACTGGAGCACTTTATCAATAATTCTACTTTGATAAGTAGAATTCTCATGATTGTTAGATAAGTTGCACATTTTAAAGCAATAAATAGCTTAATACTTATATTTAATTAATAGTTTAATTAAAATGAATATAAAGCACACGCATATATTTTCCATGTAGTCTAACACACTCTTAAAAGGATAGAAAACAATATAGAACTAGAGACTTCATTAATGAAAATGCTACATTTTCATTTTTGAAATAGTAATAGTACTAACGTCTTTTTCTGAAAATAAGACATCCTCCGAAAATAAGCCCTATCGTGATTTTCGGAACTTTTTGTAAAATAAGACATCCTCCGAAAATAAGCCCTATCGTGATTTTCAGAACATTTTGTAAAATAAGACATCCCCCGAAAATAATCCATAGTTAAAATAATGTGACAAAAAGAATTCATTAAAAAATGCTGTTGATTTATTAAGTAATAATATGTTTAGCTTTCCTAATACTCGTATTTCAGATAAATGTTTGAAACAAAATATTCCGAGAAATTAATTGTTTACCTCTACAGTTCGTTTCAAATTAATTCTTGGAATTTATCTTAAAAATACAACATAAGGCAGCAGTCTACATTGAGCAACAGTGCAGGTATACAACGTTCATTCATTTCAGTCTTGTA
>KK119020.1:42765-108471 GCA_000611955.2 Stegodyphus mimosarum
TGTAAATCTGGAGGATTCTGTAAAGAAGAAATGTTTGAACTCCGGATGGTTCGTTAATGGCGGGCAGACTAAGAATTACTGTGTCAACTGGTGGACCAAGGAAATGAGAAAAAACGCAGAGTTGGATCAGGTCGGCAGCCCTTATTTTCTGAGTTGGAAGATTACATCTGGGAATGGATTGCAAGCAGGAGAGCAATGGCTTTCGTTGTGCGCAGGGCTGATATTCAAACATTTGCCCTTGAAACAGAAATTGAATTTGATATATCCACAGAAAAATTTAAAGCATCGTCACACTGGTTAGACAACTTCCTTAAACGATATGAACTGTCTCTAAGGAGATCAACAACATTGTTTAAGCTGGAAGACAATGAAGTTGTTAAGCGTGCACTTGCGTTTAAGCTTTTTGTTGATGGCATCGATTTTTCGAAATACCAACTCTCCAACATGATTGCTATGGATGAGACCGTGGTATTCCTAGGCCAAGGAGCTGAAACGACAGTTCACCACAAGGCTTCTTCGTCAATTTACGTTCCTTCTACCGGTTACGATAGTGCACGTGTTACCTGTATTTTGGCGATTCGTCTAGATGGCAAGAAAGTATCGCCATTTTTAATCACTAAAGGTAAAAAAGACCAGATTCAACGTGTTTCAGAAATTTATGTCATTGAAAGTGAAAACGCCTGGCGCACCCAAGCAGTTATAAGAAAGTGGGTTGATTTTATGCTGCCACCACAGCTGAGGGGTCAGAATAGAAGTTTACTAGTTTGGGATTCAGCCAGTACTCACCGCGCTAAAGACATGAAAAACTTTCTTGCTGAGAGGAAGATTGATGAAATAATGATTCCGGCAGGAATGACTGGTTACCTCCAGACACTTGACATTGCAATAAACAAGCCATTCAAGGATCATTTGCGGATGGAAATCAATGAATATATTGAAAACAGAATGGTGAGAAATCATCGAGGTAATTTTGTAAAACCAGGCTTACAAGAAGTTGTGAATTGGGTAAAAAATTCATGGGACAAAATAACTGATAGTGATGTTTCCAATGCACTACGAACAGGCTACTTAGACAAGAAGTATTCATTTAACGATAGCTATATCGCAAGACATGAGAGATTCGGACCAATGATTCAACAGGAAATGGATTTGGAAGAAAATCAGAATATAATTCAGAATTTTATTTATGACGATGTTCCAGAAGAAGATGACATGACTGTAATTGAATAAATTTAAATTTCTGTATTCTGTGTAAAATAAATATTAAATAAAAATATATATATTTTTATTTTTGCCCTCCCCCGAAAATAAGCCCTAGCGCGTATTTTGGACCAAAAAAGAAAGTAAGACAGTGTCTTATTTTCGGAAAAAGACGATATTATAGTATATCAAATGCCTGATATATAAGAGATACATTATTTAATAATGAATTTGTAGAATTTAATGAACTAATTAACATTCTTTATCATGCTAATGATTTATACAAAGAACAAATCTCAGGCAACTGTGTAAAATTTGTGCTTCTAAAATAAACATTTATGTATTGCTTAGGCGCCTGATAAATGCTTTTATAAATCTGTCAAAATTACTAAAGCAAAAAATATTCAAGTTTTATCAAACAAGCATGAAGAAGTTAATCATGTGATATCCGAACTTATAATGTTGTAATGAAACATCAAGTTACAAAGAAGGGGGGGGGGGGGGGAGAAAATGCTGATTTAAAGGCTTGCACAGTCTTTTCTAATAGTTCTTCAGTTTATTTATTCCTGGTGCCAATTGTTCATTGCTTGAAATCTATCATCTGCAAACAGAATTCACTGCAACTGTGGATTCAATTCGCAGACTTTATTCTAATCCACTATGTAACTGTGGAATGGATTGATTATGTGTATTTTCATCTATGATTTTTTGTATTTATTTTGCCTTTAATAAAATAGCCATTCTTTTTGTTATCCATCATATATCATTATAGTTAGAATTCTTATACCTAGTTAGAGATTACACTAATATTCACATTTGGCATCAAGTGGCATCCTGTTCACTAAAAAGTACAGTAAACTGAGTCTAAACAAACAAACAACAAGCAGAAAAAAAGGAAAAAAAACTCTTAGATAACTTATTTTAATGAACTAAGAGTTTAAAACAAAAATTTTTTTTATAACAACTACTCTGAAAACAAGAACTCTAATAAAAGATAAGAAGAGCACATTTAAAAATGGTCAAAATGCAAAACCATTGGCAAAAATCTATGGAAATATGCTTTCAGTTTTGTTTTGATACCTTCATTTGAATTTGTATAAATGAAAATTAATTAAAATACAACTAGTAATAAAGCATTTTTTTTAACCAAATACCAACTACTTTTAATGCTTTGTGTGTAGGAACTAGTGGCCAAATCAAGTTATAGCTGTAACTAACAGTCATATTGGTGTAGTTTTGCAGTAAATTTTGAATCACTCTCTGGGCTCTCTAAAAAGTGAAAATTTATTTTCAAAGCCTGGAGTGCACGTATCAGTGGCTAGTACAGTTATGCTATAGATTAGGGGTAGAGTTTTATGAAAAGGTTTGTAATCTCTTTACAAGCTCTTCTGAAACTGACAATGAAATTATGTCTTCTCACTAAAAATATCAAGCAGGTGCACGTATTTCCACAAAAAAATGTTTGGCCAGTGTTGTTCTACATGAAGAAAAAGATTTGTTAATTCATCAAATTTCACCAATATTGCCTAGATTAAGCACTTACTAAACATAATCATAGAAAAAAGTTGAATTTTTGAAAGAAACAGCACTGATTTCTCTCTACATATGTATTCTTAAAAGTAAAATCCCTTATAACCAGCATCCAATTAACTAGCAATATCAATATAATGGTACATCTGAAAGTCTAAATTTCAGTTTAAAATTTAGCACTATGAAATAAAAAGTATGTAATAGGCTTATCAATCTGAACATTTAAATATGAAAAACACTTGTGTTATGATCCTGCTGGCCAATGTAATAAGCCTTATCCAGCCAATAAATGACCCAGCATATAAAGATGAAATATTGATCCAGTTTTGTGTGTTGACATGTGAAATTTAACCCCTTGAGGACCAGCACATGGAGAACGATGCGCAGCCAGGGACCGAACCCCTGGAAATGAAACATTGCCTCTGACCCATGCATTTTCAGCAGTTAAACCTACTTTTACAAAAACATTTATATAAAATCAGCATTTTAATATAATGACCTGAATTTTCACAGTTACGTACTTAATATACTCATTATTAATATGTATTAATATAAAGAATATCACATTAACAGAAATAAATTAAACATGCGAAATACTAAAATTATAAGCATGAAAACAGATACTATACACATGAAAATAAAATTACAAAGAAATGTAAAAGAAAATTAAGCAATAATTATCTGTAGTTAATTAAATTACAATTTAATAATTCTGCTGTGTGTGGAATAATTCAAAACGAGAATCGACACAGAGGACAATGACAGTTTTTTTCGCCGAGCATGTAAGATGCATCACGTATGCTCACCAAAAAAAAAAAAAAAGAAAAAAGCTGATATCTTTCCCCTTCTTTAATAATGCTGTAAAGTTACTTTCCAATTAACCAAAAAAGTCTATGTTAAGTTTTAAAATAAATATAAAAAAGGGCAACTGGTCTGTTTTTCCATCACGGAAGTTTGGTGACATTACACCCGCTTTAGTCAGCTAGAAGTGTTTTCCTTAAAAAAAAAAAAAAAGGGCTGGATGCATTTTCCCACATTCTAATAAAGAAAAACGCAAAGAATGAAAACGAAGAGGCTGAAAAAACGAAATAAACAAACATGCCTTCAACAGCTGTGATTCCCAATTTGTTTACACCAATAAATCTATCAAATCCAGAAGCACAAAACAGAAAAACTGATGCTCATACATGAAGGTCAAAAGTCACATGACTTAACCAATGTGGCAGCTGTTACCATTTAACACCATCTATTGACATTTAAAAATTCAAAAAAATCTTTCCGTTTTCAAGTTATATATGCGTGTTGCTGGGCCAAAGAGATCGATCGGAGCTCTATGGAGTGTATATGCGTTGCTGGACTGGTCCTGAACGGGTTAAAGACAGTGTCAACGACTTTCAGAATGTAATTTTCGACACTTTGGATTTAATTAACTGTTCAAAGAAGGTTAGTATTAGTGAAGGGAACATGCAGATTTGGATGGATGTAGACCTTTCTGTTCTCATCAGACTCTTTCAAGATGATGAAATAATCAGACATGTATTGGGAAAGGAGAAAGATAAGGAGACGTAGGAGTAAAATGAAGATGAACACGACACACAGTATAACACACTTACATGGAAGGACAGAACTGTACGCTTTCATAAGATTTTTCTGATCAGCTTTCATCTATGTGTATATATGATGCCTGAAACTTCATATATACCCAAAGAATTTTTAAAATTCTGGTGATAATGTTGTAAGCAGGGAAACATTCAGTTATATAGCATCACACTAAGAAATTCACAACTTCCATGTGATAATATATAATGTAATCTTAAAATGCTGTTTATTTTTCTGAAAAATAAAGTTATGTATGTGTTAATTTTAGATAATCTGTAAGATTTTTGATACTGCTCATTAAATAGTAGTTGAAAGACTGGCCTATAAAAATTATATTTACAGAAAATTCTCTGATATTTAAACTACAAAAATTAACTTATTTTAGTTTGCCATCAACTTAAATTAAAAATATATAATGGAATATTTTAAACTTTGTCATCCTTTAGAGCAGTGCTTCTTAAACTTTTTTCCTTCCTGATCCCTTTCATCATTGAAATTTTTTCGGGACCCCAGACAAAATAAATATTTATTATAAACAATATACAAATAAAAAGTAGTTTCCGGATTTGTTTCAAGTATTAATTAGATTAATGAAAGGAAATCATGCTTTAATGACACAGATATGCTTGTTTTTCTTTCTGCTTAATAAATTCTCGTGCAATATTTGACACTGCTGGTCAACAGCTCGATAATTTCTCTTGGGCTTTTATATGGCAGGTGCTTAATCTCATTGATGTCAACCAAGTGTGACTTTTGAATAGAAACTTTCGAACTTTAAGAAAACTTTTCGAAATCAAAATTCATTATTCAGTATTTGCAAAACTATGTTTCAAAGGTTTATTCTGTAACATGTTTTTCAATTAATCTTTTAGATTTTTTTTTCAATTATAAAACTATTGATAGCCGAAGGCATTTCAAATGAATCAATCTCTGCTGTATTCTGCCAAATGTTGGTCTTTTTAATAAAACCTTCTCCCCCCCAACAGCCTCTTAACCCCTTAACTGCCGCGGAAAACGCACAAGATTCACTCCCCAGTGCCACATTTTTTTTACACAGGCGGGCGTAGTTATGCGATGTATTATGGAGGAAATAAGTGCAAGTTTTGCTGTCTAAAACCTATTTACTTACTTCAGAAAAAATGAAAATACAAAATTTAATGTTAAATAAAAATTTTACGCTGCTACCAGTAAATTAATTTTACTGGTAGCAGCGCAAAGCAAACGATAGCATTTCGGAAGGGCATATATATACGCCCGGGGCAGTTAACACATCGGCTGAGCAAGGCATACACATACGCCAGGGGCAGTTAAGGGGTTAATGGCTCAAGAAGTGTATGAAAAACACATGGTAATTACTACCAGCTTTAATAAATGATTTAAAACCAATATTTTTGCCCATTATCACTTTTGCAGTATCTGTGCATACTCCAATACAATTTTTCCATTTTCTACCTTCAGTTCTAAAGAAGTCATCAACTTTACTAAGTATGTCTTCTCCTCTTTTGTATTCTTTCAAAGAACAACAAAATAATAATTTTTCATCGAAATTTTCCTGATAAATATATCTGATATATACTAACAATTGAGCTATTTTTGAAATATCAGTTGCTTTGCCCAATAGACTTGTAAACTGTGGGCTTTCCTTGCATCTAGTAATAAGTTGTTTAAATTGTCGTAACTAATTTCAGAAATTCTACTGGCAACAAGGAATTTTCAAAATCTTTTCAGCATACTTTACTTTGGAGTATTTTTGCCATTTTAATAACAGCATATCAGATATGGAACTTCATATGGCATGAGGAAAAAAAAATTGGGGGGGCTATTAATAATAAATTTCTTAAAATGTTAGTTTTCTTTATTGAAGATTTAACAGACATTCAAACTATTCTTTTGGTTCGCTGATGCATGAAGTATTCTTGGATTCAAGATGCCTTTTAATTTCTATAGTTTCATATGCTCAGTCACCATCATGTTGTTCCAAATTAAACAAAGAGGTTGTTCATTACAATCATTGTTGTTGAAAGTAAAACCAAAATGGAAGAAATGACTAACTGTGTTTTCTTTTTTGCATTTTTGATGGCTCATTACTAGATCCTTCTTAAGAGACATTGTAGCACTGCTATCTGCATCATTACCTTTGTTAGCTCAAGTTCAACCACTGAATCGTGGGTAAAAACTATTTTATCCGAAAATATAAATAAAGTAACATCTCATAATAATTATTTACATAAACATCAACCTCAGTTGAGAAATACAGTAAAATATAACATTATATTAGTCTTGTGATGTACATACTTGTAGTGATGAAATAGAAACAAATGCCTATAGTGGAAAATGCTTTCACCATATTAGTCACAGCACTGCTGACTTCATTTTCAGCATTCCTCTGCAGTGCAGAACATTAATTAATGTGCATTTGTGGCATATTTTGATTCTAAATAACTTACATGCTCATATTGCAAAACAACACTGTTATTATGATGTGCTTAGTGGTACTTTGTAATACTTTGTATGTAAATATAATACATAGCTCATATTAGTCAGTATACAATTTCATAATGCACTGTACAGAAAATGCTGTACATTAAATTAAAGATAATGAAGGGGTTAAGATGAATACGTCTTTAAATCCATGTACCTCAGTTAAATTTCCAAGACTCACAACATTTCACCTTATGATCCCATTTGGAGTCGTCACCCAAAGTTTAGGAAACACTGCTTTAGAGTTTTAACTGATTATTTCATTAAATTTAATATAAATAAATTAAGGCATAAATAAAGATTAGAGAATTTTGTATAATAATGCAATTAAAAAGTTTACATTTTCCTAATTAAATGAAAGAAGCAAGATAATATTTTTAAAGTGAGTGCTAATAAATATACACACAGAAGCAGATTATTATTTAACTAATTTTGAAATATCTTGCTTCTTTCATTGCACTACAGATTTTTGAAATTTTTTATTATTCTTACCTGAAGATTCAGCTTTTCATAGAAATAAAAAGAAAAAGAAAGATGTTTGAATATTCTTATATATATGCAACATATATGACAAAATGCAAATGAAAGCACAGAATAAAATTTGCAATAAAAGAGGATATCTAAAATAAACTGGGTACAGATATCCTTTATTAAATGAAAATAATTAAGTCTTATCACAAGGAGAAATTATTTTGATAACATTTGAGTTACTTTTTTGGGGGGTAGGGGACGATTTAATAACTGTTGAATATAATGCAGCAGACCCCAAATTTCAATAATAAGATTACTAATTAAATCTTGCAAAAACTTTTGAACATTACATTTTCCTGTTTAATTGAAGGCTCAAAAAATGAAATCTGCCAATCAAATCACTTTCTGTTGTTCAAACTACACATTACATGTTACTTTGATGTTGTTGATTTTATTTATTGTTCACATTCACATTAAGCAAATACTTTTTTCTGCAAGTAGAAATCAATTGTATCTTCTGACTGAAAACTTTTATTAATGTCTTTTATAAATTTTATTAATTAATAGCTAAAGGAAAGGTCATGTCATATTTAAAAATTCCAGAATTCAGGTGAACAGAATACACACATACAGAAAAAGGAATTATTGAACACAAAGAAGAATTATTTAAATCACAATTTTAATAAAAAGGTTCCCTATGTTATGGCACAGTTGCCACTCTTCAGAAGCAAAATTATCTGAAATGAACTGGGATTTTTATTTATAATTAATGTCAGACAAAATTTCAAAGAAATTTTTTTACCCAAATACTTATTTTGAGCTTATACAAGATTCATACACATTTCTGCACATGGAATTTAAGTACTTTAAAGGACCAGTGGGGAGAGGAATCAATTAAGGACCTATCAGCAATTGGGAGCTGAATAAATTCAATTAAGGATATTATCCATGCCTGAACCTTCACTTTTGTAATACCTTCCTCACAATAAAGCACATTTGCATGTAGAATGCATTATTATTAAACATAATTATAAAAAAAATGAGAATGAAATCAACTTTGCAAAATCTATCAAGTAGCATTAAACATTTTATATTTATATTAATTGGATATATTTTAAAGACGATAAGTGGCATTATATTCACGTTTTACTTTTACAGCTTTTTGATGACATTTTTTCTTTTTCTTTTTTTCCTTTTTCTTTTTTTTTCCTCATTCCATCACGTGTTTGTTCAGTCTACAGGTTTGGTAAATAGCAAGCGGATTTTATGTCAAACAGCAGAGGTTAAAATGAGGAGTAAAATTATAATATTGGAGAACATCCAATTTCGTTGTGTTAGATCTATCACTTGTTATTGACTAACTTTTGACCCCTGAATGCAAAAATAACCCCAGTTTTTGGCTATCACATCAACTTTTGAAACTACAGGATATCCTTTCTTTGTCTAAAAAGTCATAAAAATATGCATATAAAGGAAATACCAAATATAATGTTCACGAAGAAAGTTTTGTTCATACAAAGGTTATATGTAGTATAGCAAGTTAAATTTTGTTCATACAGAAAGTAAAGTTCTTTTATCAAACAGTAAACATACATATTAAGATAAAAAGGTTCATGTATGGCTTTTTCTGGAATGTTAAATCTATGGATATTCTGGATTGAAGGTCCAACAATAGTAAATCATCATATGTACATCCCATTTACCTTAGTACTGTGTCACCATGACCTTCAAATCTTGGTGGAATCGCTCCCCCTGCTCATCACAAACTGCACCAAGACTTTTTAGCTGTGTAAAAATTGCAGTTTGATGCTCATATTGTTACCAAGCAATTTGAAGCTCTTCAAAAGTTGCTGGAAAATTTCACTGTAATTCTGTGCTCGCATATTTCCAAGAAAATTGTTGACAATATTTTTGAATCTCACTAAGCATTCTTTTTAAGTCCTATCATTGTTCTGATGAAATTTTCATCTTTAAGGATCCACTAAATCTATAAACCATCAAACACGCTGTGCTTTATCTTTTCAAATGACAGCTAGGAAATGCAAAAACGAGATACTTGAAACAGTCTCCTTCAACTGGCAAAGCTTTAACAAATTACTTCATAAGATCCAATTTTATATGCAGAGGTGTAAATATAATGTTCTTCCTATTGACATGTGGCTGATGTATAATGTTTGGATCATCAGGATTTAGGTCAGATCTTGGCAGCCAATTTGAGTGCACCCAATGCTTCTCACAAGCTCTGCTAGCCCCCCCCCCCTGCACAAAAACAGGGATACTTGGTATATTCACACTGCTGGCCGAGGACAAAACAGGCTATTTTAAAGTCAAGAACACCACTGGAAGAACTCCATTACCTAGTCGCTTCTTGAGCAGCCTCACACAGAATATTGTCCAACCTCTGGAGGCTGTCCAGAGGGGCAGCACTTCCACCGATCAACCCAAGGGAACTTTACATGTCAGACATCATCCATCACCAAGCATTGACTGGGGGACGACCCCCCCGGTCAGGCCTTATATCTAACCATGCAAAGTCTGCACTTCCAAGGTCACGGACAAGACAGTACCAGTACGGTCCCTGCCAAGCCCGAACCAACCACTGAATATACGATGGCTCTAGTCCTGTGAAGACTTGATTATTTACCCTGGAGGCCGAAGCTGTTTGAACATAGGTCTGGAAGAACCCCAGGTCTCCTCCCATAAATGGTTGGTTCCGGAAATTCCGCCTAGATGGACCCTCAGCACAGGTAATCTATTGTTGCAACAAATCAATGACTCTATTTCTTCATATTCATACACAAACTGAATGGGCTATTGAGACTGCACTAAATAAATTTCTACTGTGGAGATACACTTCAAGCTCCACTTTGAGCTATCGATGAACAATAGCCATTGAATTGCATTTTAGGCTGAAATTCCCAACTTTTCCATTAAATCATGTCAATACACAAATTCATCATCAATTCAAAATAACTGCAAAAACTCACTTTATGGTGATCGAAAGCAGGAAACCTTAGCTCCTTTTTCAAGCAAGTTTTTCTCATGCAATCTTGATGCTGACAGCTCTGAAGCATTTTTGCACAGACTCAAATCTTGTGGCAAATCATGCTGAATGGAATCAGCATGGAATGGAACCATTTCACTATACAAAATTTACAATCACTTAAGTGATCTCTAGGCTCTTGCCAAATGGAAATTAAAAAAGTGTTCCCTTCGTCCACAACCATAAACTCTTGACACACTGCTTGTACACTTTGTGAAAGGCCCATTATTTATCTTGATCACTAATTTTTACTTTAAAAGAGGTTAAAATAGGCTTGCCTGACAAACATCTTTGACTGGGAATGGTAAAACTGCCAAATATACAAAAAAAACAAATCAGGGCTGTTTAAGCACTTATGATACGAACTAGTAGAGGCAGACGTAAAGAAATATTTCAGTGCATATAAACACTGCTAACCTTGTATATAAATAAGAACTCCGAATCTGTGTCAAAATGTGCTTCACTATATTAGAGAGACACACAACACCTCACTACAGGCATTCATTTCAGGCATAATTGAACTAATTAAGACAAGTTTGCACCTGTTGCTGGTCTCCTACAGCGTCATTCACCCAGTACTAGGTTTATATCAGTCAGCAGCAGAGCAGTACCACGTCCTATGATCCATGCTCAATGCCGCAGAGAGTGGTCACATTCACATAAGGTGTAGAGAAAAAAAAAACTTGATGTCGTAGAAGAAAGCTAACCACAGTTTTGAAATCAACTTGCCTATTTAACTCCAAATGAGCTAAAAAATCTACATATAAATCATGTTGTTAATAGTTGTCCAGTGTAATTAACATTATTCACAACAGAAGCTTGGTTGTTGCCTAGAGGCAGACTTGCTCATCAGAACAGATATGAATACCTGATGTTAGCATGGTCAGTAAGAGTTGAGGTTAACTGTGTCTGTCTAATGCAGTTAGTCTTGTAGCTTCAGGTGGAGTTCCGGGAGTTGTTAACCAGTTAATATACTTTAAGATTCCAATGAGCCAGTAAAATCCTATAGTTGATAAGTTGTTTTATATTATTTTAAGTCTAGCTTTAAGGAATAAGTTTTACATCAATTTTTACATTTTTGTGTTGTACCTTGCGACTACAGTAAGAATTAATGATAGTCAATAACTCGCTTTAACACACAGGGATAACTTTTACGGGTGAGCAATTATTTACAAATAATTAAATTTGGTAGTTAGAAATCCTTAGTCATTATAGATTTACATGGCCGCTATAAAATTTTACTTCTTTTTTTAAAGCATTTGGTAAACAAGCATTATTAAAATCACAATCTAAGATCATTTCACAGTTTAAAACACATGTAATTTATGGCATAATTCTTAAATGATATGAAAATAATTATACATTGAAAGCCACAAAACATTTATGTTTTGTAACACACAGCAAAATATTTATGTATCTTCCTAAATTGAAAACGTTTCACACATTTTGACGAATATAAATTTTCTTCTCTCTCAGCATTTTTTCTAACAATAAGAATTTTTTTCCATTAATTTTATTTCTTTAGTAATACAAACACTGAGCATAAATAGAAATGATATATGGTGGCAAAATTTTTAGACTTTAGTGAAGCACCAAGCAACAAAATCAAAAGACGGTGAAACGTTTAGAATTTAGGACAGGCACTAGGCAGCACAATTTTGAAAGCACAAAAATTTTAGACTTTAGGGAAGCACTAGGCAGCAGAACTTAGGAGCCACAGAGAAGACATCAGGTGGAAAATGCCTACTGTATGATGCATTGAGACTGATGAATCTTTTAAATTGTCAGATTTGAATTTCTTTATTAATATAAAAATTCTTTCCTATGCATGCCTGTCATATGACAAGATTAGAAGCATTTTTGATACTTCCCATACATATGTCTAGTGAAAAAAAGAGAAAATAAATGGAAGATGAACATGTTAAGAGAAAGACTTCTATGATCATAAGTAGAAAATTCAATTATGTTTTTTATTGCTCTTCTAAAAATTTTCTAAAAAGCAAGAAATTCATCACAAACTTCAGGTTGGTTTGTTTTCGTTTATGTGATTATGGAAAATCCTCGAGGGCTATCTGGCTAGGTGAGATGATTTGTGGAAGACCTTCTGAGGGAAAATGGGTCGTATGCATGTTACACATGGGGAAAACCAAGAAAATGCCCAATCAGCCAGCTTGTTCGTAAGATTTGAATCTCAGACCAAACCACCTGTGTTCAGTGACTTGACCATATGGCCGCTCGTGGGCCAAACTTCAGGTAAAATTAATCCATTACATTTTAATACCATGAAGACATTTTTTCTCTGTTCCCACTTTCTGGAATCATATGACTATAAATCTTTCTTGCCTTCAAATCTTTCTAAACTTTAGGAGGTGCAATGTCTAAAATCCAAAAGAAAAATTATCTTCACTAATTCTGCAACAACAATAAGGCAGAAATTTTTTGAAAACTATTTCAGGGAAAAGAGTGTAAAATAAATTTTATACAGAAAATGGATGCATATTATGAGAATTCTGAATATTCTGAGGCAATTACACAGGGAAAAATTCATACCATGTAAAAATATAAAAGAAAACATTTTAAAATAGTTACAATAACTATTTTGTTTTTGCTAAGAAGTGTTCAAAAATTGTGCTTCATAGCATTTATTATATGGTTTATTTTTCAGATTTGAAGTACTAAGTTGCCAAAATGGTAAGTAATGTCATTTTACAATATGACAGGGAAAAAAAATTCAATATTAGTTCTTAATCTATTCAATATTATTTCTTAAATAGAATTTTAATATATTATTGTTATCTTAATTAAATTTATCAATGCTATAATGTTTAAAAAAATCGTCGAAAATTCACAAATCTTCAAATTAAAAATTTTGTACAGAAATTAATTTTAAAATCCCCAAATTTAGAGCAGTTTAATAAAAGAATTCACATCCCCAAAAGAGAAAAGTTGTTTATGAGCTCTTCATTAGCAAAAAAGAAACAATTTATCCTTATGTTTCACTTCTTGCCCAGAAACCTGAGTATTGCACCATTTATATTATAGGTAAAAAAAAGAAAAATAATCCATCAAATTGCCAGCGAACAATCAAAAAATATTCCTCCAAAATGTTACTTCAAACTCAAAATCGCAATCTTAAAAAACATACAAAAATTTCAGATGATTAAAATTGAGGACCTTGTTCCAATTTGGGCCAAAATTAAATATTTTTAAGGACCAAAAATCATTAAAAAAAAACCAAGGACTTTTAAGGACTCTTAAGGATTGTACAAACTCTGTTACTAAAGGGCAAGGGGAAATGTTAAAAAAAAATAGAAGGATGGCTATTTTATCACAGTCAGCAATGACATAAAAGGATACTCATAATCTAATTTCTGATAATTTCCAGAAACTATTCATCAAAACAATAAGCCATGAAGTTTTCAGAGCAAAAGTTAGTTTGATCCTTTCCTAAAGAAAAGTAAATTGCATATTGCAATTCAAGAAGAATCAGTACATGCCAATGCCTACATTGCACACATTTTCAGGAAAGTATACCAAATCCAGAATACATATATTCTGTACAGGGCTGCAGTTGACAAGACAGGGCTGTCTTAAGAAAAAAACAGTTACAAAAGCTTATGTAACTGGAGAAGAGAAATCCATTACGGCTTAGCACTGGTTTCAGTTGTATGGTGCATAGGCCAAATTCACTTCCCTAGCTGCAGCCAAACAATCTTGTTTGTCCATCAATGATTGCATTTACATTACACACTAGGATTTCAAAAATTATGGATATGTAAATTACGTAACTATTAACAAATATATGGGTTTAAATTATGCAATTACCTAACTGATCCATTATTTTTATAAAAAAAATGGATGTGTAATTGTAAATAAAAGTCAGATAATACTCGTAATTCAGATACACTATACATTGAATTATCATTATATCCTAATCTAATTAGCACAGGTAAAAAGACTTGTTATCACCTATAAAATCGACTGTACAGGACGAAGTAAATGCTTCTAACTAGCAGGTAGACAAAAATAAAAATTGTAATATTTACATGGTTGTATACACACAAACAGCCTAACATGTACGCCACTGATTTACGATTTATATACAATTTTTTGACAAAGTTCAATAATTTAACAATCACAAATCACAACACGAACGTAAAGAAAATCATGAATTGTAGCAGGTTAAGTGAGTCATCCTGAACAGGACGACTGATGTTGCAGGTGTTACTAGACAATACTGAACTCCATATGAAAAACTGTAATTTTTGTTGAATGTTTATCATAAAACAATCTGAGGATAAAATAAAACACAAGAATTACCACAAGACAACTAGTTAGTATAGACAGTGTTGTCAGTCATTAGAATAAGCAAAGTGACTACACTCACTTAAAGAAAGGGATTCCCTGGTTCTGTCAAATTAAACAATAAAAAGTTCAATGCTCATGTCTAAACTGTAGGTGTGACAAAAATATGAAAAGAAATGGTTCAAAATTTTAGTACAGATTACAAAATATTAGTATTACTAATCTTGAAATTTTACTGCCTTTAAAAAAGGCCACCCAAGACATGCCGACCCACCATGCTACACCACTGAAACCCATGTTTGCATATACAGTTTCTATGATTACAGCTTAGGCCAATTATTGTATAATGCAGAGTGGAAAGCTTTGATATACAATACAAAATATCTCAGATTAATTATAATATAAATATTTGGATGTCTATGAAAATCTGATCTCTGCACCCATCCCCCCCCACACACACACATTGAGCTCACCAAAATTCAACTTTTATTTTTCCCAAACTTCTCCGATTTTTCATGAACAAACTCTATGAGCTAGTAATCAAATTGCGTATGAGTTACTGAATAAATCTGTGCATTTATTACAAAATACAATGAAATAATTAAGAACATTACAAAAATTTTATTTATCTTACCCGTTATTGCGAAACATATAAAAAATATTTAAAAAAGTAAGTACGAGTTTTAGGGGGGAAAATATTAAATTATTGCAGGGGGCTTTTCATTCTGAAAAAGAAATTTATAGCAATAACATTGAAAATAAATATTATTCCTATGGTGTTTCAAAATAAAACTGAGAAATTAAGAAGTACACTAGATTTGAAAATAATGCTTAATTAATACAGTTACTGTTACATCATACTACAACCACATAGCATGGTGACTTCCCAATTTTACAATTTGTAAAGAGCAATTACACTGTTAAAGAGAGAGGTGATAAAATAATTACATTTATAAACAGTAAACATTAGCTCACTAACACATGGAGAGGAGAACTATGGATTGGTAAAACTGTACCACATACAAGTGGAAGTTAAAATAACCCAGCAAGAGAAATAATAAAATTATAGTACCTCTTCTTTTGCATTCTTTTTAAATCATGCAATTTTTGTTAATTGATTATTATTTTAAAAAATAACTTTTTATTATATAAAAATATTTTACTTTCTTCGCCATTTTAGAAAAAGTTCTAATTTTTTTTCCTGACCTTATAAAAAAGTTCATATTTTCCCCCTAATTTGACGTTAACAAGAAAACTGTTTTCAAATTATACACAGTCCAGTCACATTAATGTGACCACCACGTACTTTCCATGTCAGAGTTAAATAACCAATCACAGAAGGCAGGTGGCAGCACAGTGCAGTTGAGCGTATATAAAGGGTGTGTGAGGGCTTCGGAAAACATTTCAATCGTTGGCGTAATGCAGAAACGAAGCGATTTATCCGACTTCCAAAAGGGCATGATCATTGGCTTTTGCGCCAAGGGTGGAAGCATTTCCGAAACGGCTGAGTTTGTGAACTGTTCGCGTGCCGCCGTGGTAAAAGTGTACCGTGCATGGCAAAATGGGACTGTCCAAAATCAGCGACGTGGCAAATGTGGTGCACCACGGGCCATAGATGACAGAGGCGAACGACGGTTGCGGAGATGCGTTCGGGCAGATAGACGGGCTACCGTTGAGCAACTGACCACCAAAATGAACCAAGGGGCTACCAAAAGTGTCTCCCAAAGTACTATTCAGCGAACATTGCTGCGTCTGGGCCTCCGAAGCAGACGCCTGGTTCGTGCACCTATGCTGACTGCTGTTCATCGACGGCGAAGGCTAGAATTTGCACGCCAGTACAGCAGCTGGACGTCCACTGAGTGGCGACAGGTTGCGTTTTCGGATGAATCGCGTTTTATGCTCCATCGGACAGATGGACGTTGGCGTATAAGGCGTGAAACCTCTGAAAGGAACCACCCTGCAACCATTGCCGGAACGGTCCAAGCTGGAGGCGGGAGCATTATGGTCTGGGGAATGTTTTCCTGGCATTCTCTAGGTTCACTGATCATTGTGGAAGGCACAATGGATCAATACAAGTACGCATCTGTCCTTGCGGACCATGTTCACCCCTACATGCGCATTGTTTTTCCTCAGGATGATGGCATCTTCCAGCAGGACAATGCGAGGTGCCATACAGCTGCCAGTGTACGTGCGTGGTTCGAAGAGCACCAGGATGAGTTTACCGTCCTCCCCTGGCCAGCAAACTCACCTGACTTAAACCCAATCGAGCATCTGTGGGACCATCTTGATCGAGTTGTTCGCGCCATGGATCCTCAACCGCGTAATCTAGCGCAGCTGGCCATGGCATTAGAGTCGGCATGGCTCAACATCCCAGAGAACACCTTCAGGGACCTATGTGACTCTCTTCCTGCACGTCTCGCAGCAGTCCGCTCTGCGAAAGGTGGTTATTCTGGCTTTTGACAGATGGTCACATTAATGTGACTGGACTGTGTATATTATGCATAAAAATTTCACTTTCCAAATCTCAAGTGAGATATCTATGCACTACATTTTTTATTTACAATGCATTTAAACATGACGTCTTGTTTCAAAACAATACTAACATGAAGATTATTTCCTTGAATCAAACATGGCTTCAGTTTTGGCTATTGATGTACAAAGATTTATTTTTTCAAATAGTTAAAAAAGTGATAAGTCTGAAAGGAAAATACTCTAAGAACTTGATATAAATTTTATAACTTATTTAAATTTTGCAGTGGTTATCCAGAATTACTTGGCAGTTATCAAACAATATTGAGAAGATGTTCACATACCAGATTTCAGTTTGGAAGAAAAGGGCCTTAATGCAAATAAGATAACAACAATTAAAGCTCTAGTTACAAAGCAAATGAATGAACATTGTTAAAATAAAACTACTTTTTAAAACACCACTACAAGCATGCTCAAAATTCAACCAAGAAATAATTAATGAAGATGGTAGAACAGACATGGTTAGTTAACTGATTACAATAAATCATGCAACAACTTCCTGCCTTAACCCTTTACCTTACAGTTACTTTAAAGATGCATGCGTAACTCCTTACTTTCAAAGAAGCATCTGCATGTAAACAATTTAATTTAGCATAATTCTGCACAGAGTTTAAAACGAAAATATTCCAGTTTTGATTAAAAGAAATTTTTATGGTTTTTAAATATTAAAAAATATCGTGGCAATGCCTGGCAAAGCTGTATTTGGCACAAAAACTTTATGTTGGTGAGACTCATCATTTCTACTTTTGGGGTCAAATAAGAATGTCTTTGTGAAGGACAGAAAGGGGAAAGTGTCTCGGTGATACAGTAAGTCTCCACTCAGCTATTCACAGGCACAGCAGAAGGAGCAAAATTAAAAACAAAGCCATATTAATGATAAAATAGCTATTACACATTGTATTTTTTAAACAATAATTTTAGAAGGGAAAAAAAAGTCGACATCAAAAACATTTACAAGCTACAAATTATTACAAAATTTTCAAGTCATCACAGCAACAGCCAAGCAAAGCCATACTCAAACTGTACATTTTCAAGATAAAAGTCAGTTGATATCAGATTGTTAGAATTGGATCCTTGCTATAGCACTGATCCTCACTTTTTTGGCCATATCACTTTTCAAATAAAAGGATGCTGCCACCAAATGAGTTATTTTTTAATAAATAATATGGCGAATATTAAAAAAAAATGGGAATACAAATAAATGGATGTTGCCACCCAATGTCATTACACTGTAATATTTTTATAGAAATAATACTAAGAATATTTAAAAAATATACTGCAATACTTAACACTTTGTAGGATACTCTAAAAATATGCTATTTTTAAACATTTTGTGATTTTGCTGTTCAAAAAGTAAGTGTGAAAAAGAGAAATTTAATAAATGAAGTTTAAAAAACAAAAACATTAACAACATAAAGTTCTGCACTAAAAACTGAACACTGTTATGGTAAACCAAGAAAAGACTGAAAATATTAATGGCAACACTCTCAACACTGCATCGAGAATTCTACACATAGGCTGCTTTTAAAAATTTAGTGATTTTGTAGTTGAATTTTATGTGCTGTAGGCATAAATAAAGTGATGCTTAATTATAAAGTCAAGAAGATAAAAAAAAGTTAGGTTATCTTGTTAAGAAAACTAAACACTGACCTGATAAAAGACAGAAAAATTAGAAAAATGTAAGACAACACTTAACACTATCAGGAATTCTAAAATTTTGCTGCTTTTAAAAATTTCGTGATTTACTGCTGAATTTTATGTGGCATAAGTGCAAGTAAAGTTATGTTTAATATTTGTGAAAAAAAGTTAACCCCCCTCCACACACACACAAAAAAAAGTTACCAGGAGTGAGTCCAAAAGCAGAGTGATAAACTGCAATCTTATAGAGAACATCAAAAATTTTACAAACCAATTGGTGTTACATTAAAATTTGATTTCTTTCAGATTTTCTTTTCTTTAAAATAAATAAGTAAACAGAAGATTCTGCATTAGAAAGATTTTATTTATAAAAGTATGGATCAGAAAATACCATTTGTATCAGTTATTAAAAACTGGCACTTAAGTTCAGTTTGTGATTATTGTTTAAAAAACAAATTAGTTTGCAAAAGTTTGGGGTCTACTACAATAAGTTAGTGTTTTAGCTACAAAGTACTGCTCAAAGAATTATAAATAAATCAGGAAGCAGAAGGATGAGGGAGATCATACAGATATTAGAATGATATTAATATTCACAGAAATACAGGAATAAAGGGGGGACCTTCTATTAAAATGACAAAAATAAAAAGCTTAGCATTATTACTTTTTGCCTGCCTTCTTTTCTTGCAATCATAATCAAGTCTTCTACCTTGAAGTTTTTTCCGATGATGCTTACAAAGCCATAAAGGGAAAAATTATATAAAATATTTTTTAATAAATAAAATATACAAATATAGTACAACATTAAGAACACAAATTGTCAAAATATTTACGTATAACTTGATGAGACAGACTTAATGTTTACTAGCGCATAATTCAGTATTAATGATTATGCATTTTGTTTGTTTATATAAATTACGATAAGACACTCTATTAATCCTGATCATGTATTTCAAATTCATTAAAAAAATAAAGCAACAGAAGAAATATTATTTTGCTGCAAAATTATAAATCATTATTTTGCTGCTATATCTTAATTTTGTTCGAACTACAAACTACTACACATTTAGCAAGATGAGGATATAGTACTATAAAAATAAAATGATATCTGTTACTTTTATATGAAAAACAAAAAATGGAAATTGTCCTCGTCCCTCCACTGAATTCGCATACATTGGATGGGATGTAATAATCCAAAAAATGCTAACATTAAAAAACTAAAAGATTAAGATAATAAATTTTCTCTTTAAAAAAAAAAAAATTATCTATTTTCATACATATGATCAACAGATGCAATTTGATCAAAAATTTAATTTAATAACCACACAGCTTAATTAGCTCATTAAAATTAGCCCATTTTAATGCCTTAGATTTAGGAAACAGAACAGCTGGCACTTTTAGCTAATGCTGCCCACAGACAGCAATTTAGAGTACAACAAATAAACAAACATTTTGGTAATTTTCAGAAGATTACACATGAAAGATTATAAATGAATAATGAATTCTTAAAATATTTCTTGATTAAACATAATTAAAAAGGGTTACTGTTTTTTCCCCTACAATAATAAAATAATTTTTATCAAGGGTAAAAAACAAAATTTCTGAGTGTAACAGATATATCAAGAGCTGTCAGAGTTTTATCACTGCTGATCTTTCAAAACAATGGCCTTTTACCAAGTCATGGATATTGCACATTATTAACTTTAATATTACTTTCAATTTTGGGCATAACTAAAGCAAGCAAAATTTAAATGAATTCATATGAGCTGAACTAGTACTAATCACGTCTCAAAAAATCAATAAATATAGAACAAAACTGGAGTTTAAAGAACATGCATTAATAAAACATTGTTCCCAGAAGAGAATCTCGTATTTTCAAATTTTATTTTATTTCACTATAATCTATGAAAATTAAGAAAAAAGTACCATAACATCTTTTAAATCTTTTGTTTGTAGGTGATGCAAGGGCTCTAAGAAGTTTTGTTTCACATTATCTTCTAATGCATATTTCACTTCTGCCATTTGCTTTAGGGCTTCACCACATTCTATCAAACTCATACCTAAAAACAGAGTATAAAAGTTACAAAATTTAACTACCTTTATCTAATTAAAATAGGGTACAAGCCAAGGAAATTTAAAGCTGCAACTTTACATGATAATTCAGTAATATTAAATACTTGATTCAAAAGTCAGACCAAATTATTGAATAAATATTATAATAGCTTCAATTATAATATTTAATATATTATAGCACTTAATATTTGATGATATTTTCAGAAGTACCCAATATATCAGTATCAAAAGTTAAACAAAGTTCTAGAAGCCAGATATTAAATAAGGAACAAGAAATCTATATCTAGTTAAGAGTGAAAAATGTTATAGTTTTTGAAGATTTTTATTACCTGGCCTAGTTAAAATAAATCATAAAGCAAAAACAAAAATTCAAACATTTCCCTCTCCTCTCTTGTGTTGTCACTAGGTCCTTTA
Organism: Stegodyphus mimosarum; assembly: GCA_000611955.2. NCBI lineage: Eukaryota > Metazoa > Arthropoda > Arachnida > Araneae > Eresidae > Stegodyphus > Stegodyphus mimosarum. The sequence continues at coordinate 64,046 of KK119020.1, forward strand.
CAATGATCTTTGCAAATGCTTTCTGCAGCAATTTTCCTCATATGTGTATCACTTTAATGGTATTTACAGTTATTCACTGCACTGATCAATTTGAGAAGGAAAAATGGGTGTTGTCTTTCAAAAATTTCAAAATTTTTCACTGTAACTGGAACTATGAGAGTTCTATTCTTTTAAATTTTTACAATGTAAACTTCAAATAACAATATCTAAAATTCCATATCAATTGGTTGAGCAGATATGCCACTAGGGATTCACATATCGAGGAACTTTTTTTTATGACCACCCTGTAAAATGAAGGTTGCGATAAAGAAAGTAAAATAAAAGGTAATATAGAGAAAATTCAAATAAAATAGGAATACTTGATATTAATTGCAATCTGTAATTACATAGGCACATATTTGTTCACCATAAATAATAAATAGTACTACAGCTTTCTAAATATGATGTAAATCATCATTGGTGTCCATTGCAATGTGTTTCTACTGCAATGGCACAACTGAGCAAGTTGTTGCACACTTTTATGCACAAAAAATAAAAGGTAATAAAGAATAAGATTATAAAGTAACACCAACTTTAAATTTTGAATTGTATAAAATAATACTGCATTTGAAAATTAGAACAGTAACTATGATACTGATTAACAAGGCAGTCATAAATAAAAAGATAACACTTTTCCCTTAAATCCATTTGACACTTTTTTTCACATCAGGCTGAAACCAAAATGACAGTATCTTCACTCATATAAAAAAGGAAAAGGTGTCTGAACATAAGCATGCTTTGTTGCATCACACATCCCTTTTGTTACTACCCAATGGTTCATTTGCTTCTGGTGTCAATAATATGAATCACAATACAATAGGTAACTGGAATAATTACTTAAGAGAAATATAAGCAAGTTCCTCGTTGCATTGTTCTAATGTTAAACTTGATAGACACAAAATTTAAACTGACGAAAATTTATTCATAAAAAGAAAATTATATACATATATAAAAAGTAAGAAATTTAGAAGCAAATCCACAAAAGACCCAAACATCATGAAATTCAAAACGAGTAAAATTTCAAAATTTCTTATAAATATGTAAAAAATCAACCAAAAGTCAGGAGAATTAAAGTAATGTGAAATACAATAAGTACAAACAAACACACACACAAAAAAGGAACAGGAATACAGTTAAATCTGATTAGACGTTATTAAGAGGAGATAGATCAGACTCGATTGAACCCCCTTTCCTTGGAAGACCATTGCATTTCTGTTCATTAAAAATTAACTGCTGAATCATTCTAAATTATTTAGTTACAACATCAAACTACCAGAATTAAAAAAGTTTGCACAGAAATTGAACAAGAAAATGAAATTCCAATTACCGTAATTTCGGGTAGATATGCCACGGCTAATATGTGTTTAAAATTTGAAAATTTAGGTCTGCGGCGTACCTGCCGGAGCAGCTTATTTGAAGGGTTAGGTTAGGTTATTCAATTATGGCAAAGCACACGAGGGCTATCTGCCTAAGGGGAGGGATGCCTTCGTGGAGGACTTTCTAAGGGAAACTGGCTCGTATACACGTTACACATGGGGAAAACCACGAAAACACCCATGCAGCCAGCCCGTTCACAGGATTTGAACCTCGGACCGAACTACCAGAGTTCAGCGTCTTTACCGCTCGGCCGCTGGTGGGCTCGCTTATTTGAAGGAATTTTATTTTTCCTCTGTCCCTAAAACTTCGCTAATTCAGATCGTAAGTTATGCGCAAGCAAAACGGTAAGAATTCACTGCGATATTCGAACACCTAAGATTGCGCCAAGGCAGTGCAATAAGTTCAAATTTGCCTAACTAAGGTAGGTGGCACTCTTCGTAAAGATACCGTAATGCATGTACTTTCTGCTAAACCCGATGGTTTTGCTCATGTTTTATGACCTTTTAATGGAAACAGCTACATTTACTTACTAGGTGCTGTATTAATTTTTACATAGCCTGCTTTTTGCTTGCCTTATCATTCATGCTTTGAAAATATTATTATTATTATGACTCCTACTCAAAGAAAAAGTTACACGGCTGCTTTTAAGCTTTCGGCAGTGAAGAAGGCGATCGAAATTGGAAATCGTGCTGCGGCTAAAGAATTTCAAGCTGATGAGCGATGCATTCGGTGGTGGAAGTCCGAACAAGAAGAATTAGAGAAAATGCCTAAGAATAAAAGATTTCGTCGAACTGGTGTCATAGCCTGGCCTGTTTTGGAAGACAATTTAGAAAAATGGACAACAGAGCAGAGAGAAGGTGGATTATCAGTATCAACAGTTAGAATTCGCCTTCAAGCAAAGGTAATTGCTCGACAAACGGGCATTAAACATTTTGTTGGAGGACCTAATTGGTGCTTCAGGTTCATGAAGCAAAAGAAATTATCTGTCAGGACCAAAACAACAGTTGGACAAAAGCTTCCCATGACCTGGCTTGACTTTTTGTCAAGCTTCTTGGAGAACACATCTAAGAAAATTAAAGAACAAAATCTGGAAAGAGGGCAAATAATTAATATGGATGAAGTGCCCGTTACTTTTGACTGTCCTCCGAGCAGAACTGTTCATTCAATAGATGAAAAAACTATTTCAGTGTTAACAACCGGGAATGAAAAGACTTCTTTTACTCGTGTTTTGGGTTGTGCTGCCAATGGACAGAAGTTAACCCCTTTGATAATTTTCAAAAGAAAAAAATTCCGAAAGGAAACTTACTTAAAGGAGTTATTATTTGCGCCAACGAAAAAGGATGGATGTGCGAAGAAGTGATGTTGTTTTGGCTGAGAGAAATTTATCGAAAAAGGAAAAGTGCTTTTTTCCACCCCCGAGGTCTCATTGTTTTGGATTCAATGTTATCCCATTTAGCGGATACGGTAAGATATGAAGCAAAAAAACTTAGCGCCGATGTCTCAGTGATACCAGGTGGGCTTACAAAATTTTTTACAGAAGCTGGATCTCACTATCAATAGAATTTTCAAGCATGAACTACAAAAGCAGTGGGAGGAATGGATGCAAAGCGGACTCCATTCCCTTACAAATTCCGAACGAATGAGAAAAGCTTCGTATGAGAAGGCTGCCTTATGGGTTGATAAAGAGTGGCAATCAGTCTGAGCTGATGGGATCGTATTAGCTTTCATTAAATCAGAAATCATCGAAAAAGAAAATGAAAGTGAAGATAGTGATGTTTGAAAGAAGTGATTTAGAACAGAATGATGAAATTGACCTTGATGGTCATTTGTTAAATTTATTTAATTCTGACATCAATGAGTCGGATTTTGAAGGTTTTGTATAAATAAATGTAGTTTAATTTAATTAAAAAATTCTGTTTGTTTATCTAATTTACGTATTCTTTTTCATAATATGGTAATTTATGGTGATAAACGAAGTTTATTGAACCTGCAAAAATAATATCTATTAGAAATCATCAGAGTTTGTTTTTGGCAAGTTCAAGGTAAGATGTTTCTTCCTTATTTATTTATATAGTACTGATTACACTTATGTTGTAAGTGTTATAAAGTGTTATCGATGATGATTACATCAATATGGCATGGATTACTGAATAAATTAATATTAAGTGCTATGCTTTGGAATGCTTTGCTGCGGCGTATACGGGAGTGCAGCTTCTCCGATAAACTTTCATGTTTTTTTAGTCAATTATCATGTGTGCGGCATATACGACAGGGCGGCTATCTACCCAAAATTACGATAACTTCATTAACAGTCTTAAAAAAGGTGGAGTAGTCCACACCATATAAAATTTTTTAAAGGTTTGATTTTTTTTTATCTGAAAGCTCAAACAGAGAAGGAAAGAAGGACGTTACGGAATTTTATAGTTTTTCTTTGTATATATTTGTATTACTGTATAATTTTCTTGACTTTACCTTTATTAACAGAGAGCCTACTCTATTCCAAGTCACCCTGATAAGCACATGAGGAGAAGATTTTATTCTTTTCTTACCTTTGTTTCTTTTCCTTCTTTTTCTTACTTTACTTTCTTTCATTCTAAATCTAAAAAAAATTGAAAATTTCTTACAAGCTTTTAATTCACCATTTGGGAGATATCAAACTTGCAATTGCCAATTTGCTTCACCAATGAAGCCAAACTGGCATCCCTTAGCATCTGTTTTTGGATCTCTTCTGATTTTTGTTCCAAACTGAGTAGTTCTGATTTCCATGTTCTCTATTAATTTAAGTACATTTTGTATTACATTTTAATTTCAGTTCTGATTTCCATGTTCTCTATTAATTTAAGTACATTTTGTATTACATTTTAATTTCAATCTTAAATTTAGTAAAAAAATCCTAATTAATTTCTTTTACTTTATTTAACACTGAGATGTTTTACACATGGATGCATTTTGTATATTTCTTCAATAGATTGCTTCAGCGTCAACTAGGTAACTTACAATTTCAAACAGAAATGCAGTGGTCATCCAAGGAAGGGGTTCAACTGAGTCTGATCTACCTCCTCTTGATAACACTGAATCAGACGCAACTGCATTCCTTTTCCTATGAATTTTTGTAGTAACTGTATTTCACATTTCTTCTGACTTTTAGTTGATTTTTTACATATTTATAGGGAATTTTGAAATGTTGCAAGTTTTTACTTTCATTGCTTTTGGATCTTTGTGGATTTGGTTCTAAATTTCTTACTTTTTGTCTATAACTGAAAAAATAGAAAATTAAACAAATGTTTACAAATGCAAACAAAAGGATGAAATAATATCATCAATAATTTTAACAAAAATTTAATATAAGGAAATTCTTCAAGATATCTATTATAAATTTAAACAAAATATCTCTTTTTTTCCTACACTAAATGTGCTTCTAAAGCATGCTTGCTCATATCAAACAGCATGTGATATGAGAGGGTCATTGCCCAAAGGCATCTTCAAGTAATTTTCTCAATGGTTTCCTTACATTTTTAAACTGTATAACTTCTTTCAGATATAGTGCAACCTGGGATCTTTTGATGAAAATTTGGTTCCTGAAGAAATTATCTGAACAAAAAATTTTTTGGACGACAAACAGTTTCTTGAGTTACAAACACTAAAGTCAGAAGCAAATGATTTTCAAGAGATGTTTTGAACTAAGCTATGGCACAGAATACCATTCAACAATTTCTGGAAAGAGTATTTTAATATTTCCATTATATGGCTTTCACTGACAGAACCTAGCGGTAAGTAACTTAAGGACCATGAATTTAACATGGAGGGAATTATGACAAGATTATTGTAGGCAAAGACTTTAAGAGCTTTGACTCTTAAGGTTCTTCCTTTTTTTTTGCCTGGGATGGATATTTACTATATTATGTCCCTAGGCTAGGCTTTGAAATAAATTAATACATGAAGGAATTAACTAACGGACTTTAGAAATGAACAAGAAAGAACTGGAACAACTTCATAAGAAGCAACAGGAAGGACGAAAGGATGTCTTGAGGGGAAAAGGAAGGGGAAAAATATTGATCATAGTCCTTTGGAATTGCAAAATTTGTGCAAGGTACAAAGTTTATAAGTAAGGTGCAAAGTTTTGGGGCAATGCTATCACTCTGATAAAACAATACATACAGGATAAGCTTTTTCAATAGCAACACCATTTCTCACTTCAGAAACATTTTAAAACCTAACAACAAACTACACTAGAAGAAAAATTTTGAATTAAATGGAGACACAGTGGATCTGAAGAAAAGCTGAATGATCCTAAGAGAAGGAAAACACAAAAGGATTCCTCCATTTTATATTAATTCCTACAGAAAAAGTAATTTCGGTTTATGAACATTTCAGATGACAAAAGGCCTTCAGGAGCTAATTCCATTTGTGAATAAAGATTAGACTGTATTTTCATCTTGTTTTACCTTAATTCCTTTAAACTGGCCTATGATTCTTACTTCATTTCCCTGCAAGACAGTAAATTTGTTCTTTCAACTTCCATCAGCTCTACTGCCAGTAATTATATGATTCTTTATAATTTATTTCAGACTTGATTTTTAATTCAAATATAGTAACAACATTTAACATAAAACACTGTGCACATTAAAAATTGTGTGTATATTGCCAAGTATACTTGGTCTGAAAACAGTACGATGTACATGGCTACAATGGCAGTATCAACTGCAAATTTATATTTTTACATATTTAGTAATATTTGTATACAGGCAATGGTCATACCATGCTGAAAATACCAGTTCTCATCTGATCACCGAAGTATAGATATACATAATTTATCAAAAAAGAAGTGATCTTTTTGCTGTGGAGTCAAGAAGCAATAATTATCCAAAACACATTATAAAGGTTCATACAAACTAATGAAACAGGTATTTGAGATGAAAAGGTATTTTTTAAAGATAGAGTAGTAGTATTCATTCTTTCAAAGTACTTCAGTTAATGGACGAAAGCAGACCTTACAAGACAGACTAAGTAATTTAGCATTCATTAGCAACCTGTTCTGAATAACTATCTCAACAGACAGGTTGTATGTAATAAATTTTTGATGCTTTTACCTTAGCAAAACATAGATGTCAGCAACAGCAGATTTTTTTCGTGGAGGCTACAAGCAGTGCAACATGCCACCATTAGTTAAAATATAGACACGCTTACATCAGAAAAGAAAATACAAACATATTCAAAAAGTAAAACAAAAACAACTTTCATTCATTTAATTGAAATACAGTAAAAGGAATTATTTTAATGAGAAATAATATTCAAACCAAAAACATTTAATTTAAACTCCAAAACAGCAAGATGTTGAGTAAAAATTTGCAGAAAAAAAGACCACTTTCTATATTTTTACTGGTTCATTACGGGGTTTAGTAAAAATTGAACATAATCCACTAAAAATGGACTACTTCACTCATTATTTGTAATAGTAACCCTGAGTGTCACGGCTTTCTGAGTCTGCTCATGAAGATCTGTATTTAAACAGTATTTATTAGCTAAACTTTAATGATAGCTCATACTAGTTTCTATTTTCATAAACTTGCATTCATTAAAATTTAAGGATGTTGAACCCAGAATAAATTTTTTTAGCTATAAAACAAGTGATAGCCTTAGTAAAAACAGATTTTGGAGATGGCTCAAGCAATTTGAGGACTTATTAAAGGGTAGTAAAAATTCCAATTCTTTTGGCATTGCACAATTTCAAAAATACATCTTGGATGATTCCAGGAAATTGGCACCACTTAGTTTCCAGGAAATAGTAGCTGCTGTCAAGAAGCTTAAAAACTACAAAGCACCTGAAATCAACCTCATACAGGAAAATAGCTTCTAAAATATGGAGGAGCAAGAGCTACGAAGTTTTTCCATAGGATCATTCAGAATGTCTGGTCAAGTATGAAGTTGCCAGAGGATTGGGCTCATAGGCATTGTATGCCCAATCTACCAAAAAAAAAAATATTCTTTGGTTTGTGAAAACTATAGAGGGATAAGTTTACTGTGCACTTGCTGCAAAGCTTTCTCCAAATTACTGTACAAGAGATTATTGCTTATGTAATTAGAATTGTTGATGATCAACGTAGATTCTGTACAGGTAAATCCACAGTGGGCAAAATCTTTGCCCTCAGATAAATTATGGGAAAAATCCCATGAATTGAATATTGATCTGATTATCCTGTTTACTGACTGTAAAGCAGCGTATGATTCTATTGACCAAAAAAAATTATTAAGAGCAATGCATGACTCTGACATTCCCTTAAACTGACAAAATTCATAAAAAGAACACTTTATATGACTTTTTGCAAGGTTCTGACTGAAAAAATACCTCTCTACAGATTTCCTCATCAATAAGAGAGTCAAATAAGGAGATGCTCTCTCATGCCTTTTATTTAAAATTGTGCTGGAGAAGGTCATCAAGAAGTCTGCAGTAAACACCAGAAACAATATTTTTAGAAAATCTGTTCCAATAACTGGCATTTGCAGATAACATAGCGTTAGTGGCCAGAAGCAAGATATCCAATAGAAGCACTTGAAGCTATTGAGAAAGAGACTAAACCAGTGGGCCTTATTATTAACCAAGATAAAACTAAATATATGACTATTATTGACAATACGTACACATAACTCATCTCTTAATTGGGGATCATAAATTTAAAATGGTTACAGCTTCCATTTATCTGGGATTGACATTTAACAAAAACAATGATATTCTACTTGAAATAAAGAGATGCATTGTTGAGGCTAATAGAGCCTTTCATGGATTAAAGCATTTATTTAGATCTGGCCTTTTATCTAGAAAGACAAAGCTAAAACTTTACAAGAACCTAATCCATCCTATTCTGCCTTGTGCTTCGGAGACTTGGTCTATGATTGTAAAGGAGGATCTTAGATGCTTTTGAATGCAAAGTCTTAAGAAGTGTTTCTGGTGTAGAAGAGGAAAGGGCGAATTACACAAAATGTTGAAAATGAGTCATACGTTGTTCATTACATTAACATAAGCTGCCTCAATTGAGCTGGACATGTTATCCATATGAATGACAGTAACATACTAAAAGAAATATTTTTGGCTAGATGAAGTAGTACAAGAAGAGAAGACCTAGACTTTGATGGATAGATGCTGTAGAGGAGAATGGTTTAGTCCTTAAAACTCAGAATTGGAGGAAATTGGCTGCTAGTACAGGTGGCTGAAAACACTCAAGGTCAGACAGACCTTGGACCACCTCGGGCTTTCACATCATGGATGATGATATGATTGATATTATGCAGTTATTTATCTTTACTGAACAACTTTTTTAAATTTATTTATCTATCTATTTAAATGCCTCCATCTGATACATCTAGTCTTGTATTTTTGACGAGAAAAATATTTAAGATATCCCCCCCCAAAATACCATAAGGGGTAATAAAGCTACGGAAATATAGTACTAAAAAACAGCATTTCTCTAGTTTTTCATCATTGTCTTCATTAAAATTTAAAGCTTCTTTCTTCTCATCCAAAATTTTAAATTAGTTTGCAAAAATGAGATTTTATATAATATGTAACTAAAACAGGTATTTATAATATGACTTCAATCCTACTCCATTAATTGAAAAATAAAAATACTAACTTTATTAATCTTATTCTAGTTATTTAAAGAAGATGGAAGATGTTAACTCACCAAAAGCCGATTCTTCTCCGAAATCTTTTCCATACTTTACCATGGCTTCCCCTAAAGTGCCTTCTGGTTGTGGATACGCATGAGCCTTGGCACCACCCCGCAGTTTGGAACTCACCATTAACTTTGCTCTAGATGCTGAAGTATCATTCATTATTATTAACCATATCATTTATTTAATACGTTATTTGTGAAAAGTAATTTACATAAACAGTTACAGATTGTTTTGTCTTATTTTTTAAAACAATTTTTTATTCCTAATAAACTTTCACAAAAATAAACATGAAAAACAAGAAAGCATAGACAATCAGTAAATTCATTATATAAAGTACTAGATGCAAATTATTTCTACAGGATTTAATAAAGCTTCTTCCTGCAGATACACTGCCCATTGAATTTCTATCATTCCTTATATAGTTTATGTATTTCTTGTTGCGCAAACAAAGAAATAGACAAAATAGAAAATTCATAAATGTAAAACAAATACCAATATTATGATGGAAATGGAAACTTAAAATGAAATATGAGGATGTAATATTGCATTTGGAAAATATCAAACAGAAAAATATCATAAATCTTCATTCTGAGGCACATTCTCAAAAAGAATTTCAACTTTACTAGTAAACCAATCCCCCCGTTCACAAAATGGTTGGTTTGATTGCAGATTTGATTCATATAATTTCACATTAGCTGATAGCTCATAACAGCTTTAAAGTCAAAATAAATACTTGTTAATTCAGAATCAAGAGCCAAAAGATGGCAATAATTTGCAAATTAATACCAGTCTTCATGTTGCAACTCTATTTCATCATATACACTCAGATCTTGAGAATGCAATGAATAAGACAATGCAGCTACAAGACTAGGAGCAATTATTTTTAAAAAACAAAAGCAGCAGATGAATGTTTTTGCATGATGAATTCCCCTACCATTTCAAGCTGCATACCAGTCTACCATATAAGCTGCGTCCAGATAATACCTAGACAGCATATACCAGAAATTAAAAATAAATCAACCAGATTACCACCTGATTACTTTGTGGCACTAAAGTAACCAATACACATTGCTACTAAATTTACCTAGTCACTTACCATAGCTCAAGTTCTAGGTTATCCACAAGTGCCATTAATAAATTAAATTTTATTTTAAATAAGTTTCTTAAAATTAATTAATTTTTTTTCTTTCAAACATATTAGAAATAATCTTTAATTTTTAGCTTAATATTACAAAAAAAAAACTTATCTTAACTACTATAAAAGCAATATTAATATAGGAGATTTTAAAAATATTTATTAATGCATTACAAATCAAATTTTATTTGCTTAAATTGTTTACTGTTTTTTGGAAATGTGCAACAAACATACGCAGCTACAAATGTGTGCTATAATTTAAAATACTTTAAAGCATATAAATTACCTTATTTTAAAAATAATTATTATATAACTGCAGATAATAATCGGAAAACTAAGTTACAATATCCTTATATATTAATAATGAATACTATTCCCTTTATAATTACAGGAAGTAAATAAATAAATAAAATGCAATACCTGGATTGGGTTGTAAATATTCTTTTGTTTTTATTAACAAGTCTTCAACAAGTTCATTTGTCAGGTCCGTTTTCTAAAAATTGCAAATAACACACAAAATATGACTTATAAGTATTAAAAAAAATATCTAATTTTATAAAATGTTACACTATGACTATAGCAATAAATTAATCAAATATTTTAGATGAGTACTTCTAAAATAGGAATGTAAAATCTTCAGGAGCTTCTGGGCCATACAGCCTAACAAAGTGATTGGAGACAGTAAGAGCTGCACACACAACTAAATGTTTATTAACAATCAAAATGTTACCTAAATTACTAACACCACTGGAAAACTATGCATTTACTTTCAATATAAAAAGATACTTATTGTGAAAAAATCTGAGCATAAAATTTTTAATGTCACACTGAACCTGTGTTGTTATCTTGCATTGGTGGGTGATGTAATGATTACGAGGTTTTATTTAAGATGTCTGTCTGAAACTTTAATATGTTTCACATGTAAAAAAAATTGCTAGCAAATATATGCACTTCCAAAAAGAGACATGAACTACCAGATATTTTTTTCAGGTACCTAAAGTATATTGCTGTCATCTTACATAAATTTTCTTTATATTGCATTTCATAATTCCACATATTCCATTTGCTGCTAATTTTGATTTTAAATGAGAATATTTAGAAAACATACAAATGTAACTGGAATTTTTTAATAATTTTTTAAACATATTTTCAAATAAAATCTCAACCAATGCAGCATATTTTTTGCTAATTATACACATTTGCAGAAAATTTTGGAGTGAATTAAATGTTACTCTTAATAAAATTCACAGCTATTTCAGTTGTAAATGATATAATCTCTGAAACATCCATTTATTGTTGTTTTTGGCTTTAAAGGCATGTATTTGGTTCATTAAACATTCAATCAGTTCTCATTTTAAAATTTAACAGAAGTATACCTCCCCCTCTTGTTCATTTTTCAGTTACATGTGGCATACTGTATCAAATTGTTTTAAAAGCTGCAGGTTAGATATACCTAGCTTGAAGCATTTATATTAACAAAAAGTTGTAAAATATTTATCTGATAAATATGTTTCATTTTTTTTAAAGTTATGAATTTTTAAAAATAAAATGTTTACAATATAAAAATATTTTCAATTTAAATAACCATGTAAAAATCAATCAGTAAAAAATATATCATATGAAATGAGCATGAAAGTCAATAAACATGTGCAATCATACCTCTGGATATGAGTATCTATATACAAGATTTTCAGGTTACAAGCTGGTGTTCGAACAGATTGTGTTATCTAGATGTGAATAAAAATTGGGATATGAGCGAAAGATTCATTCTACCCCCTAACAATTGACACTGCAAACAAAGTAACAGCTGGTATAGTGGTTAGGGATGTTGACTGCTGTACTGATGAATTAGGGTTTGATTCCTGGAGAAGGCATGAATGTTTGCAAGTGTATAGCATCTGTGTGACAAGAGGGTACTCAAAATACATGGCAAGTTGAAAGCCCTCTTGAGAGTTTGGTGGTACATGAAGATAGGTGAGAGACCCTCAACCATCTTCTAGAAAGTTCTCCCTCTGAACTTGGATAGAAACTTAACATTTAGTTAGGTTCAGCAATACCTCAATTACCTGTGGTACTACAGAGGTGCTGGCCTAGCTTTTACCTATGCATTGTATCACTATAAGTCCTCTCAAGAGACTGATGGTTACAGGAAAAGCGATGGGAGACCCTTGGAGAGCCCCTCGGAGCATTCTCCCTCAAAACTAGGGCAGAAGCTTTACAGTTAGCAGATTAACAGTTAGTAGAGGACAACATCATTCCGCCCACCCACCAGGAAGTGCTCTTAGTACTACTTTAGCTCTACTTTAGAACATTTTGCTGCGACATCCACTAGTTGAACGAAATTGACCACTAGTTTTACAGAAACTACGAGACCAGTTGGCTGTGAAGTTAACAGGCATTTTTGTTCTCATCTTTGGCAGCTCAATACACAGGAATTTTTCAACAGTAAATTATCAATGAGTACAATTTTTCTAGTTCCAGTACAGTAATTAACGTAATACTGTAGTGTTTTCTATGATGAAATACAAAATATACTATTGTAGTTGCATATGCACCTATATACTGTAAATGGTTAATGCGTAGAAAACACTATTACAAAAATAAAATTTGAAATTAATGAGGTTCATATTAATGAGAGTTTACTATACATTATGTTACGCTCTCTATATATATTATATACATTATAGTTTATTAACATACACATTTATTATACATTCATATTACATACTTTATAGTAATGATGCAAAGCTGCAAACCCATGGAAGATGAGTTGTTCCTCTCACTCCGTACAAATGCAAGTGACAACTTCAAAATAAAGCCACTACTCACGTACCATTCCGCAAACCCAGTGCATTTAAGGTCCACGAAATTATTTTAAAAAAACTCCAGGTTTTGGAGGGCAAACACAAAATCAAGGGTCAGGTCGTTCCTTGTAAAGGGGGTGAATCTAATTTTTGGTTTTACTGTTAAAAAGCACCTGGAGGAAAAGAGCCTATATTTACAAGCCCCGTTCATACTCAACAATGTCCCTGTGTATGCAATGTGACATTCTTGAAATCCTTGAAAAGTTCAAGTTCATCAAGTTTCTATATTTTTCATCTGCCAAAATTGTCCTACAGTTTATAAACCAACAGGTGATTTCGGATTTTTTTTAAATAAAAACTCTTTAACAAAAATCTGCTTTACAACTGCTTTGAAGTGACAGAGAACATCAAGCTTATCATTTTCAAATTCTGGAAGCACCATTATAATACACCAGTTGAACCTAAGAATTATCAATACGGCATGGTACAGTATTTCAAGGACCTCGAAATCTGCATGGAAGAGGCTCTGTCCTGGGCTGCATCTCAGAGGAATTCAAACTTGAAGAAATGTTGAAGGAGATTTTGTCTCTCAGAAAGACCATGTCTGGAAATGGATAAGAGGGAGATGGAAATGCACTCATTGAAGATCACTTGGAGAAACTTGTGATTGAGGAGTTACATACACTACAGATGGAGGAGCAGAAAAAAGCTTTGGAAAAAACTAATAAAGAGGAGGTAGGGGTAGAAGAGGCAGCTGAAAGTAAGGACACTCCGAGAAAGTAGGAGGTAGTTGCTGAATTCACTGACCCCCCCAAAAAAAACAGGAAAATTGGCAACATGTTATGCAACAATGCTGTTCAGGGACATTTGTTAATGTTTACATGTTAATTAATGGTATTTAATATAGTTCAATGGGAAGAATTGTTTCAGGATATGAGTAGATCGGCTAACAAGCTTAATCATATACAGTACAAAGTCCCAAATCAGGACATACAATATCCAGATTGATCTAATATACAGATCACCAAGAACCTTGTTTTTTAGAAATTTTCATTTCTTTCTTTCTTTTAATGCTCATTTGATATTTTTTCATAATAAAACAGCTGGACAGTACTGATCCTTAACTTCCCTTCAGCACTAAATAAAATACCTCTATTCTTAAAAAAAGTCCTTTATTAGTATAAATCTGTACCATTAATGATTTGGCTCCATAGCCGCATTTTTGTTTGGCATGCATTGCCAACAAAAACATTTTACATTGAAACATCTTTGATTCTACATGTACTGAATAAGTTATCTCTCTGACACCAACCTAGCTAATCATTATTTAATATTTTCTGCTTTTATCATCTCATGGCTAATGACACATGGCAATTTGAGAAATGATTCATACAGCAATATCCCGAACTTGGAGAACCTGTCCCCTGATATAATCCCCAGGGGCAGGGCTACAAGTCCATTTGATAGGATCAAAACACCATAGTCTGCTATAATCTGTGGCAACTGAGTCAGACAATCAATTCTAAAATTTGCAAACATTTAATGAATTTGAACGAAGCACTGAAGCAAAACCAGCCAGAATATGTCAAAAGACACAACAAGTGATAATGCTTATCCACTTGTTGAGAGATGGGCAAGGGAACTCCATCAGTACTGTGCTAAGATATAGTGTCAGACTCATCATATTCCCTACATATCACTCCTTCAGATTCTATTTGTTTTGAGATATAGAGCAGCATTTCCAGATAATGGTTTAGTTTATCAGAAATTACCCTCATGACTTAATTGTTTCAAAACAACCAGACTTCTTTTTCATGAATTCCGTTAATTGCTTGGCAGACAAATGCTGCAGCATCTCATGGAAAACACTTTAAAATATTTCTTTTAATTTTGAAAACAAAGAGATGTCTTTGAAAAAGGTTGAAGTCATATTTATGCATGCAACATCTTAAATCATAATTTACTTACTTTAAGCAAAACTATTATAAAAAGATACTGAATTCTTAAAACGTGTTATAAAAGAGAGACTGCTTACCCTTTCCATTTCTGTATATTCTTCAGTAAATTTGGTACCTTCTGCTCCCCCAATCTTCTCACTCACATACTGAAAAAAAAAAAAAAAAAAGATATAAATAATTCTTAAGCGTGCATTAAGCACATTCATATTTTATCCATCTACTTGCACTCTGCCATTCCATATCCTTATAAGAAAGATAAAAAGCTTAAAATGAAGTGTTTTGTTACATGTTCATGAAAAGTTAGTGAAAAGCAATACAAAATGCAGTACTGTTCTGTTATCAGGACTGGATTCAGAAATATATGTATGTGTTAATGTATATATATATATATATATATATATATACACACACATACATACATATGAATGTGTGTGTGTGTGTACATATACACATATATGCAGAAACATACATCCATGTATACATACATTTTTTAATCTGGTCCTGATGATAAAAATATACTTTTTAATTAATTAACTTTATAGTTACTAATTAATATCTGAAAGTTCAGTTACTAATTCATAAATGTAAACAATACAAAAATACTTACATGTAAAAAAAAATTTATCATTTGCATTTTTTAACAAAAAATAATAATCACCCTTTAATAAGTTTTCGTACAAATGCCTTGTAACAGTGGCAAATTTGGTTTTCATTAAAAAAAAAACTTCATAATCTTGTTCATAGCAATTGCCATGTAGGCCTAGTTTTGCTAATAAAAGTTTTTCTAATCTGTCATTATTAATACTTGATCCAAATTTAGTCCTTGTTTCCACAACAACACTGAAAATCCTCTCACACTCTGCATTACTATGAGGAATTCTCTGAATGGCCAGCATTGTTCTAGGCAGTTCACTATAAAATTCCATCAACACCTTTCAGTTTCCCAATATAACTCTATTAAGTGTATTTCCTAGCTGGTTTTATAACTTTTCGAAGTTTTCTAATTGTAAACTGCAAAACTGCAACTGAAATTTACCTGTTGCAACATCAGTATCATTGTCTTTCATGACTAAATGACGTAAAACTAGAAATCTATTTAAAAAATATCTTATATCAGAAAAAGATGCATTTACTAGAGCTGAAAGATCTGCAAATTTAGCATGTAAAGTCACTTCATCGTTGAATGGAAATTTATGTAGTATGTAATCACATTTTCAGCAGTAGCTGAAATAAAACTTATTTTTATCTTCCTATGAAAGTTCTACCACTTTGTTATTGCAGCCCCTACTACTAAATCTTCATCTTTCTTCTTTTTTTCTGTTTCACCATAAATCACATCATATATGGACTTGGAAGGAAAAAAAAAATTGGTTTTACAATCTTTGATTACAGACCATTAAATAGATCATGAATCATTGTTTAAAACACAAATTAATGGACTTTTGCTTTGTAGAAATGTGTTCAGAACATCAAATGATTTGTGGATGAATTGTACAAAAAAGCAAAAAGCTTTGTTAAGATCCGACGAAAAAAACATTAATATTCATTCTTCATAAGATAAATTTACATAATCGGAAAATGTTTCTTCAGTATTTTACAACTTTCAACAGAGCTTTTATCTTAACTCTATAAGCATCCACTTCTTATTTAAAAAATACAAAAAGTAGGTTCCACTGATCAAGGATTATAGATAAACATTTCTCTAAAGATTACCAGTATGTATATACATATTTCAAAAATTTTTATTATCTCAGTATTATACAGCTGTTGGAATTGTTTTAATTTTTCCTTCTGTTTAGAACTCCTTTCAAAATAATAATAAATATCAATAACGTGTTCATCCACATATATTGGTAAAGAAGCTGACCCTTTTTCAGTTGCTAAATTTAAGAGGTGACAGGTGAACCTCATAATTTGCAAATCTGAATTTTCCTTTTTTAAGATGCCTGTAATGCCAGTATTCGAGAGTATCATTACTGGTATATCTTCTACACCAATTATCTACAAGAACTGCATTTTCTTTTAAACTTTTAATAATCAGCTTTGCTTATATTAAAGCATGTCGAATGTCATAAAGTGGGAAGAGAAAGTAAACTACAATCAATTTCTGAAGACACTAAATTAAAAAAAGAAACAACAATTGGATAGTTTTGAATCAGAATTATTATTGCTTTCATAGCTGTTTTGGTCCTTGCAGCTGAGTACTTCTTAGTGATTTTGCTATCAGGAAACATAGTTTTTAATATAGCTGCAGAATGATCCGATGCAATCAGTGGCAGGTTGTTCTCCAGTAAAAAGGCAAAGACCAGGCATTTTGCATTAAAAACTTTTTGCCCTTTGTTTCCATACAAAAATTTTATATTTTGTTTCTTTTCAACAGAATTCATTTTGTCCTTGTGTTTTTATGCATGTACACATTTGAGAATCGGCCCTTCCACCACGCAAAATCGAAAAATTATAATGACAAATAACTCACATTGCAAATGTATTACATTTCCTTCAGGAAATAGTTTTTAGCCTTTATTTTTGTAATCATTGGTCATAGACATAAACTTTCAAATAAAGAACTGTTTTAAACGATGAAAATACACTCATGTCCATAAATTAAGGTTAATGCAAAATCAGGCAAAGGAAAAGTTAGAAGCAAAACAAATTTGACTTATTTGTAAAGCTTATTTATTAAACAAAAGGTAAAGAGCAAAAAAGGATACTATATGTTTGATATTATTAAAGAAATTACCGATTTTTTCTCCCTGGAGCAAATTACAAAAAAAAAACCTATTTACAAAAAAACAATATTACATGGTTGGTATGATTATTAATACATTGTATGTCTCCCAGACAATACAATACAGTCCGTAAAATGCCTATGCATGCTGAGTATCAAATTATCAATCTGATCTCGGGGGATATTACACCACTCAAAAAGCAATGCTCTCCAAAGTTCCGGTAGACATGTAGGAGGAGGTTGATGGGCTGCAACTCGTCGGCCAAGCATGTCCCACACGTGCTCTACTGGATTCAAATCCGGTGAGAATGCTGGCCAGTCCATACGGGTGATATCCTCTGATTGAAGGCATTCGCTTACGATGTTTGCACGGTGAGGACGGGCGTTGTCATCCATAAACACAAATTATGCGGCCATGGTGCCCCGAAACAAACATACATGTTGTTCCAGAATGGCGTCCCAATAGATTTGGCTTGTCATGGTTCCAATTTGAAAATGCAGGTCAGTTCTGGAACCCAGAATAATTCCACCCCAAACGAGCACTCCTGCACCGCCATATTTTCTTGGTGGTAACGGTTACCTGGAGCTCTCCATATGAAAGTCTGACGAGAATCAAACTGCAAGCTAAACCTGGACTCGTCGGAAAACATCACTCGAGCCCACTGTTGCGGTGTCCACAATGCTTGCTCTCTACTCCAGGCTAACTGCAGGCGACAATGAGTTGCAGTAAGTGGAATGCATCTGACAGGTCTACAAGAATGTAGACCAATCTGCCCTAAGCATCTGTACACGGTCTGCCTTGAAATTGTCACACCAGTAGCTGAAGAGAGCTGACAAGACAGGTCTGAGGCTGTGCTCCGCCTGTTTCTTTTGACAGTAACTGCCAAATGGTGGTTCTCATTGGGCGTTGTAACTGTGGGGCGATCTGTGCTGTAACGTCTACTCACATTACCATCATCTTGGAGTCTTTGCCAAAGCCTGGAGATGACACTCTGGGCAATTCCAAGTTCATCTGATACTTCCAGTTAGGTGCGCCTACATTCCAGATGGCTGATAATTCTACCACGTAAAAAATCATCCAAATGCGTCCTTTGTGTCATAACTATTCGGTTATTGCACTGAAATGCTTATAAAGCGTCTGCGAACAATTTTACTTCTTTGCCTGTATCCTTATATATCACTCTCTTACACTCTCGTCATTGTGACGTACCATCGGTGTCATCTGGTTACTTTCTGAAATTTGCATATGATTCTTGAAGATGTGTGTAGTGATTTTACAGGTGATATATTTATTTTAGAGTTCGATTTCCGTGTGACTCCGAATTATCCTTAATTTATGGACATGAGTATTATGCTTTGGGAATATAAAATTTTAAAAAATTTAACTCTCAATGCAGTCTACTGGTTCCTTCCTATACTTACGTTTCGAGAAGTTTTATACTTGTTATGAAAAAATAACAAGGAGGTAAAAATACAAGAAGTTTGACTTTTGTGCAACAAAAACTCACCCAGATATTTAATTTAAAAATTTGCAATTTTTGATGTCAACTTGCCTTGTAGGGTCAATTAAATTATGAAAAAATACCAGGGAAGTAAAAACACAAGAAGTTACACTCCTGTGTGACAAAAATTGATCCGGATCTTTAATTATTTCAAAATTAGCAGTTCAATTAATTAAATTAGAAAAACTCAAGGATATACTTTGAAATGAAGGGCAGCAAAAAACATATATAATTTAATAGGCTTACGAGGAAGTCGTGATGTCTACATCAGATTTGTTTTATGATTTGGAATAAAAGACGAAAATGCATTACGGTGGTGGATGGAAATGGGTTTAATTGCAAGCCAAGTATTTAATTTATTTATTCAGAATCATAATTCTCATTTCATAATTTATAATTGATCACAGTGGATGCGCCACAATCCACAGGTGTTTTTTTTTTTTTAAAGCAAAAACAGATTACTGTCTAATGGGAAGAAAAACAATAATGTATCATATAATATGTGCATAATGTACTACATAACCCTTATGCAAGAAATAAAATTTGTTATTTAAACTGCTAATGTCTGTTTTATTTTGATACATTGATAATGCTTGCCAACTTACAATAAATACTAGGGAGTTCGGCAATATTTTTAAAAAAAAAGTTACTACCTTGCCCCTATCAGCAACTTTTACCTAATGATTTAAATTATATAAATAAATGAATATAATATCATGCTCAAACTGATTAAAAATATAAGAAAACTGTTAACAGTATTTTTTTGTTAATTAAAATATGGGTTACTCCTCTTTCTGGGTTAACAAAGGATAATGATTTCCAATTATCACAATTAACTGAGAGCTGACTCAGGGCCGCATTAAGACCTTCAAATTCCTTAAGCACTTACTGGCGCTCCTCCACATATGTTTATGGTTTTCCCTTTATTCCTTCTCTCTCTCTTTATTTTGGTTTAACTGCATCACACATTCTATGATAAAACTGGCAATGAGAATTTTGGCTCTCCATTTTCTGAATACCTGAGGATCTTTTTTTTTTTTTAGTGCCCCCTTTCCTTAATGCCATAAGTATGTGTTTATATTGCTTAATGATTAATCAGCCCTGAGTTGACTGTATTTAATACAATGGTGATGGCCTGCACATTGTTCAATTCATTTTTCTCCACTTTCTTAAAAATCACTGTTTTTTGGACAGGGAAAAGGATTTATTGATAACTTATTTTACCCAACATATTTAAAATTTTTATCACCATTAATGCACTTCTTTCTGTTATCTTTACAAGCATATAAACAAAATAACTTTACTATTGCATTGCTATTGTCAATGCAAATTTCCCCCCCCCCAAATAAACAGGAGCATTTAAAGCACTTTAAAGGAAAGATTATTTGCCAAATTCCAATTAATATAAAAAATCTTTTTCTTATATGATTTTAATTTTAACAAATATAGAAAAATAAAACAAATTCTTAATCCATCTGTAATGGACCATCCACACTGGGATTTATCTGAACTAACAGACACATTTGGAACAGCCAAGACTGCTCCAAAAGCAATTTTCATAGCGATTGAAAAATCTGAGCTTCGTGTACAGTGGAGTTAGCCAACACATGGAAATGACTGCACTAGCTCAAACAAATCCCTGTGTGAATAGCCCTTAAGATCTTGACAGTAAAATCAATGAATTAAACCAATACCAGAAATATTTTCAGATTACAACAAGCAGAAAATTCAGATGGTTAGAAACCTCAGCGTGTGAAAAAGCAAACTGATTTAAATTTCATAACATTTCCTTCACACCAATTAATAAACAATGTTACTTTAAACATTTTCTAATATTTGGTAGCTCCTTAACAATACCTGGGGGTAAGAATAACACTTTACTTTCCAGAAAGAGAAGTTATCATTATTCAAAGATAAGTATAAGAGTTCAATTTATATATACTCATAATTGTGAGAATATACTTGTTGAGTCATGCACGAAAAATTATGCTAAACAATCAGAATTTTTTAAAACCCAGACAAGCAAATATATAATTTTTTTAAGAAAATAAAACTAGCACTAATTCTCTTGAGAAAGATTATCAAAAAATATATACCTGATTGGCCTTATTAATCTGTTTCCTGAGCCCTGCGAATGCCATCGTTGTATTTTGTCTTTAAATCACAGTACTATGAGTTCGCTTGCTACAGGAAATCACTAGAAATAATTTGAAAAATGTTAGCCTTGGCCATAAAAAAAAAAAAAAAAGAAAGAAAGAAAGAAAAGTAAGGGAAAAAAATCCAAAACAAACATTTCTTTTTATTAAATTCAAATTGGGTTAGTGTATATTTTAAGGTACCCCTTGGATTATGGCCAAGTTGTTGTTTCATTTATGGTAACCTGAGTAGTTGAATATTATGGAAACCTCGTTATGAAGCAATTGGTAATGTGCAATTTTGACTGATGGGCAAATATTTGTAAGGGCTTCCACTTAGGTATGGGAGTTAGGAAGCATGCTGCTTACTTTGTGCTTTACACTGTAAAATGCCTGTTAGTGCTACGATTAACCTGAAGTTTCCGTACACTTTGGAACAACTGGGAAAGAAAACATCGATTGACTGGTGTGTAAATGAAGATTTAAATGGCTTTGTTCACCTCTTGGTTAAATTACGCAGTGAGATTTAAGGATTTCAAAACCAGAGCTCACCTCAACACTATGGAAGGTATGTGGGATGTAATAAAAAGGGATTTTCAAAAGAAATGCTACTTACAATCTGAAGAATATTTTGCATTTTTACTTTTGTGAATTAATGTGACGACGACAGTACACAGTTTCTAGTTAAAATAATTTTAAATAGTTTTTAGATGCTGTTAAGGAATTCAAGTGTCATGCATTACTAGGGAGGACGTTGGACATAAACAGGAATGGTGCCAAAAAGTCACAAATTTTTGCCAAAGGGTACCCTGAAATATATTTTTACCCAAATATGAAATATATGAATAAAAATGTAAGTATCTATTATAAAAAAAATTATTTAACATATCTTTCCATCATAAAATCTTCACACCATTTTCGTTTGCATACATTTTAAACCTTAGATTATTTCATATTCTTAGAAAGAATTATAATATAATAGAATAGATTCCCTTGTAATACTTATATTAACAGCTTGATGTATGTCATAACAACTGGCTAGTTATGATATTAATATAAGAGTTCTTAAGTTTGTTCACAAAATTCAGGATATAGCAGGTAAATAATACAGCTTAATTCTGGAATACTGGCGCATAAAAGTAAACGAAATAGATCCAAAATTAAAAGAATTACTAGTCATTTTTAAAAATTTAAAAGGCCCACCAGCGGCCGAGCGGTAAAGACGCTGAACACTGGTAGTTCGTCCGAGGTTCGAATCCCGCGAACAGGCTGGCTGCATGGGCGTTTTCGTGGTTTTCCCCATGTGTAACGTGTATACGAGCCAGTTTCCCTTAGAAAGTCCTCCATGAAGGCATCCCTCACCTTAGGCAGATAGCCCTCGTATGCTTTGCCATAATTGAATAACCTAATAACCTTAAAAATTTTAAATATTGAAACATAAGAAATATGCTATGGAGCATTTTCAAATTCCCACATCTTGGCTTTTACTATCAAAATGTTACATTATTTCTATTTCTTCACATTTTGCTTTATTTTCTTAAATACATATCTTGTTAGAAATTAAATTTAAAGCATAACATGAAATAATACTGATATAAGAATAAGTATTTACATCTTCACAATAATAAAGCTTCATTGCCTAACATGCAGACTATTACAGATGACCTCATACTGGTTTTCTTCCGAAACTCGTCATTAATTTTTTACCTGTTTAATTCTCTCTGAACTCTTCTTTTATCTGGTAATGAATAAAATAATTTTAGGATCACAATTTTTTATTTTAATTTCATTAATATTAATTACACTTAAAATTCCACTCTACTTATTACTCAGTGACTTTGAAACCAGATTGTATCTTCAGTTTTAAATTGTTCAATTAGCTTCTTCTCTGAAAATAAAGATTCTTTCACTGAATTTTATGCCTCTTGGTGAATTATTTAATTATCTTAGCTAGTTATGTTGGCCTATTTAATTACTTTCGATTCCTATTTAACTATGCCTACATCTTTATTCAGTTACCAATTCTGCTACCTTATTTTTCAAAAGTAACAGTATTGCAAAAACTTCACAAGTAACATTAAATTTCTGACTGCACTGTTCCCTATCCTTGATTCCCACAGCAGCTTTTATCATTCCTTCCTTAAAGCCTTTCATTTATTAAATACACACACATATATATATATATATTTCACTTCCTAATACAAATTTATTTATATAAAATTTATATTACTTTATAAATAATTTCATAATATGCCCAAGATTTGATAGAAATAAAATACATGGCATGAGACACAAAGCAGATTTAATTACACATTATTTGCAGTCAGCACAAGAGATGTCTAATATGAAAAACCGAATTATGCAAGTGATTCACAATATCATTCTCTGAATAGAAATTTAAAGCCCGTAATTGATAATGATGGATTCTGAGAACAAGAGATAACAAGAAAATGCCATATAAAGTGAATGAAATTTGGTGCATATGATATAAATATACTGGTATAAAATTGAGGATTTCATGTAATTTCATGAAGACTTCAATTTTATAGCAGTATATTGATATCATTTCAGATCACTCGGAAATATTAAATTACATGATGTCTTCAGTTTTACAGCTGTATATTTATGTCATTTTAGATCACTGGGAAATATTAAATTACATGACGTTTTCAATTTTATGCCTATATATTTATATCATTTTAGATCACTCGGAAATAATTAATCTAAGCTGATTTTCCAGAAACAATTAATACGTAAATTCTTATAATCACACAGTGAAATAATCACTTCATTAATTGGTCTTGAACATCCCGCGCATGGCATAACATATAACCTTGGAATTTGACACGCAGGTCTTTAAAAACTACATGAAATAAACTGATTTAAATCAAAAAACCTTTGAACGTGAAAATCTACGATGAAGCAGCATTAAGAAAAATATTACATCAAACTACAGTAATCAGGATTCTAAAATTAAACCACAGCGATGAAATCCATTGGTGAAATTTGAACTTCGAGGCGGTCCTTAAGCTAAGCAATAAAAAACAAATCACTGAAATTAGAATGCAGCGAACAATTCTGAGTAAACTCCGCTACTTACCTTAATGCTGTCGACTTTTTTTTTCCACAACTTCAAGAACATGTGCTTACTACCTGATGAATTATTATCACATATTTACAACAAAACATACAGAAATCAGTTTTACCCCAATCCCATAAGTCTGCTAGTGCCGCAATGCCACGGTCAAACTGTTGCACTGCCATCTAGCGTTAGTTTCGGTCATGATATGAATACTGTTTATTATTTTCAGGTTTGCCGCAATTTTATTCCCGCATGATTGGCTTCTCCAAAGCGCAGAGTTTTGCACAAAAAACGTGCTCACATACAAATTAAAGAAATATTAGCCGTCCTACAATCATAATTTTGATTTGATAATCTAAAAATTGTTGTTAGAAACTTAGTCAGTGTTTTTTAATTATTTTACTTTGTTAGTTTGTTTCCTAAAATTTAACTTTTTTTTTTTTTTTTTTAAATTTCAGAAAAACTTTTTTTTTTTTTTTTTAAACTTCCGAAAGTAAAACGTATATGCAACGCCTTACAGTAGCAAGTGCACGCGCACATTTTTCTTATTTAGGAATAAACAAAAATTGTTATTCGCATAAATTAAAAGAAATTTGCATCGTTACCGAATAATAATATAGTACTGTTAAAATCTAAATTTTTTGCATTTTGAACACAAGTACTGCGCACTATTTTATTTAATTAAAATATTTAATATTTTGTTATGTTTGCATCCATATAGTGAAAGTTATTCGCTGTATCCGAAGTATCTTAATATTCGGAAGCATAAAATAAATCGATTCCGGTTATTCTCTTTCTGAAATTCATTAAAGGCCCTGCCCGAAACAAACAAAACAGAAATCTGCGCTGAAAACTTTAATGCGTTGAATCACCTTTCTAATTGTTGCCACAAATATTATCGCCCTGTATTATACACTCACGTTTGTGAAAATTGCAACACCATGAAGGACTTACGCGAGTGAGCTGAAATTTTCAGGAAATGCAAAGTAGCGCATGATATGCAAATGATTAGAATTGCAAATCCGTAGCGCATGCGTATGCTGAGCAGCGCCCTCTGAACGGCTGATGGATCCGAATAAATAGACGGCTGTAGCGAGGCGTGTATGGTTATCGGTGGTTATCTGCTAGTGGTAAACGTTAACTCAATCTGTACTTATGCCTCGTCGACGAAAGAGAGCGAGATTTGAACAACTTACAGAGTTTGAACGAGGGAGAATCATCGGCCTTCGTGAAGCTGGATTGTCGTATCGTGCAGTAGCCTCTCGTGTGCAGCGTAACAGCAGCACAGTGATGCGCGTTTGGAAGCAGTGGACGGACGAGTGTCGGACAACTCGGAAATCCGGGAGTGGACCCCGAAATGTGACGTCAGCTCGCGATGATAGACACCTGGTCCGCATGGCGCGGACGGACCGTACAGCTTCCTCTAGACAATTGGCAGCACTGTGGTCAATAGCTACAGGTGTTTCATTGTGTGCTTCATCAATTCGTAGACGTCTGCTGCAGTGTGGACTGCGCGCACGGACTCCTTTATACAGGATCCCCCTAACGCACGACCATCGCCGCCTGCGGCTACAATGGGCCAATCAGCATAGAGACTGGCGTGCTGATTGGCAGCATGTCGTGTTTTCTGACGAATCCCGCTTTAATTTGTGGTACCATGATGGCCGCATTCGTGTCAGACGCTATGCCGGTGAACGCCACCTTCCGGAGTGCATTATCGAACGCCACAGTGGACGAACACCCGGAGTTATGGTCTGGGGCGCCATAGCATATCATAGACGATCTCAATTGCTACGAATTGTGGGCAATCTGAACAGCAACCGGTATATCCGTGAAGTTCTACAGCCCGAAGCTGTTCCCTTCCTTCAAAGCTTGCCAGGCGCTGTATTTCAACAGGACAATGCCCGCCCTCATACTGCTCGGATTGTTAAATCCTTCTTTGCAGCGCAGCAGGTACAGCTTCTTCCTTGGCCTGCGTGTTCCCCGGATATGTCGCCAATTGAACATGTGTGGGATGTCATTGGTCGGCGTCTTGCTCGTGATCCTCGTCCTGTTGCGTCTGCAGACGAACTTTGGGTACGCGTACAAACGATATGGAATGCTCTTCCTCAGTCAGACATTCAAACTTTGTTTGACTCCATGCCACGTCGTGTAGCAGCACTTATTGCGGCGCGTGGTGGCCACACAAAATACTGATTCTGATCTCTTGTTCTTGTTTGTTTGCTTTGAACATTTAATCATTTATTTGTACCACTACCACTCAACTGTGTATTAAATTGCATTCAATTATGACGATTCCTTCTTGGTGTTGCAATTTTCACAAACGTGAGTGTATGAATGAAGTAAATATTGAGGTACTAAGATATGAATTAAATAAATCGAAGGTAATATTTTTCTGACACGAAATAAGAGCAAAAAGTTTTTAAAAATAATGGAAGTCTAAAAGGGTTCTGTTAAAGTTTAATATTGTTTATTAGTAGAAATGGCCCAGGTGGAATAGCGAAAGATTGAATAGGATATTAAATGAATATCCATTTAGACTAAGATGAGAACTTTATATATTTTCTGTATATTTAAAATTTAAAAAAGTATGTAATGCAATTCTATAAAAATATTTAATATTTTTTACTAGCTACATCACAAGCTAAATGCATATTTATTTAAATCAATCAGATTAAAATGTAAATAATAATAATAATAATTTTAAGAATTCTTTTTTCATTGCTTTTAAAAGGTTTAGTTTGTTAATCAATAACAGACATATTAAATATGAAAAAATAACATCTTACTTTTTCCCAAACGACAACAGACTCGAATGAAATGTGAAAAGAATGCAAAATCATATTTTGAGATTAATATCATTTTTGGGCTCATAAGAAGGTTATATTAAACGAAGTGTCCGATAATCTAAAATTAGGTCCGAATACATTAGCCTTTTCGTAAAAATACTACATAAATTATTGTATGAAAAGTGACAGGCATTCAGAAAACTAATTTAGTTTGAATTTCAAAAGAACAACAGACTACAAGGAAGTGAAAACATACGTTGATGTTTCATTAATGATAAATATGAAAGAATTAATAATTACGAAGTAAATTTGCCAAAATTTTAATTATTAAATAATCATAGTATATGAATATCAGAATAATAGGAAGAAGATGAAAATTAAAATGTTGCGTAAATCAGTCAAAGATAGGTAACTATATGGGAAGAAATAATGACGTAGGTTTTTAAGCAGGAGATGTGAAAAATGAGCAAGGTCCTCCCCGGGACTCGAATCTCAGACCTCTTGAATATGCGCCGAGTGTCCTGACCACTGCACCAAGAAGACATGCTAAAAAGGCGAAAGAAATACCTTATAACGAAAAATAGCTCAGCATCTCCCAGGTCTTGGTTGGTCTGAAATTCATAAATACAGAATTTTGCTACGAAAGTACATTATTTAAATTTTGTTCCATGAAGTTTCTCTACTCTTACAATATTTACAGATAGAATCCTGCCTTATCAAGATAAAGAAAGTTTTCGTATTATAGAAAAATAAATAAACCACAAAACATGTGATATTTGCTAGGGACTCAGTTATTATAATGAACCATGCCGGCTAGGTACCGAACCCATGATTGCCTTTTCCAAGGCAGATTTACCGCAAATAATTTAACTTTGACTAATCGATCTGAATTTGATATCGTCAGGTGCACACATTTTTTTTTTTATTCAACTTCAGAGAAATATGTTCTTGCCCAAACTCAAAGATCGCCCTGGAACCTGTACCCTTTAAGGAGTCTTTTAATTTGGTACTTCTTAGAAGATGTCGGACTGGGAACAAACGCGCAGTCTCCTCTCTACGAACAGCTGCTCTGTCGTTATTGCTATTCAGAACAGTTAATGAACTACAAAGAATTTATAAATAACTACGGTGTTTCAACTTATCTGACTTAGATAATTCAACTCTCAGTAATTCGAAACTCGTAGAAATTCAAAGCTATTCGAATTATAGAAAGCAGTCGCTAAAATCATCAATCTTTCAACTGAATTCATTCTCTAACAAATTTTTCGTTATCCAACGATTTCATGATTTACTCTTGACTGTTCAATTAAGAAGAGACTGTGTGCGTGCGTGCGTGTGTATGTGTGTGTGTGTGTGCGTGCGTGTGTGTGTGTGTGTATGTGTGTGTGTGTGTGTGTGTGTGTGTGTGTGCGTGCGTGCGTGCGTGCGTGTGATATATTTTGATATTTTTAGTTACGAGAAGGGCCACATAGTGTTCTTTTAATTACCTCCACTTCGTTTCAAATGTTCCCTTCGTTTCAAATGTTCCCAACTGTTTCGTTTCAAATGTTCGAGTTTGCACTTCATAACTTCAGACATTTTACAATGTGTAAATTTCAAAACAAAACAAGCGTATTTACTTTCTCTAAGGAAACATTCATTATATAGAAAGGGTTTTAGATAAAGAAAAAAAAAAAGAGTGGACTGTATTAGACAGAACCTCTTCAACAATACATAATACGCTGGAAATTTTATATCCACTTAATAGGGTGAATAATCATGTTCTAGCTATGCAAGGGGTGGATTTCTGGAATACTCCTTATCACTTCGGAATTATCGATGTCACAACAGAAGCAATTCGAATCAGGGAAATTTATTAACATTTTTTGCAGAGTTTAGTGTTCTTAACAAGTCAAGACAGAAGAGAAACACGCCTGAAATAAATCACGAAAATGAAGCAACAACCTGTGTTAGGCTAGATTTTTAGCATAACTCTATCGACTTCGAGGGCGAACAAAGTCCCTCTTCATCAGGAGCAAAGAAATCAGTCCCAGACTTCCCTCTCCTAAAGAGGTCCTCGAAATCGATAGAGTTTCTATGCTAAAAATCTATGCCTAACACAGGTTGTTGCTTCGCTTTTATGAATCATGCTAAGAGTTCAAGCTCTTGGCAGCACTAAGTAACAACTGAAACGTGAAGGGTTCTTTATTTATAACTAAATTAGAACAGAAGGCACACTTTGTGGTTACAACTCAACCAACAACTTGTGGTTAGATAACTTAAATACAGTAAGTCAAATATAAAATTTAAATTCAACTAAGCTACTAGCCGAAGGTTGCACAAATCACTAGCGAAGTTGGCTCAAAACTTAACCGGTGTGATATGAACTATCTGCAATTATAATGCAAGGCCGAAGACTGCAAATCTTATCTATCTAGCAATCTAGTAACATGGCCTCGAGAAACAGAACGTCCTCTGTCTTACAAACTCATCTCCAATACACACGAACTAAATTTGCATTCTGAAGGGAAAACGAAACGGAGAAATGACAGTAAAGATCCAAAACGTAAAATAACTGGTTAATTAACATAAAGAAACCTTACATACTTCTTAATTGAGGATTTTAGATTTTATCTTTTTAAATTGTTCGATTTTAAAGTAAAGAGCACGCATTATGTATTTTAAATGATCAAGCAGCAAACGATTTTAAATAAATAAACATCGTGAGTTAATTTTACTTGTCTATTGTGCATTAGTATCTATCCCAATAAAAATGTAATATCATATTTGCTATAAAGCAATTCTTTACAGTAAAATTCCTATTTAAGATAGGTTGCCCTTTGCGAGAATTCTTTAGTCATCTATTTAAAAAACTTTTTGAATTTGAAGAGCATATTTTTAATATGTTATGAACTTTATACAACTGTTAATAGTTGATACTGTTAATAATACTGATGCATAAAGTTACGGAGACCTGTAACGGAGCTTTTTTTTTTCCCCGCTTTTCCTTCTCTTTTTTCTGACCGCTTAACTCCTCATATCAAAAGCCACACATCAAAAACACCACGCACTGGAAACACAATGGTGAAAATTCCACACGTGAAAATCACACTGGAACAAACAAATATGTTGAGACTATACAATACCAAAAATGTATCTTTTTCAAAGCATTTTATTAAGTCTCAAGATCAGCACCGACATGAAAAAAGAATTGATTTTCAGATGATAGCAGAAATATTTAACAGCATTTCTAACTTTGTGTTTCTAGCAACTTTAAAGCAGTTGAAAATATATTTTCTACAAATACTGAATTTTTGGCTAAGAAATTTATTTGATATTTAGTGAGACCTAAACTCAAAATTAAAACTGAATTTTGTAAAAAGAACCTATTCCGATATATGTAATGCAGTGAAATGCATGTGCTCGAGGATATTGATCAAAAGTTATGAAGAATTTAAATGAAAGCATGTAACATTTGTTTTTATGACTGGCAGCCCCGGAAATTAAAAGCCCACGCCAAACGATTTCATTATTGCTATGACAACTTTTATTTTTAAATTCAGAATTTCATTTCAATATCCTCCTTCCTTACTTCTCGCCTTTTGTTCGAGTTTCTGTAATACTCTGAATTATTAAATTTTCAATATTTTCATTTATTAAATTTTAATTTTTCTTTTTGTTTGAGCATAGTATTAGCAGCAATAGTAACTGGAAAGTAGGTGGTCTCTCCTAAGCAGCAGGCCACCCACTGCGTTAAATATTTTTAGGTCAGCATTTTTTGCGTCAAACTTCATTTTATAGGAGTTAGTCACGTAGATAGTCGAGGCAGGCGAAGAATAATTAGATTACAAATTGTCATAAGGAATTAAATCAGAAAGAAAAGATTATTTACCGTGTAAGGTTATCTGTTGTGTAGAATCTGCAGAAATAGTGATGGCACCGAAGAAGGGTTAAAACTGCCCTTTATTAAACTCTTTAAATGATGTACAATGCGACAACTTGACGCTAACATACTACGCCTCAACATGGGCGATAACTGAAACAGTACAATCAAAACTCAAAATTCGAGATATTCACAAGTAGAAGAATTAAAATACAGGGCTCATACAATCCTCTATCCTACAGCGCGTAGATGAGTCTAATGGCAGCAAGGTAATAGCTGTAAAGCCCCGTCTAACCAGTAACAACTGCTAAGCGGAAGCTTGCGCATAAGCACGCACAGAGATTTCCTACACTCTCTCTCACTTTTCTAACTAGAACGTCGATATTTAAACTTCTCCCACTGGTTGAACTTGCATTTCTTACGCGCGCTACCAAATTTAAATATTCTCGCACTGACAATTAGGGGAATGAAGGCTTGTAGGTAACTTAAAATTAAATTTAACTGGTTATTTAAAATAAATATAAATCCCTACATTTGTCCATGTCAGAATTTAACAGACTTGGATAAAGGTTCTTAAAGACCTCTTACAAACTGATAAATTCTACAACTAACAAGATCTAAGCCCCGTTTACATTCAAAATACTAAAATTTAAATTATAGCAGAAAAATTTTGTCATCATAGTTCTGCTGGACATCCTTCCTCATTTTTCAATTGGGCTTCAGTCATCTCCTTCCAGTGATCTGGAAGGAATACTTATGAATACATGATTCTAAATAACACTTTAAATTCACAATATAATCTTTTATTAAGTTTCTAACCTTTTTTCATATAGCACAGCTTTCTCAGCTTTTCCGAACATTACGGTTTTTCATGCCCCAATCATTCAATTCACATTCATGCTTAAATTTTAAACTTTAATCCCCTTTTGGCTTTCCACAATGTGTGGTGTGAAAACGCAAGTGTACTACGTTATAGTGGATAAAATCTCCACCTAAATGCACATCAACTGTTAGCACATAACAACATTCTCAGACACACCTTAAATTCCTTTCTAAGTTCTCCATGAGCTAATAAACATGAAAATTAACCAGAGTGTCGGTAGAGAGCCCTACAAAACACATGCATACCAAATATTTTCTACATTCATCTTAAGCGCATGCAAGCTTTCCCTCAAAATCGCATGATTTGATTTAACTAAAATTTCTTTTGAGCGAACTCAATTGACTACATTAAACTTTAAATATATTAACTTTTCTTCAAGTTTTACACTAAATACATATTATATTTCCTTTTTTGAGCTTTAAACTTTCATTAAAAGTATCATTTACTTTAACACAACAGATATTTCAACATTTTACAAACAAATACTATTAAGACAATAGAGAATAAAATGAAAATTTTACTTGAATGAATCCTTTTCTTTGCCAAAAGTGCGAACCTGAAATAAATTTTTATTAACAAGTACTAATACGAAGCTGTTGTATCAGGCCAGATCTTTTGGCGCGTTAATATAAACAGTCTTTCCACAAACAAAACCGAACTACTAGTGCTTTTGCCAAATAAAGTTGAAATAACTTTAGTCCTCAATCGAGGCAATAGCTTTTGTCATGTACCTTCGTATTTAAGACAGTTTCATGCAACTTTACACAACCAAAAGGATTTACAGGAAAATTCACTTATCTCTGTTTTTTGAAGCTTGGAATTCGGTCATTCTTTTGTCGCAGAATTGTATCCAAGCCAAATGATTCATAAATGAGACTTTCCATCTCTGCTTCCTGTCCGCTAGTGGAAATTGGCTTTTCCTTTTTTGACCCTTGATGAATGGTCTTTTAGGATGCACTGGCGGCATGTCTTGTCTTTTCCTTTTACTGTCCCGCAAACTGGTTCTCTGCACATCGGCATTCGATGTGCAAAGAACCAGTTTGCCGGAGTAAATCACAGTACACATCGGTATAACTCTAGGTTGTTTCGATCTTTGCTCTGTACCTTCAACGTCGGAAGCCCTCTTCTTCATTTTATCGACGGGTGGTTTTGTTTTCAGTAATCTTTCAGTCCGCCACCTCCTTGACGTATCTTGGGGCTGTCTACTGAGAGACCTTGTCATAACACGGCGATGCTTGTTTCTAGCCGGAACGTTTCTTTCACCCTTGAATTATTTCTTCGCTGGATATTCCACGCGTTGAGGGATTCTTTGCTCCGGAATTCTTCTGCTGGTTTTGGAACTTGTAGTTTCTTTGGTTCTTTGCTTTTTCGCGGGTGATGGAAGTTGTGGTGGGGTCAGAATTGCCCCTGGGGAAGCCGCCTCTTCTGATTCGGAAGCCTGGAAGAAATCATGTAAGACATCGAAATCTTTACGATCACAGTATTTTTTCAATTGATCCGGACTAGCCTTTATTTTTTCTCCTGATTCTGTTTTTAAGTAGATCACAGCACCAACGATCTGCTGTAATACATAAGACCCTTCAAATTTATGGGAGAATTTTGATACGACGTTTTCAGGTGCACTAGACAAAGTGAATTTTCCTTTTAACACCTTATCCTCCACTTTAAAATCTGATTCGCGGCGTTTCCTGTCATAGTAGAGTTTCTGCCGCTTTCTTGCTACACCGGAATTTTTCAAAGCTTCATCAATCAGCTTTTGAATATTTGCCTATTTACATTCTGGTGCTCGCTCTTGAACGAAAAAAAGTTTGTCTAAAGGTGTCAACATCTTCCTAACCAGAAATAATTCAGTTGGCGTTTTACCCGTTGCATCATGCTTGGCAGTTCTTAAAGCACAAGCTAGTACACAAACGAAGCCACCCCAGTGTTTATGACAATTTTTAATGTAACTTCTAATTATTTTAACAATGTTCTTATTAACTCTTTCCGCGATGCTTGCTTGCGGTCTCTACGGGACCATTTTCATATGCCGTACGTCAAGCCCTTTACACAGGTTCTCAAAAATTTCACAAACATTGCTAAACCACTATCGCTTATTACTTTTAACGGTGCACCCTATTTTAAAATATACTTATGTAAGAACGCATCTTCTACTATTTTAGCTGACGCTCGCTTTAAAGGAATTATCTCTACACACTTAGAAAAATGGTCTGCAATCACCAAAAGATATCAGTTTTTATTGAACTCGCTTTGGGAAAATCTGCAGAATTAGTGATGGCACCGAAGAAGGGTTAAAACTGCCCTTTATTAAACTCTTTAAATTATGTACAATGTGTCAATTCGACGCTAACATACTACGCCTCAACTTGGGCGGTAACTGAAACAGTACAGTCAAAACTCAAATATGGAGATATTAACAAGTAGAAGAATTAAAATACAGGTCTCGTACAATCCTGTATCCTACAGCGCGTAGATGAGTCTAATGGCAGCAAGGTAATAGCTATTAAGCCACGTCTAACCAGCAATAACTGCTAAGCAGATGCTTGCGTATAAGCACGCACAGAGATTTCCCAGACTTTCTCTCACTTTCCTTACTGGAATGTCGATATTTAAACTTTTTCTCCCACTGGTAGAATTTGCATTTCTTACGCGCGCTACCAAATTTTAATATTCTGATACTGACAATTAGGGGAATGAAGGCTTACGGGAAAGTAACTTAAAATTAAATTCAACTGATTATTTAAAATAAATATAAATCCCTACAACCGTAGACAAAGTATTCGAAGAAATCACCACATGATTTCAACAGCTATGTGCATTTGTTATTGCGTGCAATTTTTGCATGCAGATTACGAATTATCAACTAAATTATGATCACGGTATATTAAGAAAGAATTCCTCGTTAAGAACGGAGTATTTCGGAGTTTTATTTCCATTGTTGTTAGAGAACAGTAGGAAAGTAAAAGAGCAGCCTGCTGAAAATTTTGCAGTTTATTCTAAAATACAGTCTGTAGCACAAAGTTCCAAATTTTGTAAATACAAGTGAGGACTTTCTTCTCAATTGCTGTAAGCGTTGCTATTTGCAAGAAACGTTTTCTAAATAAGAATCGCTAAAGAAGTATTAAAGAACTACAAACGTATATTTTGCATTTAAGAATCCTTTCTCTACCGTCTACATAACAGTAAGAGGATAATGTGATTTTAAAATGTTATGTTTGAAGTTCCCTCCCCCCAAAAAAAAACGTAGAATTTTAATTTATTTCCTCACAGGCCGTTTGGATATTTTTTTGTTAGTTACTTGGTTATATATATCAACAGAGACGGTAAATTCAGAGTACTCCCCAGGCGGCGAACCTTCCCGCGAGGCAAAAGTTCTAGCTACGCCACTGATTAGCCGTACATGGGCCCACCAGTGGCCGAGCGGTAAAGACGCTGAACACTGGTAGTTCGGTCCGAGGTTCGAATCCCACGAACGGGCTGGCTGCATGGGCGTTTTCGTGGTTTTCCCGATGTGTAACGTGTATACGAGCCAGTTTCCCTTAGAAAGTCCTCCACGAATGCATCCCTCCCTTTAGGCAGATAGCCCTCGTGTGCTTTGCCATAATTTAATAACCTAACCTTAGCCGTACATAATGCAACAACACAAGGTATGCAGACACTAGCGTATTTGAGAAAGATGTTACTTTATCATTCTCTAGCTACTAACATTAAAATGGTTTTTAAATAACTTGGTTGTTGCATTAATAAAGTAATTCAAAGTTATAATCAGTACGGAGAATCACTAATTCCCCTCTCCATGTTCCATTAATAGACAACCTGTAGTAATTGTCTATTTTAAACCAGCGGCTGAAGTCGCCTAATACTGGTAATTCAATCTGGGTTCAATTCCAGGCGAACAGGTTGGCTGCATGGACGGTATTCTCCACGTGTACTGTGAATACGAATCAGTTTCCTTTAGAAAGTGTTTCACGAAGGCATCTCTTCCTTTCGGCAGTTGGCTCTCGCGTGCTTTGTCATAACTAAATAAAACAAAACCTTGCAATATCGTTTCATCTAAAATTAGTTCTAACAAAACTTCCAAACCTGCATGTGTGCTCCATGCGTTTCGCAAGAAAATTAATACGCTATGCTTAATATAAGCATAGTTTAGTTATAAAAGTATTTACAAGGTAAGCAAAATTCTTTACACAAAACATACAATGCAGGACATTAGCAACGTGTTTTATTAATTATAGGAACAGAACAAATCTGAATAAAACTTACTGTTACTTAAGACGAATCAAAATGATTTTGAGAAATATGCGCAGCTTAGCAAGCTGGTTTTGTAGATGGTTATTACAATAACGTGAAGACAAAAGGCCTGGGATATAGGGCAATGCAGTTCGACTTACTGTGACGCGAAAAATACACTGGTCAAATAAATTAAGAGAATTTTCAAATTTGATCTATGATCTCCAGAACTACTGGACAGATTTTAATAAAATTTGGTGTGAACATAGGTTGATATAATACAAACAAAATAAACATTCAACAGTTATAACAGACACACATGTTCGTGTGTAACACTCATGAGAGTCTGAAGGTCTGAAACAGCGATTGCAGAAGACACAAAAGAAATGGGTTAATAGGGGGTATGGTCCTCTGTTAAAGCCATACAGGCCTCGCAGCCTGATGTCATACTGGAAATAAGGCAGTTTATCACTGCCTGTAGCAATTGGTCCCACTCATTCAACAACGCTGTTTTCAGTTCCTGGATGGTTCTCGGAGGGGGTTTGCGAGTTGCAACTGCCCTCTCCAGAGTGTCCCAGAAATGCTATCTAGGGTTGAGGTCTGGAGACCTGGCTGGCCAATCCCTCCGGCGAATATCCTCACTCTCGAGAAATTCGTCGACCAGAAGAGCTCTATGTGGCCTCGGGTTATCATCCTGTAAGATGAACTCGGAGCCCACTGCACTCGGGAAAAGGCGAACATAGGGTTCAACCTCATCCCTATACCTCACACCAGTCACAGAGCCGGAGAGGTGTGCGGCCATCCAACATGATGCCTGCCCAGACCATTACACCGCCACCGCCATAATTGTTGATTTCGCGGACATTGAAGGGTCGGGTCCCTGGCTCTCTCCATATGAAAGTACGGCGAGAAGCGGTGTTTAGGCTAAAACGGGACTCGTCGGTGAACAGAACGGTCGCCCATTGCTCCGTACTCCAATCACTATGCTGCCTCCACCATGCTAATCGGACTCTCCTGTCCGTAGACGGGAGCGAGACGCAAACAGCCGGTCTTCTGGCAAACAGCCCTCTCTCATTCAGTTTTTTGGAAACAGTCACTCTTGTTACCTGTGGCTGCACACAGGTCCCGAGAGAGCTCAGAAGCTCTGGTCCCTCTGTTACGCCTCGATAAAATGGAGAAATAGCGATCTTCAGTGGCCGTCGTGGCTCTTGGACGACCTTGCCCAGGCTTTCTCTCGATGGATCCAGTATACTGGAACTGTTTCCATAGGTTACACCCGACGCAGGGCGTTAAATTAAACTCTCTGCATATCTGGAGTTGCGATTGGCCTGCCTCTAGCCTAACCCACAATTCGCCACCTCACTCCATCATCTAAACGTTGGTAGTTACTCATTTTTACTGTTCCGATGTAAGTTTAACCGATTGCTAAAAGATAACACCAAGAAATTCGCCGAGGTGTGCTAGCGAACGCAGTTCGTCTTACCCTCCACGCGCTTATAAAGCCTGTTTTTCTATTGGCTCCGCTTACACACACGTGTACGCTTACGTATTTACTTTATAAGATTTGCATTTTTAAGCAGTTTCCTTCAGTTCAGTTCTTTTCATGAAATTCGATAAAATATGTAAATTCTTTTAATTTATTTCACCAGTGTAGAAGGATCAAATCTAAGTTGTTTCATATGTATAAGTTTTTATTAAATTCGTAAGCACCATTTATACGTGTGGTATACATACACCTTTCACGTTTTGATAGCGTTTCATTTTTCGTAATTCATGCCTATTAATTTTAATAATAAAGCGTTTCATTTATACGATGCATAACTTTAATTTTACGTCGTTTCTTCTTTGATTAATTAATCGGCGTTTCTTTTCTCGAACGAAAGCGTTTCTTTGAAAATCATTTCTCTCTTTTTATAACAATTAGAAATTGTACAGTAGGGTATAACAACGAGAAGGGAAAACGTGGAGTATCTCAGAGAGACATCTTCATAACAGTGCCCTGATACCAGCGCATGCAAATCTGTTACTTTTCGAAAAGCCAGAAATCTTCATAATGGCGCAGAAGCGTAAAGGAGCGTAAATAAGCTGTAGATCTGTTTCTCGTTTGAAACTGATCAGAACTCTTATGCCAGTTCTGCGTTTTGGTAAAGGTGCAAACTCGATTTTCCTTTCAATTACTGACTACTTAATCACAAATATTTAAGTATTAAAAAATAAAGATGCACCTGCCCCCAGAAATAAGGAGGGGGAAGGTGAATAGAAGAACTTTCTACATCACCCATAGTTTTCATGAAGAATTTACCAAGACTATTTATTCTAGAGGATATATGTCTCGAAGCAGGAGAATGCAATGAGATCATTATGTGAAAAAAGATAAGAAATAGCAATCTGTCTTCATGCATTAAGTAAGAACATTATCCTTCCAAATAATATCATTCGCCTATCGAATAATGAAAGTTCTCTGTGATTAAATTTAGAGAATGAACGTGGAGAAACTAGTCTAAGAGAGGATGTTGAAAATCTTTTGGAACTAGTTTTTTTTTTAATTGAAACGTCAAGTTTTTTCCACATAGTTTGCACAGTTATACATTGTTCACGTTTACTGTGGAAATATCGCACGTGTAATAAATGTTTAGCCAGCGATGTTCGCCATATTACATGGAAAGATGAGCTACATGTTATATTTTGTATCATGAGTTAAAAAAAACTGGTGTGGAAAATGGTAGCCCGAATTAATAAAAGTAGGTTTCAAATTGCATTCAATATCCAAAGAAGAAAAATTATTAAAAAAAAGCTTAATAAAAAGGGTATCTTTTTATCCCCCACGTGTATAGCAATTTGTCATTTTGGTGAAAATAAGGCTTCACTGACTAAAATAACGAGTTCTCTTCCGAGAAGCACAACTTCAAAAATTGTTCTCGCTGACGAAAACTGCAGCACCCTTATCCAAAAGCGGCATTTTTCATAAAGGTGAAGGCAGCTCTTTCAAATCAAAGCGTTTTTTATAAGGGAGCGGACACGTTTATGCAAAGTTCCTGTTTTCCATCAAGATACCGCAGATTTGCTTCATCCCTTGTTTAATTAATTAATCAATAACTGAAACGGAAACCAAACTTACATAAGTATGCGCACTTTTATGAAAATCGTGGAGATGGCATAAGGGTTCTAACGTGCAGTTTGAAGCACGAGACGATCTTCAGTTTGTGCGCGCTCCCTTATGTCATGGCACCATTATGAAAATTTTTTGCTTTTTCGAACAGCGGCCGATTTGCATTAAGGGGGAGGCACCGTTAATGAAGTCATCCCATCTCATATTGGAAAGGGATTCAAATCCGAATAGAGGTAAGAATCGAACAGAGTTGCTTGGATAACACTTCTTCTCTTTAGAAAAAATTAATATTGGTCTAATGATAAATCTTTCACCAAGTGTTATTTTTTCAATACGAGCTATTGAAATAAAAGTTCTATAGTTGCTATTTTGACATTAAATTTATACAGTTTGAATTCCTATGACTTTAAAAGTTAAATATTTCAATTTTTTTCAAAATATATACTTTATTTTAAACAAAACAAACAGAATATACAAAACTGAAACAGCATCCCTGAAAACATCCCTGACACATCAGTGGTGTAACAGCAGTATAGTAAGAGCACTAAAATCTACCGCTAAAATTTACCCATTGGATTCTTAAGCTGAAATTTCGATTACACATCTTTCTTATTTATACATCTTTTCTAAGCAGACCCTTGAAATGGTAATCTATGCCAGTGATTTCAAACAAGCGGCTATCGAAGCAGTCTTACAGAGCCCGCGAATACATTTACCCTAAATTGATTAGTACTATTCTGACAAGAACTTGAATAAAAAGAGTAAGACTTTAATGATTTGGAATTCAGCTTTACATTATTTCCCTATCAAAAATGAATGTGATTAACGCCCCACAAAATCTACATAGAGCTAGCTTATTTATACTGCGATATAAAGTTTGTGTAAAGATTTGAAAATACAGATTTCATTCACTTTTATTCTTACTTAACAAAAGATTCACTTAAGAATTTTTGCGAAAAGAATAATCGACTTGTTTAGGAGTACATTTATACGTGAACAATTTTTTTTCAGAAATAAAAATTAATAACTTTTAATGAAAAGAACCAAACTGCCGGTTGAGCACAGTTTCCAGCAAATTTTCCTTATTTCACAAGCTTTATGAAAATCGAAATGTCATTAGGTGTTTTAACTCAAAATTGTACTGAAAAATAAAGAAGTTTATGATTATTTACGTACGAACATATGTATCTTTTCGGCATACATTGAAAAAAATTTAATAAGAAAGCGAAAGTTATCATTGTTTATTCTCAAGATTTGTCCCGTTTGGAATGTTTTCGTAATTTGTTTAAAATAAAATATTTAGTGGTTAATTCAACATATTAAATTTATTAGAAATAAATGTGTCTGAAAATTTAATATTTAGTTGTCAGTACGTTTGACTTACGAAGTATAACCAGAAGAAAACTCTAGATTTCAGACTGAAAATAAGTATCAATTTGAAGTTTTTCTTTTAGTGCATTATTATTAGTGTTTATGTATGTTTTGATAAATATTTAGTAAAATAAACTGAAAATTTAGTTAAACTTCTTTTTCTTTTTTACTTCCTTGCACGAAGTAAAAAGCAAGTACTGCAATCCAGAAAAACTTCGGGTAACATATTTCAAAGAAAATATCCCTTTTGACAGCTATCGAATACAATTTAACGATGTTTTTGCGTGACAAGAACACAATAACGGACTTTCTTTCCCCAAACGAATTATTAAACTGATTTGAAATGGATTCAAAAGAGGATTTTTTCGTGGCGTCTGTACGTACGTATATATGTATCTCGCATAACTCAAAACGAGTCTCCTCAGAATGTTGAAATTTTGTGTATAGGACTGCTTTAACATGTAGATGTGCACCTCCCATTTTGGTTACAATCGGCCGCACCGAAAGTATGTAAATATATGTGTGTATATATATATACACTCTATTACTCGGCTCAGTGATCTCAGTTTCTTTATTCTTATATGTTTGTAAATTGTGCATTTTTTGCTTTAAAAATGATTGAATTATGTTGTTCTTATTTTCCGTTAAGGTTTTTATGCCTTTAATTAGCCTGCATGTTATAGTTGTAGAATTATCAACAGTTTAAAAGTTGTTCAAGTGCGGTTAAGCACTTAAATTTTTTAAGTATTTAAATTTTTTTTACCATAGCGGCCATATTTGTTTACATTTCAAACTTAGCATAATAGTGGAATTGTTGCCACTATTCTGTCTACAAAAACTAAGCTTCGCAACAACAGAGTAATGTCTCCTTTTATTATTGCGAATTAAATTACACTTAATCCATTCTGCAATTATTATTTAAGTTATTAAATCATCCCACATATTGGCTCAGCATGTAGATAGGGTAGATAGCATGTACATTAGGATATTTGTTGAAGCAGGAAGGATGAAAAATGAGCAACGCTTCCGCCGACTCGAACCACGGAACTCTGGAATACGCGTCCAACGTGCTGACCACTACACCGCGAAGGGACGCAAAGAAGGCGGAGGAAATACCTTATATACTCGCCCTGGGGATCAGGATACCCAATCGCCAAATCCCGGTGGTGCAGAATCATCATCCACCACCTTTCTAGTTCGGGCGCCAGTGTAGAGACATTAGGCCTGTTTTTTAAGCAGGAAGGATGAAAAATGAGCAACGCCTTCGCCGGGACTCGAACCACGGACTTCTGAAATACGCGCAAAGCGTGCTGACCACTACACCACAAAGGCACGCAAAGAAGGCGGAAGAAATACCTTATTAGCATTGCGTCCACAACAAATTAAGTCAGTTTCTACGCCTTCAGTGTTTTTTTGCAGACTGAAGCCAAAAGTAAACTTTCAGTTTTGTGCACCGAAAAATCTGCCTTCTTGCCCGCTGGCCGAATTGCTTGTTTTTCAGTAGAAACTGCAATTTTAATTGTAAGAGAATGTTTTTTAATTATTTTAACTGTATTTGGTTTTTTATGTTTTCTATACCTTTCAATTTTTAATATAGATATTTTTAGTTTTTATATATTTTTGGCTTGTTGTGAAGTGAGAATAAAATTCAAGGAATTCTCCAATGAAATTCGAGAAAATTGGTTTCAATGAAAGGCAGAAAAAAATGTGTATAATTTAAAATTCCGTAATGTGGTGTACACATCAGATTTTTTTGTTAAAGAAAAGATTTCATTTTGTTAAAAAAAATGCAGCAAGTTAGCTGCTTTCAGATCATGCATTCGTTCTACGTGAAATTTGAGTTTGAGACTATTGCTTTACTGTACAGCACGCAAGCAAAAAACAGCCAATACAAAAATTCTTGGAGGTAAATTGTTAGAGCATAGATTTTGAAACACAAACTCTTTAAAATAAATATACAAATATTATTCTCATATCCTCGTATAAATATTCTTTACGATAGATTGCCTGAATGTAAATTCTGAAACACAAACTCTTTAGTATATATATGAATATCCCCATATCAGTAACTATTATTTGGTTTCAGGGATAAACTCAAATAATGCGATCAGATTACTTATCAGCGATGATGAACAACTGAAAATTGAGAACGAACCATTTCAAGCTAAAAATGAATAACCTTGTTTGTTATCAGCTTACGAATAACTTGCTTATACAATATCAGCAGATAAATATCAACAATATTGCAATTATTTCTGAAACCCATTACAAATTAAAAACAATTTAGGATTATAATAAATATATAAAAGTAAATCATTTAAAATTATTAGAGAAAGTGAAAATCCTTAAATTAATCTCGGTACGTACGATTTCTCAAACTGACAAGAATGTACATACAAGTTTTTAGCAACGGCATAAATTCAGTATTTATTATCTATTGAGCTGATTAAAATATAAAAAGAATACGATTAGCTTAAAGTTGCGTGACGAGAAATCAAGCCTTTATATCTGAAAGATATATTCGAAGTAAATTTTTAGTCCAAAGGGGCGTCAGAAGATGAATACCTTCAGTTATGAATTCTCGCAACGGCATTTGTGTCGAATCACTAAAAGTGTTAAATCACTTTTCAAATTGTTGTCACCAAATATTATCGCCCTGTACTATATTTAAAGAAATGAAATGATGAATAATCTGCGTGAATGAATGCATGTTTCTCGCATTGTGAAAAACGACGCTTTCTAGAGCCATCAAATTTTGGATAAGGTAGTGCTTCACCCGAATATGGCCATCTGGAAGCCCGAATTTTGAATTTCAAATTTGTTTTATTATCTATTTCCTATTTGTAAAACTTTAAAGAATTTTTGATTAAAAAATTCAATCATTTCAGAGAGCAATGGTCACAAGTACGGATTAAATTATTTTTTATCTTCAGCGCGAGATACTGTTATCGGAAATTTTAAACATACGCTGTTTTTAAATATTTTTAGCCCAAAGAGGTGTTAGCCAAATGCTCTCGAAATATGTGTGTGTGTGGTGTGTGTGTGTGTGTGTGTAAATGAAGAAAACGTCCTTTGTGCTTAATATAAAATCTGAAAGCTTTGAGATGTTATATTTTTTTTCCCTTCTAGATTTCTTCTAGTCGAAAACCTCAGCTAAAATCTCTTTTTCTGTAATCGATACAAGTAAAGTCTTCATCAAGAGATTTAAACCTGGTAATCATATGCGTAAATTTCCTACTGAAAATTTCCGGCAAATTTTTATCAACCTTATTCAGTTTTCTTGATATTTCTTCTCCTATTACACATGATTCCATTAGTTTTCAAAAGTAGGTTATATTTTGAGGTTAGTTTATATTTTTTTCTTTATGATTTTTGTCACATTTCTAGATGCTAACAGGAAATTCAAATCTGCACCTGAATAATTCAGTTACCTTAGGTAGCTCTATTACTTCCATTTACAAATGTTCAAAAACAGTTCTTTTAGAATAGACTATTTTCATTTAGGTGACATTGTAAATGTGATAAGGAAGTTGGAATGGAAATCAAATATGGTTTTAATGCAGTCGGACAGAACGGTGCAAAGTTTTGTATAGCATTATGGAGAAAAGTAGTCCTTTGTACGGAATTTATCTATGCACGTATAGAGGATCTGATTACGCCCCAAAATACGAAAAATCCAACAGAAGCTTTGTATCCCGCAAAAGTAGAATTTTTAGAGGTTTTACGTCAAGAGTAAGCATGCTTCAGAAAG
>KK119020.1:108551-233142 GCA_000611955.2 Stegodyphus mimosarum
GTTTCAGAAAGAGTGTAATTAAATCAATATACGTTTTTTACAGACAATATTAAACTCATTAAACTTTTTTTGTTTCTACATTCGAAAACATTCACCATCAGGTATGATTTCATAGTGTTTACATTCGTAAATCCTCACCATCAGATATGATATCAACAAGGTCCGATACAGATATTTATGTGTATGTTATATCTGTAAAACGTTC
This sequence comes from Stegodyphus mimosarum, assembly GCA_000611955.2. Classification (NCBI taxonomy): domain Eukaryota; kingdom Metazoa; phylum Arthropoda; class Arachnida; order Araneae; family Eresidae; genus Stegodyphus; species Stegodyphus mimosarum. The sequence goes on from KK119020.1 coordinate 108,757, forward strand.
TTTCTTTACCACATTCGAGATCAGTTTATAAGGTAATTCTCCCGCCTTCTTCGTAGGTCTTCTTGGTGTAGTATCAGCACGCTCAGCGCTTATTCGAGAGGTCCGTGGTTCGAATCCCGGCGAATGCTTTGTTCATTTTTCATGTCTCCTGCTTCGACATAACCTAATGACTCTACAGTGGCGCCCGAACTAAAAAAGAGTGGGATGATGATTTTCCACCACCAGGATTTGGAGATTGTGTCCTCTAATCCCTAGTCGCGCTTTAAAAGGGGAAAGGGGAGCATATAAGGTACTTCGCCCGCTCTCTTAGCGTGACTTCGTGGTCTAGTGGTCAGCACGCTCGGCGCGTATTCGAGAGGTCCGTGGTTCGAGTCCCGGAGAAGGCATTGCTCATTTGTCACGTCTCCTGCTTCGAAATAACGTAATGACTTTACAAGTTTAACCCTGCTTTCCTGGCATAAATTAGCACTAAGCTTTTAACTTTATTCCAAACTTGGAAGCTTAAAAGCAAATACTCACCGAGTTAAGAAATAATAAAAAATTAAAACAATTGACAGTTTTTATGTTCTTAACATATCAGTATGAAAAAATAAATATAAATAATTTTTTCCGCTTACACCATTCTCGGATAATCCTAAAAATGGTTAATTCGCATATAAACAATCAGGAGGGCAGCGTAGTTTCGTATTATACAAAGACAGCATATACATAATGCTTTTACAGTTTTACAACTGAAAGCTTAAAAACCAAAGATTTGAAAGAAACTATTTAATTACTTCTTTTTTTCCCTATAAAAATACCTTCTAGCATTATACTGATCTTTGATATTGTTCACTAAAATTCTGAATCCTTTTCTTAGCAATCGGCTGTTGGAATGCTCTTTACTTGACTCGTTGCAATTTTTTGAATACCGAAACTATTTTAAAACGGTACCTTTTAAGGGGATATTAACTTAAGCGAACACACAATAATCCGTAGGTAGCAAATCCAACAAGTAAAAGAACGATTAAAGAATAATTATACAGTTTCACAAAAAAAGTTTTATGTTTTTAGAAAGCTGTCTGCAAAGAAATTATTAAAACTGACCTGAGTGATTAATTTGTATCCAAAGCTTAAATGTTGAGTGAGTATGAGCCCACGTAGGCAGCATTTTGTTTTTAGTTCTGTCATAAGTCACCAAGATGCAGGCATCTGTGTATATTATAAACAGCAGAATTGAAAACTTTTTCTTTCAAGCAATGTAAATGAATTTTGAAGAGCTATATTAAAAATGCATCTTTTTGAAAAAAAGCGGGGCACTATGAAGAAAGGGACTGTTTTTATTGAAATTAAATATGCGGAAAGCTCATACACAGATAATGAAATGAATAAAAATTCAAAACCGTAGAACCACTCAGTAGCTATGAGTGTTCGAATCAGTAATTGGTGACATTCTGTCCCCTGGTGGCAATGTATGGCTTCTAAAGTTTAGGGTAAGGAGTGATAAAAATTTTTCTAATCTCCTCCTGCAATACATTCTGCCAGACATTTCTTAATTATTGTTCCAAATCTGCAACATTTTCGGGTATCCGAATTGACGGTCTACCATATCTCATTTATAATTCGATTGGCGAACGTCTGGTGTGTTTTCTTGCCAAGGAAGAATACCAACATCACAGAAACAGTCCGCAAATGGAAGCCGTATGGGATCTAGCATTATTTTATTGGAAAATGGCTCCAGGATGGCATGCTCTGAAGGGTAAAGCAAACGGCAACAAGGAGTCATCAACATATCGTTGAGCTATTGCAATTGTATGCAGAATGACTAAGTCGACCTGCTATCGTACGAGGTAGCACCCAGCAGCATTCACTCCAAGGCTGTGCGCTTCTGTAGAGATTCATTAGGTTGATTGAGGTTGAGGTCACTGGTCCTGTAGCCTCCCCACATGGACCCGGTGGTTCTCTATTCGAAGACTGAAGCAAAATTCATCGCTGAGCACTATGCGATGCCAGTAGGTTGGTTGCCATGATGATCGCTTGTGGCACCACTACGGACGACTTTGTCGATGTGGGGTTAAAGGCAGAAATATTAAAGGCTGTTGTGAATGCAATGCCGACTCAGCCAAGCGCTGTGAGATGGTGGAAAATGCCACGAGTGGTATGGAAAGGACTGTAGCACGTTAGATAGCGGAGAATTGGCAAGTTCGGGCCATACGCACAGTCATCGGATCTTCCTGGCACTAGTAACGCTGACAACGATAAAAGATAAACCGTTCACATTTGTTACCTGTTTTATGGTTGTGTCGTAGTTGCGCAGTACAAATGCGAGCTACGACAGAAGTGAATATTCATTGGCTTTGAAAATTTGAACGTTTGCACACTTGATAGGAAGGAATTTTGAGCTCCTCCTCCCTGCAAAAAAATAGAGTGTATATTTTGGTTGCTACTGAGCTGGAAACTAAAGTTACATCCCACGTATAAGCGTTAGTTTCTTTTAAGGTTACATCTTACTACACAAGACAGCGTATCACTATGTCTCAAATAATCGCAAAGTATAGTAGTGGGTTTAAATTAATATTTTTATTTGAATCTAATTTGAATAGAAGGCATGACTTGTGCTAAAGACAAAACACTACCCTTGGTTGTTTAAAATAAGCGATAGCGGACAATTCAGACGCTGACAACGTAGTCTAAAATTACCCATTCACTAGACTAAGCCAGCTTAGTAATTTTACCGGCCCGTAAATATAAGCATTTGCCAGTGAGAATGCAAAAACCGGAATATCACTTTTAGATAGAGCTGGCGAAAACTAATAAACAGCAGACGAGAACTCTAGAAGCTTTCTGAGTCACTAAGGTTCAAAACCGTCAGCTTAAATAAAGTCAAAGCTAATTTGTATTCTGGTAAGGAATACGGAAAGAAGTTTTACTAAAGATCAAAATCATAATAACTGTCAATTAACGTAAGAACTTTACAAAGTGCAAAATGGGGAGAGGAGAAAAAATGAGATACAGATGAAAATTGTATATTCAGTAGCAGTCAGTGTAACAGTCATGGAAATATTTAATTAGCCTGAGCAGGAAGGAACTATATATGATCCGAAGAAAGGATGATACAGCAACAATGATAAAATGAAAGAGGTTTTACAGACTTTCAAAGTCTGTACCAGCAAGCCAGGAAACTGGATGCATGACATATGCGATGTGACTACCTACACTTCTCTTCGCTCTTGAAATCATTTCCGCTGTTTGTCGACATGTTCTACAAGGTTGAAGAAGATATATGACTGTCAATGGCTAGTATTCTGAGTACCCGAATCTTTAAAATACACGAAACCAAAAAAGTTAATTTTTGTTTCTATTAGTGGTCATCTCATTAACTGCGATCGGAGAAAACCCATTTGGTTTGGTCTATTTCTTGTAAGGTCTATGCTCCTAGTCTGCTTAAAAGGAAATTCTACCCTACTTCCTTTGTGTCTTCGTTTCTCCCACTTTTATAAGTAAATAGCGTCAGCGTTATGAAAAGCCTAACTTTGTTTTCCTACCGACCGACCTTGCAACTCTTTGAAATATTAAATATTAACATAATATTTATAACTAATAACTAATTTAAATATTAACCTAATATTTTATACACATGCTTGTCCAGCCATATCGCATCTCGCATTCTGTTAACATTAATGTCTATCCCTGCTGTTTCTAGTTTTCTGTCTCTAAAGTCATCCATCATATCTTCGCGTCTATCTTTATATCTTCGATGCCAATCAAACACACCCCACGTTTTCAAGATTTCTACCCCATACGCCGGTTTTATTAAGCCACACATTTCAGTACTGCCTTCTCTTTGAATATGATAAAATTAATTTTTGAGAGACTGTGTAGCCATTGCAAAAATTAAATTCTCGTACCACATTGAATCTCATTTAAACTTAGGTCTGCTGTTTTTTGGTGAAAAACATGCAATATAAATTATAAATTAATCATTTTTTAAATAATTTTATTCAAAAATTATATTTAATAATTTCAAAGCCAAGAATTTGTTTATTTATATCAGCATGTCCCGAAAACGTTGACTATCATATGTTTCTTGATAGTTTTAGAGCTTTCTTTAGCTGTTTTTTCGATTATCAGTGATGCTGAGGCGTGAAGCTCTGTCCAGTATTCATCATGCTGTTATTGCACCAATTAGATAATCCGATGATAGGTCCTTCTGCATCCATTTAAGTATACAGAATACAATTAGGAAAAATATTTTGGAAACACATGCACTATTGCTTTTATTTAAAACCACGCGGATATCTGCAGCCCTTCTTCTTACTTTTCGTTTCTTTATTTTGTCGTTTTATCGATATGTTGGTTAGACGAGCCACACTGATGAGCCCAGATTTCAGTCATAGGGTTGAACGACTGTACAACTATTTTTCTCTTATCTTGATTGGTTTTCTTTTCATCGATTGTTACTTTCACTGCTTCTCTTCCTTCTTTATAGATACTGCTTGAAGAAGTGGGACTCCGTGACGAACTCCCCTGAAATACACAATCTTATTCATAATGTAAGACCAATTTCAATCTAAGACTGAGTTGTTTCAAATAGTAGTTCATTTTCTCCACCTACAGTTTTTAAGCAAATTACAAGCACAATTGGGTATTGATTCGTGTAACTACCCACTTTCAAATTTGATTCATATTTCAATAAGCGTGATATGAATATTTGTAAATCTGCGGGTTTTTTTTCCTGTTTTTTATTAAACTTTTATAATATTTTTAGTTAATGAAATGTAAAAGCAATTCTTGCTACTTCAGTAGAGTGCTGTTGCATGCCAAGAAGCAATACAGTTTTTTTTTTAACTTATAATTTCTTCCCTCCTCTCAACAGAATCCTCCATTATTACAAATACTGCTCAAGAAGTTACCTTTCTCGTAAATGGCAACGAATAAATAAAATTTCAATCAAGGGGAAAAAGAAATCATTATGCACGTACTCAAAACAGCGTTCCATGCGTTATTTAACCCCAGGCCGATAAAATGACGTAAGTAAGAGAGAATTCCAGCATTATGCATTCAATTTTCCTCTTCAATAATTCAATGGTAAGCCAGATTTTTATCACTTCTTTTAATGCAGAGCACATTTTTTTCTTCTTTAGAACTGAAAGCAAAATAGATCAATAAATTCTTTCTCTCCTTTCAAGGGCAAAATGAAATTTCCTCTGATTTGAATATTATTCAAAGTAACTATACTTTGCATGGGCATTGCTTAAGAGACAAATTCATAAAGCTGAAAAACTTATCAAATATAGACAACATTTTTAATCTCCAGAAATTGTATGATAAAGGTACGAATAATTTTCTTTCAAAAATTGTCAAACTTATTCAGCAATGGAACAGCTTCAGGGAACCAATGAATTTACGATAATGTTTAGTCGTCTGAATCGATATGCTAATTAATAAATGACAGCTATCATGACGACGGATTTGGCCCAGTTTCTGGGGAAATATATGGGTGTGTATAATAATCTTTTCCAGCTTAAAATCCACAGTTACGAAACTACTATAGATAAATTAATATTATGGTAAGACGGGTAAGATATATTGGAATACTAAGCTTCACTGAGTTTTGATAAAAGTTGGAATTGATGTGAACTGCGTAACTACTACAGCGCAAAGATTATGGCCACTAACAGAAAAATGTAATTTTCGGAGGAAGTAGAAACCTTAAATATAAATAAGGTAACTTGAAAAAATTAACTAGTTCAAAACATTTTATTTAAATATTTTCTCTTATATTTAAGTGGAGCAGCATTTTTCGCATGCCGATTTAAAGAATATAATTTAACTAAATATTTTCTTCCATGAATAGCATTCATAGTAAAATCCTTTCGAAAAAAATTCTTTCGGTATCCTCGGGCACTTTGCCCATTAAGCTATAATAACAAATGAATTTTGTATAAAAGTTTCATAGTAATTAAAAACATCTTTTTATTCTAATCATATTAATGATATAAACATTGATATTATTATTAAGAGGTACGCGCATTGTATTTAAACGTTTCAAAGTTTTAAGAACAATGTATTGTTATAATAAGAAAGATAATTATTTTATGCGATGTGGAAAGACGAAAGCTTTTCGGATTTGGTATTTCCACGACATTTCTCTTAGTTATTAGAACAAAGAAGAAAATGACAGTCAAAACAGATTGGCAGCTATCTGCATGTGCTTTACATAAATCTATTTCATTAACTTCTATATACACTTTACGCAATAATTTACTATTCATAAAATATACTTAGAATGGATTCTGATTTAACTGGAAAAGAAATACATAGAATTCACACATAATTTTAAATTAAGCAGAAAAGCAAACCCAGATTGCTGTAGACTTTGAAAATTCTGTATGGCTTGGAAAAGAGATCAGGCATAGGTCCCTCTTCTTTAGGAGAAAAAAAAAAGTTTTACAAATGTGGGAGAACAGCAACCATATTTAATGGGCGGAGCAAAGAAGAAATTTAAAACGTCTCTAATTTTTTATCTCCATATAAATACGGCTTTTGTTCCTTCCACCTCTAGAAAAATTGACCGGCACTGGAGTTAGCGATGCTCCCGGAGAAGGCATGATTATTTATAAGACTGTCCGGCATGAGAGAACTTAAAATACTGGTAAGCAGAAATTCCTCTCGAGTGAATCGCTGGCAGAGAAATTGCAGTAAGAGACACACGGATCCGCCCTCCTCCATCAAAATTGGGGCTAAGCTTTATAGTTAATGTAATTTAACTGTAAGCAAAGAATTTATCTTTGCTCTTACAACCAATGGTGAAATTCTCGTGTCTCGCCCACTTTTCATCTCCTGTCGTACGTCTGATAGCCTGATAGATTATTTCCTTCCTACTTTTATTCCAGAAGCATTTTATCAACAGATACTTACATCTTCGACGAATTAGATGATTCGCATTATTTATTCAAATGACCAACAACAAAAGATATCCATACACGTCACCCATCACAAATAACTCTGCGCTCCTTTCTCATTAAAAGGAACGACTACTATAGAAATATCATAAAAATAATCCATACTGATAGCAAACATTGGCCCAGCTTACGCCCTCCCTGATGAAGAATTTTTCAATCTGATGAAAAATTCGAATGCGCCAATAGTTTTACTTTTGCATTTGTCTTCTACTGTAGTCTTTTGCCAGCATAAAAAGCATTGACTCGTTAGTATTCATTTCACATGATCTCCATGAAAATATATTTTAGACAAATAATCATAATAACTAACTCATGATAAATATCGTATCGTTAAAAATGCAAAAACCTCGAAAGATATTAAGAATTCGTTCTTACAATCTTGCTGAAGAGCTGATACCGAAGTACTGCATCCTAAAAGGCACCTTACAGAAAATTGTAGTAGAAGGGCGACACTTGTTGATTCCACAGTAAAGCACTGGTTCTTTTGTTTGCTGTTAGCTTTGAACTATGTCTGACCGCCCTCGAAATCAATATAGTTTTATTCAAAATTTACGTCATCTAGGATTACCTCCACTTCCTAGTTTTAAATTAGGTTTGAGATTCGACAAGTCCCCTTTACCCCTCACAATTTAAATATTTACAACAAGTTTATTTAAACCTGTGACGCGCCTACTTCATTAATTCATCTGATTTTGTCAGGATTCATAGTTTCAAGCTTTAATTTTTGAGCTATTTGGAATATTCTGAAGTTACGCTGAAAAAATCGAGAAATATGTCAGTAATTTTGGCCTAGATTTATTAAATGCAAATGCAAGCAAAAATAAAGGAAAGCCGAAATGAATAAAAATCTTTAAAGATATTTTGGATCCTCTTTCAAATGTTATGAGTCGTCTAACAGTCTATAGAAGTGTATGGAAGAAAACACAAATAATTCGCATTTTCCCCAAAATGTTTTTAAATAAGTGAAAAATTAGTGTCATTTTTAGCAGTAAAAATGAAAAAAAGAATGTACAAATAATGTTGGACTTATTAGCAACTGAATCAACGACTGCTCTATGGCAGGTATTCCCATTCTTGGAAAATCGTCCGCTAAAATAACTTCAAGATCGTTATAAAATATTGATAATAAGTATAAAATCTAAAAATTAATCAGCTGATTGCAATGCATAGAAGAAAATTTTATATTTCTTATATTTATTTAATTTTTGGATACTTTTTTTTACTTTTCTTAGATTTGTATTTGGTACTTGTAATATGAATCTGACTTGTTTTCATGCGTTTAATTAATCTACTTCTTCCGTTGCATTTTATGTTATATTATTGTATTCCATATTAAATTTGTTGACATTACAAGTGAAATTTTCACTACGTGATTTTTATTTTTTAGCCATACAGAAACCTGATCACATTAACGAAGAATTACTTAATTTTATGGAAAATTACAGGATTTATCATTTTAAATTAATATTTTTGCTTCATGTATTTTCCACTATATAGCTCAGACACATGGATTGTAGAGTCATTAGGATTATTTTTTCAAAGCAGGAGAGATGAAAAATATACAATGCGCTCGCCGGCACTCGAACCTCGGACCTCCCGAAAACATGCCGAATGTGCTGGCCATTACACCACGAAGTCACGCTGAGAAGGCGGGAGAAATACCTTATATACCCCCTTTTTAAAGGGCGACTGGGGATTAGGGCAGTCAGTCGCCAAATCCTGGCGATGTAGAATCACCATCCACCACCTTTTTTATTTTAGTTCTTTCGCCACTGTAGAGTCATTAGAATTATTTTTTGAAAGCAGAGGAGATGAAAAATGAGCAATGCCCTTCCCGAGACTCGAACCGTGAACCTCTCGAAAACGTGCCGAGTGTGCTGGCCATTATAATACGAAGGCATGCTAAGAAGGAGGGAGGAATACCTTATAGGATATTTTTTTATACTGAATCGTGGTCCCCAACTCCCTGAAGAGATGTTACGAGCTATCTAATACCTTGTTTTCTTTTGTTGAATTTATTATTTTCTTTTATATTTCGTTGAAGCAAGTTCTGGATTATTTAAAAAGGATTACAAATAATTTCTTGCTATTTTACGTTATTATTACTCAATTAACTTACGTTTTTAGAGCGTTGTTTAGTTAGTGTATTTTTTAGATATTTTTTAAATAAATAATTATTATTTTTAGAATATACATGTATGTGTATTAAGATAAAATTCCAATTGTAGTATCCCCTTATGTTTCATTTTTAATTTGTTATTTCCCCTTTATGCCCTAAAATAGCAACATGCTTAAAACAGATCTATGTGACACTTCACTATTTCAAAATTAATCTCTGCCATGTGACACTTATATAATACTCATGACGTATGTACTTACTCAGCATCATATCTATACGATATAATATCATTATCTATACGATATAATATCGTATAGATATCAAAAACTACATATATACTTCGTTACTATGTGAGTTTTATGCTTTTTTTTTTTTCTTTTTGAGAATTCTGCGAATTTAACTAATAACAATTCATTTCGCATACAAATAAATTTCTTTGTTTCCCTCTCCCTAAGAGAAGAATAGGTGCATAGTAGGACAAAACTAATGTAGAGCACAACAGCTGATTTGCCTTGCAGACACAAAATGTAAACTGAACAAACCATAAATATCCATATTCATATGATAATATTTTACTTTCTTTGAAATCCTCTTGTCAGTCTATAATTATGATTTATCTAAAGTAAACATGCGAAAACAGATAGGAAAACAACCACCAGCATGACAATTTTTCTTGCAAACGACTTATATTTTCGAAAAATATTACTGTTTTAATTCCTCCATAAAAGAAAGAAATAATGGCATTATACTTCGTTTTAAAAGCTTTTTAATATATTTTAAAAACGCAGAAATAACCATAGTTAAAAAGGAACAGTTAACAAGCAAAAAATGAGAGAAGTTTAACCATTCTGTGGAATAATATTTCAAGTGTTGTATCACTAAAGCAAAAAGCATAAACAAGAAAATAAAAAAAAATATATATAATATTAAATAATAATCTTAACAACTACATCGTCCACTAACAGAGGGAGGAAAAAGGGAAGGAATATCAGAATAAAATACGAGCAGTTTCTACAGATTTTTGTCAAACTCTGGACTGCGGAAGAATTCTTTACTGCTGTAATTCCTCGGAACGCGGAATCCTTTGGTGTTTCAATACGCGCTTGAAGAAGTCGCTCACTGTGCTATTTTCTGTGTCGTGAGGAGTAAAAATAAACGCAAAAGAAAGCATGAAGCGGCCGCCGCGGTCCAAAAACAGAAGCGTTAACCGCTTCTTATTACGTATTTTAAACCTGTCTCGAATTCTCTTAATTGACAGAATGGAAACGTTTTCTTCTGTTTGTTTTTTCTTGCCTTTTTAACCAGCATATGTGCCCACATTAAACAGTCTCATTCTAAAGAAATTAGCGGTAACAATTCGAAATCCAAACGTAAGAATATTTTTCATGCCCGTAAGGACTAATTTAACTATGGGAAATAGTACGACGTAAAGTGCTACTTGCATAATAAAAACTTATGATTTACTTATCTGGTAACTGTAATTTAGTAGCAATATTCAAATGCAATTCAAAATGAGACCGTATACTGTATACGTAGACACATTCCCAATTTAAAAAGTAAATGATATGTGCTTCAGTAAAATTCTTCTGATTTCTTTGTTTTATCAGTTTTTACAATAGGATTCCCAAAATAAGGGTCGCGTAAAAGTTAGGGAATCATAAATGTATTTAAAATTTTTATTTTTAGCCCAAAGGGGAATTTTCGTTTTGGCATTTTGCGCTGAAAACTTAAATGCGTTGAATCACATTTCAGATTGCTGATAAAAATATTATCGCCCTGTATTATATTTAAAGAACTTAAATAATGAAGAATCTGCATAAATGTATGTATGTTTCTCGCATTGTGATAAAACAACAGTACCTAGAACTATCAAATTTTGAATAATGTAAGACTCCACCTGAATATGGGCATCTAAAAGCCCAAATTTGTAATTTGGAATTATTTTTATTATCTGTTTCATATTTTATAAAGCCATTACGAGTTTTCCATTAAGAAACTCAACGATTTCAAAGAGAGTAATGGCAACACTGTACGAAAAAAAAAAACATTTTTATCTCCAACGCGGAGACTGTGTATCGGAAATTCTAAAGATATGCTCTTTTTAAATTAGTTTGCGATATTGCTGTGGAGTTGAATGTTATGGTTCAAGTGCGAAGAACATAATATTTCATAAATTAAAGTAACACACAAAACGTTCAAAAAAAGCCCCTTTGGGCGTAATATAAAACCTGAAAACTTTCGGATTTTTTTTAATTATATTTCTGTAATTTTAATGCCCATCTTGATTAATCGTGGCGAAAAATTTATATATACATATATTTTTGTATGTACAGTTTCGATATTAGAATTTTTATCTATAATTTTTATACATGTACGTTATGTATTTTTATGGTGCTTACATTTAAATAAAGCATCTTAAATCTGATTTTAAAATTTACTTTACTTTTCATCTAAACATAAGCCCAGGAAAACTCCATCTAAATATGTTACAATGTCCGAAAATTATATCGAAAGGGTCATGTAAAATTGCATTAATAAAAGGGATCACGAACTGGAAAACAAAAAGTGAGAAATAGAAGTCTAAGGTTTGATTAAAAATTTTAGTTTCTTTATACAGCTATATTTCTAAGGTGGACGCATATAAAAGCTTTGTACATTTGGAATAATTGGATATCAAAAAAACCTTATGAACTGAACTATTAACTGTAACGAATCTTTATGCGTCCCAGAAGCACGCATTTATTTAAATTTGGAAATTAGAAACAGATATTTATTTTATTTACATAGCAACAAAGTGTTAGCATTTTCTCTTTTGCACTCTTTGCCTTTTTTTCCTACATGTTAGAAGCAATTTCTGAAACAAATCCTATTGTATAGTCAACTCTCATTAACCGAGACGCCCGATTAACTAAAAATCAGAGCTAATTTAAGGTCAGTTAGAAAAAATAGGAAAGAAGAATACTACCTACAGCAAATGACAAAAAGATACGATTACAATTTAATACTAATACAATTTACCTGTATTTTCAAAGAGTTTAATCTGGAAAATTAATTTATTTGGTACGCAAATTAAGGCAGTATTCAAAATAAGGACAACGCACTGGAATAACGGAAGAATATATATAATTAAAAATGCTAAGCTATAAATGACTTCAAAGAATAGTATTTACAATTTTGTTTTCTTTAATTTTCTTTTATTGATGTATTTCTTTATTAGTTATAGAAGTAATTGCGAGAGTAGATTTATTTTGTACACATTTCAAACTGGCAGCAGAAAAAAGTTTTAACATGTGAAACCAAAGTTCACTTATCAAAACGCATAAATTATGATTCCTTAAAAATTATATTTTTTAAAATTTAAATTCTAAATTGATAAACAAAGAAAGCTTTTTTTTCAAAAAAGATTAATATCATATTGATAAACATATACAGTATGCTACATATACATATAGCCTGTACTGGAATTAAATGAATATCGTATATTAAATGTACGATATTCATAATACGAAATAATATTCCTGTAAGGAGAAAAATGTTATATTGCTTACAAAGAATAACAAGTTTAAATAGTTCTAAATTATTATCATTCATGCAGGAGCGATGGTTCTATTGCGAAATGAAGCGTATTATTCTAAAAGTGTGCCCTGACATTGCAAGTGGAAAACTTGGTGGTCATGCTTGGATCATTTAGTTCCCATGTTATGTACGTAACTGTGGTTGCTAAGGTAACGGGCAATTTATTTGCCATCATTAGAGGGGAGGGGCTGTTGACAAAGTTAGTTATGAATCCTTATTTTATATTCATTGACGAAAAATTAAAAGCGAATAAATAAGCCGCTCTTTTACCATACAAAAGAGCAATAATAAAGTAAAAACTAAGCTTTTACTTCTTGCAATATTTATAAACACCATAATAAGCATTCTTCTGAACCGAATTTGTGTGGAAAGCATTATTATTCTGCGTATGAATTTTTTCCAGGTGATATTCAAAGATATCAGTAAGAGATTTTGATATTTCTTAGGTTGATATTACTTATCATTGCGTATTGCATATTATTGTTTAAAGATTCGCATATACTGCGAATGGAGGATTCAAAACAAATGATGTCTTCGATGATTCTGCATATTCAAACCAGAAGTTTTGATGAACAAGAAGTATGTAAGAACTTTCCGCGAATGTACTGAGAAGGCAAAGTTGTTTGATCGGTGTTGTCGAACTAATCCATAAGCTACTAAGGCAATTCTACTCATATGGTAAATTTTCACATAGTTAAAAATAGTTTCCCTGTAAATATTCATCAGTGTCCTTTTGAGTGGTGTAGCACCAGGGTGCCTGGGCAAAACAGCCCTACCCCTTGTAGAATTGATAGGTTGTTTCGAATTATAATATACTCATTAACCTGGAAAAGACATATACAAGCAAAACAAAAACAATAAAGAGAAAAGGAAGTGCAGACTTATGGAACGATACGAGAGACACATATGCAAGACTGAAACATGATAAATACTAAATACAAAACATACAAAAACATACAGTACGATAAAATTGACAAGTACACTAGTCGTTAACATTTAAGATGGCCATGGGCCTTTTACAATTACTGTCATTAAAATTATAGTCATAAGTACGAATTACTGGATTTTCAATATTGGGCAGATTTGCATAGAATTTGCGGGCAAGCCGGCAGTAAAATTTACAAATTTCCTCGACTTTAAGCTCCTCATGTATCTTGCTGTTACGAATATACCAAGGAGCATTGGTTATCTGTCTGAGTATAAGATTCTGCACTCTTTGCAGTCTTTTTCTGGAGCTTTTGCATGAGTAAGCCCACACAGGGCAAGCATAACATAAGATGGGACGCAACACGGTTTTGTAAATGAGCAACTTGTTGTCTATGGAAAGTACACTGTTTCGAGCAATTAAGGGGTGTAGTGTGATTTTAGCAACTCGAAACTTTTGAATAATAGATGTGATGTGTGGGGTCCATGTCAGAGTATTACAGAGGATCACCCCTAAGTAAGGGACTTGCTTGGCCCATGGGATTTCTTGTCCATAAAGAGATAGCTTCCCTTTAATTTTCTTTCTTCTGGTGAACAGTATCGCTTGAGTTTTGTCAACATTAACTTTTATTTTCCATTTAACAAGCCAAGTCTCGAGTATGTTTATGTAAGCTTGTAACCGTTGGATTGCTAGACTGGGAAATGCACTTTGAGTGAGGATCGCAGTGTCGTCAGCATACATTGCGAGTGTTGTGTTGTCTGTAACAGGAATGTCGTTCACATATATGTTGAAAAGTGTAGGGCCAAGCAGGGACCCCTGGGGGACGCCTGCAAGGATTTTCCTACGTGTCGAAAGTGTGTTTGCAAGTTGAACGACAAAGTGTCTACCTGTTAGGTAGGAATTAACTGTGTTTATGATGTAACCTGGGAAGCCCAGGTTGTGGAGTTTGTATATAAGTGCTTCCAACCACACCCGGTCAAAGGCCTTAGCTATGTCAAGGAAAAGCCCTCCAGTGACTTTTTTCTGCTGTGCTCCTTCAGTGATGAATTCAACAACTCTGTACAGTTGATTAACAGTCGAATGATGTCGCCGGAACCCAAACTGATATGGTATAATAATCCCGTTATGTTCCAGGTAGTCATTTATTCTTCTAAGCAGCACCGCCTCCAGAATCTTGCTAAGTGATGATAGCAGGCTTATGGGCCTGTAGGAGTCTGGACTCGAAGCAGGCTTTTTGGCTTTCAGGATTGGTGTGATCTTGGCAGTTTTCCATATCTCAGGAAAATGCTGCCACTGAAGAATAACATTCAGGATCTTGGTCAGATAGAACATGATTTTAACAGGGAACCTCTTGATCATCCGGTTGTTGATGGTATCCAGTCCTGGACTTTTGCTGTTCTTGAGCTTTTTGACATAAGCATAGACCTCTGAGGGCATGACTGAAATAGTGTGGTTTGTGTGTGGGCTTGTCATGTATGTGTGGTGAAAGTTCGTAATTAATCGTTCAGTGTTGGAATCTTGGATGTTGTTTATGCGAAACTGAGATTCCAATTGATCTGCTAAACATTCAGCCTTCTCAGTTTCAGTGTAGTAGATCCTGCTAGGGCCGTTAAGGGGCGGAATGTTGTTGTGGCATTTCTTGTGCCTTTTAACTGCTTTCCAGATAGAGTTGTCCTCCCTGGAAAGTGTTTCAAGATATCCAGTCCAGCGGAGTTGTGCATAATAATTAGTGCGAGACTTGACTGCGTCACAGAGACGATTGAAGATAGTTTTATCAGCACGGTTTCGGGATCTCTGAAACTGCCTCCTGGCAGCGTTCCTCTTTTGAATAAGGTCTCGGAGCTCCCTGCTCCTAACAATCTTGTGCTCTTTTATTTCCTCTTGAGCAGTTTTGTGGGCACGTTGAATATTGTCAGTGAAGGCCTTGACTAAGCTGTCAATGTCATTCCTCGATTGTACCGTTGGCATAGTGTACTGAATGTTGTTCAGAGCTTTGGCAAAGGCTTGCCAGTTGGTTCTGAAGGCTCTATTGACTGGTGTGGTATAGCTACTAATGTCCAGGATCAGTCTGACCGGATTGTGGTCAGACGAAAGCTCATCCAGCACAGAAATAGCCAGTGGAACACTGGTATTTCTGAGCAGGAAGAAGTCTAAGATACCAGTGGAATTAGTTGCATACCGTGTTGGGGTACTGGGAGCTGCTATTTGGAATGGGACCCTACGGGCCAAATTGAATATTACATTGCCTATGACATTGGAATTATAGCAGTTCCACGCGCGGTGTCGTGCATTTAGGTCACCACCTATAATAACATGTGTACCAAGTGAGAGTAAGCTGTTAAGATCTGACTCAACAGTAGCATGTAGTTTCCGTGGTGGAATATAGGTGGAGACAAAAGTGTATGTTATGTTAGTGTTTGTTGTGATTGAAATAGCTGTGGCTTCAATGGCTGAAAGCTGTGGAATTGTTACTTGATAATGAGGAATACAGCGCTTAACAAGGAGAGCAGTACCACCTCCACGTTGTCGATTGGCTCCAATTGCTCTGTTAGATCTGTACACACAGTAATTGGGAATTGAAATTGGGCTGGAAGGACCAAGCTTGTGTTCTTGTAGGAATAGTAGTTCGGGGCTGTGCTCACTCACAAAATCCCTAAGTTCATTAATTTTACGAGATAAACCGTTTGCGTTCCATGTAATAATGTTTACAGTACTATTGGTGTTACTATACATTAAACATTTTGCGAACCAAAAACACTTTCAAATATTTCAAACAATATAAATAACTTATCTACAGCATTTTCAGTTGCTTGAAGCTCAGGCATCCGATTAGTAATCTTGCGTATACAGTTAGTTAGGGAGAAACCTTTAAAAATTCCAAATAATTCCTTAACAAATTTAACAATATCGGTACAGTTTTTAATTATTTCTTTATGGAAATTATTATTTTGCCTGACATGTGGCATAGTATTTTTATCAGCATTAACATCTACATTATCAGCAGTTTTTACAGGGGGAGATGTAACAGTGGCCTGTTCACTGATCTTATTAGTACCTTTTACTGCACTAGCATAGCTAATGCCTGGTTTTATATTAGCAGTATTTTCACTCTTGGTATTAACAATATTGGCATTTTTACCACTATTTTTAGTAAGTTTTGGAAACCTCGGGCAACCACGATAATTCGCGGTATGCCCAGGCTGTTTGCAGTTGCAACAATATACATTTTCTAGACGTTTCTCTGAACAATTTTCGGTTTTGTGAGGCCCCGCGCATTTGACACAACGAGGCTTTAAATTGCAATTTTCAGCAGAATGATGGAAGTGCTGGCAGTTGTGACACTGCACAACACTTCCAGATGCATTATAAGTGGATACAGTAACATAAAAACACATGAAATAAGTGATATCATAGATTTTGTCAACCCCAGGTCTATTATCAAGCTGAACTTGGAAAAGTGGCATGGGGGCCTTGGTCTTAATTTTATGCATTTGGGCCACCTTCCTGACCTTAAAGCCTAATGCCTCCAATTCTTCGTGAATTTCCTCCTTCGGACAGTCTATCGGGAGGCCCCGAAAAACTACCTTAATAGGCTTGTCCTCTTTCTTAATAATCAGGTAATAATCAATGCCCTTTTCCGTAAGATATCTAGTAATATCTCTATGATCTGACTCAGACTTGGGGAAGATTTTTAAAAATTCCCCGTTAATTTTGGCAGCAAATTCCAGCTTAGTATCAGTTTTAAGCTGTTTAGTAAAATCAGAAAATTTAATGTTTGGCTTAACCATAATAGGTTTTACTTTGGGCGGTAGGATTTCAACAACTTCCTGCTCACCCTGTATGTCCATGTTATCAGCATTGTCTAACATTTCAAATTTATTTTTTACATTAATATCAACATTACATTTTACAATTTTGGATGGTCTGGCCGGATTTTTCGGCTGTATGAAACCATCATTATCCACAAGCTCAGTAGCTGAGCGTTTATTTTTTTAGAGGGCCTTTTGGCCTTAGGAGCAACATCACACACATTAGCATCATTAACAGTATTAATACCATTATCAATTATTTTAGTACTATCTTTAGACACATTTTTCATAGCAATTAAATCATTTTTAATATTCTTAAGCTGATTTTCAGTAATCTTATTTGAAATTTCAGAAGCAGACATATTAATTACATCAGGATTTAACGTTCCATAAGTCTCGCACTTACCTTTTAATAACTGCAAGAGTCCTTCAATAATTCCGGCTCTCAGCTGATGCTTGGACGATAAATCCCTTTTTTCTTTTTCCGAATTAGCGCTATCGTAACTGTCCTGGAAACCTATATCGAAGGCAACAGAACTACATTTCAATCTGTCGATTAGTTGCAGCACATTCAAGTAATCCCTTAGCGATAACGTATCTGCATTGATAAGTTCGCACCATCCTTGTCCTAGCAGTCGATCTCCAAATGAAATAATTTCATCTGGTATGTTGGAAACCTTTGATTTAATTAAATTCACCACATCGGCAGCAGAGATCGGCAATGAATCACTTTCATCCATCACCACGTGATTCCGAAGCGAAAATGGCACACACTAGTGAGATATATGTAATCCAGAGCAATCCGGCAGACTAATAAATCCTCGGTAAAAATAAAGCACAGAAACACTCATAAAGCACATCACAAATAAAGATATCAAGAAATTTTTTCAAAAAATCAAGAATTGACGACTCAGGTACGAAAAATATACGGAGCTTGCACAACGCACGTCCATTCATCAGTGTTCCGAAATGCTGTCATCCAGCAAGACAGGATGAAATATTTTCTACAGTAAATTCCGCATTATTAAGATGTTCTTATAAGATCCTTGACTGGTTTTTATTCCTATAAGATGCCATATTCTTAATCTTGTAACGGTTTGAATAGCGTCTTTATAGGCATTAATACCATACGCCTATAATCTCTTTTAGGTGAATTTTCTTCGAGTCTAAACCTTATTGTGACATTGGCATCTTACTGTATTTAGATTTAGACTACAAATTATGATCAGGTAGTCTATAAATAGGTCACATATGAATACAATTGATGTACCAAACGAAATAATAATAGGAGCATTTTTATACGTGTTTCATTTAAAATGTAAATTTAGATTTCTACTTTAATGTAAATTTAGATTTCTTAAAACATTTATTAAATTATGAATCCTTTTTGCAGTTCAAGAAATGAAGTGACTGGGACAGTAGTGATTTACTTGTATTTGCTCTATACAGCTACGGAATCGATCGTGACTCTCACTAGAAATTAAGAATGCTGTAGTGACCGTCCTTGTTGAAGTCGATGTTACCATTATTCATGCTCTGTTGCATTTATTTAAATACACTGAAATAAATTTTAATATAGCATTTAGTTTTAGTAGCAAATGGTGTGTGAAATAAATAAACAGAAAATATTTGACTATGTTCTGTTCGATTGCACAAAACTGTCTTCAAAGCTGTACAAGAAAATGGATATTTATCACAACTTTAAATAATGTAAATAGTGGAGCAATAGCTTATGATCTGGATTCGATTACTAAAGAACAAATGAACAATGTGTTTCCAGTTCAATTCCTAAAACTTTGGAGAAGCCCTACGAAGATTTGTGACGAAATGGAGTAATAATAGGTAGTCTAATCACATTTTCTGGACTATTTATAACATGCACATGAAATAAGAACTGCTTGGTCGGATATTTCTTTTAAAAATCACAAGTAAAATCACGTAATATCATCAATAAACTACGCAGAATATCTTTGCAAATATTAAGACAAAAGATTTAAAATTAGAGACAAATACAATTTGTAAACAAAACAGAAGAATTTCTATTTTGAAGTACTTAAGATTTATTATGCATTTTATTAAGCAGTTGTAATACATCCCAGCAAAGCAATTCCATTCGTGAAATTTTGAAATATACTTTGGAGGGAAAGGTAGAAAAAAAAAGCGGAAGCACGGAATATTGATATCGAAACGACAACTAGTAACTTTTCCTGTCTGGGTTTCCTTACAGGAAGCCAGATTTGTTTTATCATTTACAAAAGTCAAATAAAAAACAGTAAACATTGCCACATTATATTTTATTGCAAACAGACGTCTTACAACACATTCGACATAGGTGTTTATCAATATATTACGGGCACTGGTAGTCTAATATTATTTAAAATAAATTTATGACCTGTGCTCTTTCCTTTCGGTTTTAGAATTTATTGACTGACTGCGTAATTCACAATGGAAAAACATGTTAGGGGTTATCTATCGTGTGTTAGAACTGATGCTTCCATGGAAGAATGTCTAAGGAGAACTGATTCGCTTACATATAAAGAAATCTCTATACAACAGAATCGTGTGCCAGGAAACGAATTCTTGCTGAACAAAGTTAAGTATTGCAGCCCACTTGGCCACTGGTAAGTGTCCAAAATTTACCGTGTGAAATTAGTGCTAAAAAGGATTTTATAAAGTACTACATTTTATTAAGTAACATCGTCATACACAAATGCTGTTGCGCAGCCACATACGCAAATGTTACTGTAAACCACATGCATACAGTAACAGTAATACAAATCATCTGTAACTGCATAATTAATAATTGTAATCCACACAAATGTTACTGTAATCCCCGTTATACAGAACCACGGGATGAGGCAGTGCTCTTTTTCATCGTACCCTAACTGTTAGTGCAAGAAGTTAAATATTAACTGCGAGTATAAACTATTTCAGTAAATAAAATAACGTTCTCCAAATTTTAAATTCTTTCATTCATTATGCACATGTACAAGTGACAATTTAGGTTACTGAAATTTATGTTCAAGTGTACAGCCACATACGAAAAATCTCATCAGTAAATATGAAAGAAAGGAGGCACTTGTCGCCAGTCAAAAGCGTAGGGCACCAGCGAGAATAGTATAATTTTATTTGCAGCTCAAGCAAAAATGTCGTCGAAAACATTCCTAAAAACGGAACCCGATTTCATAATATATTCATATATGATTATAAATCAGGGGCGACTGCGACCCCATTTAAAAAATTCTGAAAAATATTGTGCAGTAAAAATTTACATAATTTCAAGTAATTCAGAGTATTCATGCGAATCACATACATACATGCTTATGTTTTTAATCTATTTCACTAACAAGCAAAAAGAATAATTTTTTCCTATTTAATTAAAAATTAATCGTGCTTCACTGCATCAAATCATATAGCTGCCCATCTATTTGGTTTCTCAACATTAAAAAAAAATATTTGCTAAGCTAACTTTTTATTTTGGAGGGGAAGAGGTGTTACTTTCTAGAAAATATTGCATGTACACTGCGGGGGGGAAAGGACAGCAGTTCTCTATCTCCCGCTCTACTGGGCCGATTCACTAAATTCAAATTGCGTTTTCCATGTCTCAAAAGCGCGACTTAGGATATGTATTACATTTATACATAGCTTTGTTCTAATATACGTATTGTGACACAAAATCAGTTTTTTCTGAAATAACATACCAGTTTTTTCCCATATTTCGATCCTAAGACTCAAATTATGCCTAAATATTAAATTTTTTTTAATCTGCGGAGAATTCAAAATTTAACTTGGCGATTTTTTTTCAGTTTGAGCCAAGAACAATTCACTTGGCGAACTTCTTAATATGTGGCAACCTATTTTCCTTCCCTTCCATTGTGCAGGAGAGGAAAAAAAGTCACATCGTCCCTGCCTTTTTACATTGTGGATGAGAGGAAAAAAAGTCACATCGTTCTTACTTTCAACTAATTTTAACAAAGTGCTTAAACCAAATTTTCGTTATTATCGTTTTCAACAAATATGCCAAATTTCAAAACGCTCCAATATATAAATTCATATATATCTTCGGAAATTTTAAATAAAAAGCTCTAATTTTTTGCAGGTATACTTAGAAATACATCTACTTTAAGATGATTGTAAAAATTTTACAGGTTATAAATCAAATTTTTTTCGACAAATTTATAAAAATTATTTAAAAATACAAATTTTAAAAATAAATCATTAAAAATGGGTGAATTTTATTTGAACTGAACCTAAATGAAAGAAGGAATCAGGTAAATGTAATAAAAAAATAGCTATTATTAAATACATACCAGATTGAATTAACACTGAGGAGCTAAAATTTTAAGAGCTAGATTTTTAACAACTGTTCGTGCAATTTTTACAAAATTTGGTAGTTTGGCATAATTTGAGTCGCAGAATCGAAATATGGAAAAACACTGGCATGTCATTTCAGAAAAAGTCCGATTTTGTGTCAAAATACCTATATTTGAACAATGCTATATATAAATCTAATACATATTTTAAGTCGCGCTTTCGAGAGATGAAAATCGCAGTTTGAATTTTGTGAATCGGCCCAGTAGAACGGGAGATATAGAACTGCCCCCCTTTTTTTTTCGCAGTGTACATGGTGTTTATACACGAATGGTGTGGTTTTGAAAATTAATAAATAGATGGTGCTTTACCCGTAGTAAAACCTACACCGTAATCATTGACAACTGTCCAACAGCAGGTTTATCGTGTGCCACCTGCTGTTTGCTTGTAATGCTTACTGCGCAGCCGCAGCGTTACTTTCCAAGATGGCAACGCAACAGGAAAAGGCTTTCTGTGCGCTCCCTTTTCAGGTATTCATCCCTGTGGTTTCAGTGCAGCCTGAGTTTGGTGCATGTTTTCTGTGTGGTGTCCTGCGAGAAAGTGCACGGCACATTTTTCTTCAAACTAGAAACTGTGATAGGTTACTCATTTCTAGATACGTTGGAAACATGGTTGTTACCCTAGCTGAACACCAATTATGATGATTAGATTTTGCAACTGGACGGTGCTACCTTAATTTTCACAGGAACGTACGAGAACGTCTTCATCGCGTTCTTCACCAAAGCTGGATTGGACATGCTGCAACAGCAGAAAACAACCTTCTTCATTGGCTACTCCGTTCATCGGATTTAACACCATGTAATTTCTTTCTTTGGGGGTTTATTAAAGACAGAGTTAATGTATCAGCAATACCCTTGTCTCTTGAAGAAATTTATGATCGGATAAATCTTGTACTGCAGACCGTCACGGCGGACATGCTGCAACGAGTATGGGAAGATTTGATTAATGTGGAGATATGTGTCTTGTGACCAAGAGTGCACAAATTGAAGGACTGTGATTAATGGGTCAAAACCTTGGACAGTTGGACGCTGCTTATGCTGTAAGATTTCCCCATATAAAGTATTAGCCTCTGCTTATACTCTAAGGTTTGCCCATATAAGGCTGTAAGGTTTGCTGCTTATGCTGTAAGGTTTGCCCATATAACATCGATTTACTATTAATTTTTAAAACCTCACCATTCATTTATAAAAACCATGTATATTCTTTTTATATAATAACTTAAAGATCAGCAAGACATTGATGTAGACAATGGCGTTTTTATTCAACCCTTTAAGTATTAGTTTAAAATTTGCAGTACGCACATTAACAAGTCTTGCAGATAAGAGACTGCTAGAAAGAAAATAATGGTTCATGGAATGTAAAGAATTTTGGTAAATTGTCGAGTTATCCAGTAAATTATTCCCAAAACCTTTACCAATAGCCATCAGAGGGATAATCTAACCCAAAGTTTTGTGTAATGAAAGTAAATAATATTTTTTGAAAACAAAATTCGAAAAAAAAAATTATTTTACAGAATACAGAGTTTACATAAATCCTGAAATTCTGGATTTAAAATAGTAAATTCTAGAATTTTGGCTATATTCGGATCGCAATTTCTCCTTGATTATAATTTTTGTTCTAGTTCATAGTCTACCATTACAAGCTTGCCTACCGTGCGTTTTATGCCCAAGCCAACTTTCGTGGCAACTGTCCTTAATTAATTACCATTCCTCTCACGGCAGGTTTTATGTTTCATTAAAGACAGTAAAAAATAAAAGCAGTTCTAAGTTCAGAAAGTATAGAAAAATTGTAAAAAATAATCAATTATTTTTCTTAGCCTTTTAAATAATTTACCTCATCTTGATTTAGTATTTAAAAAAAATATCACAGCAGCAATAATGAAATTAAATAAAATCACAAGTTTATTCATAAAAAGTAATATCATTTTAAACAAATAAGATAAAGTCTATCTTTTCTCCATGTTTTGTCGCTTTCCGCTCATTTCGTTCCAAGAACTGATTTCTCTTAGTCTTCCAAAAAAGAACTACCCAATTAAAAAAGTATAAAATCAGCACGTAAAACTTAATTCGAATTGTGGAGAAAGAAGAAATACAGTAAACATAAGGAGGAATAGAAGATAAAAATGGAAAACCAAAGTGGATTGAAATAAATCTCCTGTTTCCAAAGTAAATGGACTTTGAAAAGTCTCATTCGATTTAGCTGCAGCAATGTAAACAACTTGGAAGACACTTTCGTGAAAAGTGAAGGCTCATGCATGTACGAGCAGCAAAGGCCAGAAAGAAAGAAAAAAAACATAAAATTTTGCATTTTCTAAAGTATCGTCGGCGAATTTTTCAGTAGGAACTAGAAGTCATCTTTTGTTTCGCTCTAAAAGAAGATATCGAACTGACTAACAATTTCCAGCATTGCGTATTCTCCTTCGCTCTTGCTATTCAAAAGCATGAAAATTTTAGAACGTTAAAATGCGTTAGGTGTTTTTCATCAGGAATAAAAATGCACAGCACAACATTTTAAAAACTTTCTGCACGGTAGGTAAGTTATTGTAATATGGTAAAGCAAACGAGGGCTCAATAGGATGCCTTCGTGGAGGTCTTTCTAAAAGAAACTGGCTCGTAATCATATCACATATGAAGAAAACGACAAAATTTACACTACTAGAAATATGAAGAAAACGACAAAAATTTAAGTGTAACTGAATACGTGAGGTAAGCGATTAAAATACGTTACGAAAATGAAGATATTTCATACGATTATATTCGTCTGTATCTAAAGGATGTAACTTACAACAATGAAAATGACCCACAAAAGGTCATTACCTTAATTGATTTTCATAACTACTTCTTCATATCAAACAAAATGGAACAACAGTTGAATTGAAGATGGAGAAAAATGTTCCCATTTTACCTTTTAGTGGATTCTACTGCATCACTGTATCCCCCTAAAAAATTTGTAAATTTATACACGCTCCCAGAATCTAAACGAATAGTTAAGAGACGAGGATTATAAAAACTTCTGAAGACTTTCATAAATTAAATTAAGGAATTTTACTTTTCAACATAGAAAGACAACTTTTATTTTACACGCGAAACATTTCTTTATTTTCTGAAGCCATTAAATTACTCTCCTAAATAGTATAAAGAAATATTATAAAAAGTAGAAAGAAGAAGTTTCACACATTATGCTTACACACACAGACACAAAAATCAAGTGACGGAGAAAAGTTTTCGCATGAACTTTAGGATTAAAAAAAAAGTAATTTTAAGCTTAAAATGTCTAGATAATGAAATTTAGTATTTTTCAGCCCATTAGTTCCACTACGCACTTATTTATATCTCGACTTGAACCTCAAATAATACGAGATAACAAGATTTTGCGGCAGTGCATGGCTTTCATTATTTTATTATCCGTTATCGTATTGCTTCGGACTTGAACTTCCGTTACTTCATTTCTCGAATTATTTATTTTGCTTATTTGAAAGAGTTAGCCGCAATCTTGACTGCTTTTGCCACAACCAATTGTTTATTAGAGCTCTCATTTTAACATTTATATATCATAAAATGTGAATACATAAAATATCTCGCATGTTGTTTTACTGTGCGAAATGATGTATTAACATTCATTTGTTAGTAATTTAATAAACTTTTTTAATTACAAATAACAACTTTCAGTATCTCTTCACTTCAAATACTCATTTTTTCCAGCTTTTATTAGCAATACTTATACACAGTTTTACGTAAAGAAAGGGAAAAGGTGTGTTCTTTTGAATAGCAATGAGTGAGCTTTGATTATGTTTGACACAAAGACCAAATTTGATTACACTTTTCCTGATGTAGTCAGCAAGTCTTTATGTATGACAGAATTCTTACTGTACAAGCGGAAGTTTGTAGCAAACAACTCGCCCGGTTTCTCTGAGCGATATGTATGTAAGCGAGCTCACTTCTCAAGAAGTTTTTCAACAAAATAATAGGAAAAGCTGAAAAAAAGGAATATGAGTCTTTGCGCGATTACATAAGTCTACTTTTCATGAAAATTAATACAGAAGATATTATCTACTCATTGCATTGAATTCTGTTCTGTTTGCTGTTTAGGAAGCATTGAATTTTATGAAAGCAGAACAATGTCTCTATAAAATCATTAAATAAGGAAACCTTTTTGGAGTTTGAAATGTCATACAATTTCTATGAACTATATGCAGAGCTTCCTACATACCTTATAATAATGAAATTTATTATTCTAATGTGTGTATCTTATGTAGAATATAATTTTCGAAATTGCAAAATTCTAACTTACTTTATATACATATACTATATAATATTATATATATATATATATAGATAGATAGATAGATAGATAGATATACATATTCTTTATACACTGCTTATCATAAATTAAGGAAAAATCACAAAAATAGCGATAACTCCCTCAAAAATAAGCCAAATCGTGTAAAACTTGAATATGTTGCCAAGTAAGAGTAGCTGAGTAAAACTGCAGTATGCAAATTAGTGGTGCTGCACTCAGAATACGTCATCTGCAAGGAGCATAAAAGTCCATGTTTGAGAGCAAGCCCACATATTTCACTGTGATAGTGACATCAGAAATTTGCGATAGCCAATTTGTAACAATGACCGGCAGGTATCATTTGCCTGCAGAACTACGATGAAGAGACATTGGGAGACTAGAGGCAGGACAAAGTCAAACAGAAGTGGCCAGATGGCTAAGTGTGAGTCCTTCTGTGGTTCATAGACTTTGGAGGCGATTTCAAACCACAGATTCAGCATCTAGGAGGAGAAGGCTTCACGAAGGTGGTCTGTATGCGAGGCGACCAGCCATTTGCGTGCCGCTCACGACACGCTATAGGAGGGACCGTTTGCAGTCGACAGCATGTCCACTGGACGCCTGATCAATGCAGGACTGTTCTGTTTACGGATGAGTCCAGGTTTACTCTAGAAAGCGATAGTAGGCGTTATTTGATATGGAGAGAACCTGGAATACGTTACGATCCGTCAAACATCCGTGAAAGAGGTGCATACTGAAAAGGCAGTGTATCTGTTTGGGGTGGCATCTCTTTGGGTGGATGCACAGACATCCATGTCTTTCCAAGGGAAACCGTGAATGTTCAGGTTTATAGAGATGAAATCCTTGATGCTTATGTGCGCCCATATGCCATGACAATAGCTGATGCTTTCTTGTTACAAAACGACAACGGAAGACTACATAGGGATCGCATCGTAGATGATTATCTTCAACAGGTAACAATTGTGCGCATGGAGTGGCCAGCTCGATCCCCGGACTTGTCCTATCGAGTACGTTTGGGATGCTTTAGGGAGATGCCTAGCTGCTCTCAATCCGCCCCCTCAGACCTTTGCCTTGCTTGCAACTGCTTTGCAAGAGCAATGGCTCTCGCTTCCTATAGAACTGATAGACCGCATAATTGAAAGCATCACACATCGCTGTATGTGCTGTATTTCTTCCAGAGGCGATCATATTCCATATTGAAGGTACTTTTTCTATAGCAAACTGACACCTTTGATTTGTTCATTTTATACATGTGCTAATTTCTACACTACCATAATTGTCTGGTAATTTGTTTTTATGTTATTTAATACCTTACTACGAGTTGTATATCGTGGGTAAGTTTCATAAAATTCTCGTGATGTTTGTGATTTTTCCTTAATTTATGATAACCAGTGTATATACTATATGAACATTTATAATAAAGTACTGTGTTCGGTAAGACCGAATTTCTCTTCTTTCTTCCCAGTAAAGCAATTAACCCCTTATTGTTCACACACAGTTAGAATGAGTAAAGTCTAGAATATAAACGTTATTCTGTGCATTTAACTGGGATATCTTTTCTGTTTCTGAATCTCTAATTTCTTCGATTACTTGAAGAAAAACATTACTGTCATTCCAATCTAGCACACATTTTACGCGAACATTAAAATCTTCTAGAATCCAAGTCTTAAGCAGGAGACGTCAAGTATTCCTAGCTGCTTGAATGAACATAAATTTTTTAGTTGGATTTTTTTAAACCTCCTGCAAACCTGGCATTTTTAGTTTTACAGGCTCAATTTCAAGAATTCGGATATCCAGTCCCTCCCCCCCAGTTTGAGAATCATCAGAGAGTACGTTTGATGTTATAATTTTTTCCCAGTTTCCTTTTCTGTATATTACTGAAGTGATTTAGATAAAAATTGCATACAAGCTACTTATATTCTTTCAAGCAAGTACTTTTTGATTAGTGTCATGTTAAAATAGCTTAATCTCCAAAACAAAGCAACAATTACATACAATTTTGGAATCCTGCAAAATGTTTTGTTTATTCATAACGAAATATGATTATGAAATAAAAATACAGAGTCCATTTTTCCGAAGAGATACTTTCTGCAATCATTTGACAATGAAATTTACTTTTAACCAGCTTTGCTTTCAGTGTCAATTATGTGAAATAGGAGTTATAACACAGAGATACAGCACAGCTGTGACGTGTAAAAATAATACTCCATAATACTTTTCATGCTATTCCAAGAATTAGAACAGAAATATTGCTTTTGAGCAAATATTGTAAAGACTCACTGATGTCTTCAGAAATGAGAAAATTTTGCTTTTATTAAGAGATATATTGCAGATTTCATTGGTTGGGAGCAGTTATGTGATAATGATCCTAATTTGATTATTTTAATGTAATAAGAGTATGAAAAATATTCAAACCAGTAACAAGGCCTACTAGAGTAAAATAAAAATTGTAGATATAAAGAAGAAATTCAAATTCTTCTTTATTTCGATGTCTATTCTAAACTAACGTATCTAGCTTTTGATTCGCTTAAATTTCAGATAGCTGCTAGTGGAAGGCAAATTTAATTTACCTGCAAGAACACTGCTCTATTTACTCGCTATTTCTCCCCCCTTTTTTACTAAATTTATCGTACGGAAATCGAGAGGGAAAATTTATGCAATTAATTTAATTTCTGAAAATGAGGTTACAGTAAGCGCATAAATTAAAAATACTCATGGATAAAGCCAGTAGATATCAAAATATTTATTTAATAGAAACCTACATTTCAATAAGAACGCACAGTAATATTAACCTTACAATATCTAATAAGATATCTTAATTTCTACTTCCACACGTTTTGAATCTCGACCACCATAATTGTTGTCCAATATTACTTTCTTTTTTTAAACTTCAAACCATTTATTGCCCCTGGAATGCTGTTAATGCTACAGCTAAGAGGTAGCCGCGACACTACTGTCATCGTCTTCGTCATCGTTCAGTCTGTCTTCCTACGGCGCAATCTTCTTGAGGCAATGATTTTCACATACATCACGAGAATTAGATATCTCCATTTTCTCGAAGCTCTTCATTATTATTGTTTCATTAATCCAAACCCATGCATCCAAAATTCACGACCAATCAATTAGTAAAATGAAAACGATCACTACGTGGACGAACATATTTTAAAATTTTGGGATGCTCACTTTATGAACGTCTTGAGGAAAGAGAAAATTATGTGAATACTTAAGAAATCTAAAAATATTTTCAGAAACTTGTGCTGAAAAACTAGAAAAAAAAACACAGTAAGAAGGAAGGAATATGTGAGTAAATCCGGTATTGCATTTCGGAAAGTAAAGTGTGTTTTAACAGCTTCTCAGGTTTGAATTGTGAAAGCTACCTTTTATGACAGCTTTCACAATTCAAACCTGAAAAGCTGTTAAAACTGTGAATTAAAAGCTATCTTATATGCTAATTGTAATTAGCATAAAAGTAACTATTTTCTAGTCAGCCTAAATATAATGATGACGATTGCTTAAATAACAGAAATTAACATTCATATTTTACAATTTAACAGCTACTGAAATTTAAAAAGGTCACCAATATAAATTATCAACAGTTAGACAAGTCTTTGTATTTTTCATACAATAGGCTTTATTTTAAATTGAAACTTCAGTAGGAATATTATGAATAAAATAATCATACATTCTCTTTTACAAAACACTATTTTTTTGTCAAAAGCAGAATAAGATCTAATGTCAAGGAATGAAAATTAACATAAAATTTTAATTCATTTCCTATAAATTCTATGAAAAGAGAAAGCACAGTATAATAGAGAAATTTCTGATTACAACACTGGCAAAAAAAGCAGACCCAGTCCTGAAGAGTCGAGCCCCTGCATGCAGGTTTTTTGTTCGTCCCAATTCAATTTTAAATATATAATTTAATAACTTATTTTGGCCTTTGTACGAAAAAGGCACATTTTTACCGCCTTTTTAACAACAAATCATTGGATAATGTACTTGTGCTTGCATAGATAATTTGTATTTTACATACCGACTGAATTTAGCGCCCCTAAATTTTTCTGCCTGCTTGTGGGACATTCGCTGCATACCTGACAGGAATAGGACCAGAAAAAATAATCTAAAGGCAGAAACAATGAATTCATGAAAATCTAATTCTCGAATATCATAAATGTCAATTTTAGGAAAATATAACAAAGAGGTTACCTACTCACATAGGGCAGGATAAATTTTAAAAATAATATGTGGCATGCATCTCATTTCATACCGCATATTATAGTTTCGTTATGCCAAACCTAAAAAGAGGGAGCTTAAAAAAATATCTTAATTCGAGATAAAACAGAATACTACCGTTTAGAGTAAAACATTAAGTTTCTAAGGTTATTTACAGGAAAATGTTAATTTTCTTTTGAGGAAAACAAGATTATACATTTCGCAACAACAGTTTTAAACAGTGGACCGCGAGTGTAACACTTAGCGTGTTACATATAATTATGATTTGCCTGGCCCTTTTCTCTCGTTTTTCCTGTTTGTTAATATAAAATTTTAAACCGAACTTCAATCCGGGAACTCCGATTTCCAAAACAAATCAATAGATGATAATTTTTCTTGACAATCTATAATCATAAATAAAACTTAAAAATATACAACATTTTTTAATAATATAATTTTATTTAAATGCAATAATAAGTATAAAATAGTACTTAAATATAATATTTTGATAGTTAAAAATTATTTTTTACGTTTTAGTGCATTTAAAAAAATATGTAACTTAAATATTTGTTTAAATATACTTTATATATTTTATTTAATACTTTCTAATCCGAATGGCAGAAAATAATAAAGAAAGAAAAGCACTGCCTCTGAGAGTAAGGAAAATTATTCCTTCTGCAGTATATTCAATGGCACAAATTTACATTCACTACTCTTAAATTTCTGTTTTGATATAGCCATTCGTTCTCAGAATTGCTAATAAAGAGGAATTATACTTTTTAATTATTTAAAAATGCGTGTTAACAACCTCACAGTAAGTGTTAACAACCTCACAGTAACTAAAACAGTCGAATGATTTAAAAAAATGTCAAGAATTGGTAAATTATGTTATAAATTTCGAAAAAATTCCCTTTTCGGTCTAACAGATGAAACAAAGATTAAAATACTGCGATGACAATTGTAATTATTATAAATAAAATTAATTTATATCAGATTTTGAAAGATTACTTTAGAATATTGTGTCAGGACTAAGTGTTCTTGGCAAACATCTTAATGTAACTCCTTAAAGTCCTTAAGTCCTGATCTGGAACAGGGAGCTGAATGCAGCTATGTTCTGGTTGTAGATACTATGGTATACGTGGTAGAATAACTGCACTTGGAAGGGATTTAAAATCCTCTTTTATTAAATCAATATTATTTACAACCACTTCCCAACTTGGGAGGGATACAGAAAGTAAAGACCACACTTGGGTCTAAATGAACAATCAGATAAATTTAAACTAAAAGCTAAATAGAAATTTAATTGATCTTTGCTCACAGAGCTCTTCGCGGAGTTGGCCTCCAACTAAATGGTGCGTAGCAAGAATTACTAATACTAGCGCACTTGGATTTATTTCAATAAGCAATCACGTAATAAGCACTATGGCTTAGACTTTAGCTGCTAGCTGGTCAGGCGAACGTCGAACAGAATGAACGTGATCTGAGACTAAAAGCTCTCTCACACTGAGAGGTTTCTACCTCTGGTTTAAATAGTCATTGGCTCCACTTCAAAATTAGCATAAGCTGAAAACGTGCGCTTCTTCTGACGGGAAGTTGAAACATGAGAAGAGATAGAAAGATTTAAATTAAAATAAAACTTTGTTAGTTTAACTAAAACCTTACAATTGTTTTATCATTGCAAACACGAGTGTGAAAAATTTCAAGAAAATCGAGTCAGTAAAAGGATTATCAAAATTAATTTCAAGATTTGACCTAAACGAGCCAACGAATCACCACCGCCAAAAACAACATACACAAAAAAGAAATAAAGAAAAAGAGAAGAAAACAAAAATCGAATTTAATTGAACCATGTAAATATCTGTGTGGAGATAACAATGAGGCTTTTTTCCATAGAATATGAAGCATGAAAGACTTTTGTACTTAGGTTTTTAAAGGCAAATCCCAGGAAATTTCTCAACTTCCAATTTGTTACTTGAATATTGCGACCTTTAGTGTGCACTGAACACTGGAATTAAACAGTCTGTAATTCCATTTGCTACAATTCAAAAACACGTTTGGATTGCGTTATTTAGATTAGACATAGTAAGACTCATGTGCTTGGAAGTTAAGATGTTAAATGAATAGTGCTAGATTAATTCATTAACAGAGGATTAGTATCCGAAACAACAGTTACGACTGCAGCAGAATAAAATGAATTTGTTAGATATTCTAAGCTAATGTTTCAGAAAATCTTGTTAAATGAATAAATCAATGCAAATCTTCGTAAAAATCTGAAAAAGCAGTTTGATAGAAATATTCTCGCTAGTTTCGAAAATGAACGGAAAGAATACAGTTTTACATCTTGAAATAAAGAATGATATTTATACCCAATCACTTTCATGTAACATGCACTTTTCTTAAAAAATGGTATTTGGGGAATTAAGGTATTAATCAGGAGAAGGGGGTCAACTCAAAATATTCTTTCAGATGATCATTCGTGTAAACTGGTAGTTGATTTATTGAAAGACAATTTATTTTAAAATATTCTCCTCTTTAAAAATTCCGAAATACAGTTTTTAGGAATAGAATATGTTTTTGAAGATTCGGTCTAACATTCTAAGACCGTTAAGTTTGTTACATTACGGTAGGCTACCGTGCATCTATCATTCATGCGATTTGGCCGAGTATTGTCACTGCGCGAAATGTTAAAATTCTTATTTCCCTTCCACGCATTCTCTTAAAGCTGTCAGAATACTGCTATCACAAAAGCCTTTAATATGTTTCAAATTTAATCTATCTATAAACTCAGTTAACTAACTGAGTGATTTAAAAGCAAAACGTGCATTTAATAATTTAAAACTTTACCTTATTTTTGTTACATCAGATTGATATAATTTAATGTGCATTAAATATCTGATTTTCTAAACGACAATTTTTACGAACATTTATAGCGTTATTGCAACTAAAAGACATGCTTTTAGCGCTAGTTATTGTGAACTTAGATGCAGAACAGTTTAGAATATTTTAATGCTAAATTCATTTTACTTTCATTTCGTAGAATGATAAGACATGGCCTCAAAAGTATCTAAAATTGCCTAGGAATAACTTAACTGTATTGCCCTTTGTTAGAAAAACCCATTCAACTAAAGAAATCAAATGAATTATGTTTTATTTTATGCACAACCAATTTATTTTGATTTATATTTGCTATAGTACACATCCCAATGACTCTTCACGCCCTATCTAATGATTTTTTCAATTATTTTAGAAATATAATGCATGTGTCAGCACTTACTTACTGCATTCTCAGCGGGAATACTTAGTTTATCTTATAATAAATTTATTAATAATTTATTTCAATAAATGACAATAAATTTGAAAAATATTTGTAAATAAATTTGAGTTCTATCTGCAGTTGACTAAGACCTGATCTTACCAAGTTACGTGCAAATTTTTCACCTTACCAACTAAGGGGGAGAGATTCGAGCAGAGTAGAAGAATTTTGCTTCATTCAATACGTAAATAGTACATGAAATTCGTTATTTAGATGTATGTATTTACAGGTTTTTTAAAGTTAGTATTAATATTTAAACTGAAAAAATGTCGATATATTTCTAAATAATATATCCATAGGAAATGAAACAGGAGAGAATTATTATTTTTGTTTCTAATCAAAGGATTTGTTTTACATTTTGTATGTTCCAGACACAATCATAACAGAAGAGAAATGGCCGCACATGCACAATCTCAAAATATATGAAAAAATAAATGAATAGATTTAGAGAATGTATGCCATAAATTTATTTTTAGGAAAGTTATTTCTGCATTAATAATCTTTTTTATTTTAATGACGATGTTGTTTGTACAATATTAAATACTTTTAATTGTTTTGATTGATTTTAGTGCTGAATTAACGAAGTTTAAAGTAATATGTTACATAATATTGATTAATATAAGAAATAATAAAATTTCTCTTATGTGAAATCGTGTCACTCTATTGTGCGTATTATGTTTTGACTCAGCCGATTACAAACATTTAATCGAGGTTAAAGTTGCTAATGACTATTAACTGGCTGCTTGGTGACGTCGCGCTTCGCGATATGTGCCAGTGATCATCTTGACTTGAAATAAAAAAAATCTGATAAATTTCCAGCAAGATGCTCTAGAAAGAAGAGCACAGAAGTTACACTAAAAGACGCAAGTTATATTTCTGTTCTTTTTCAATTTTGATTTCTTCATTCTAACAAAGATTTCATCGGTTTTTTTCGCTCCTTCCTGTCTTGCTGTTTTTCATTTGCAACAGTAAATAGAAAACAATAGAACATCTTTGCTGAGGATTCGTTTATTTACATATAAAGGTATTAAGCAATTATTAAGGTATTTGTTGCATTCAGATCTTATAAACAGACATAAATCTTTAATGAAGAAGCATCAAAAATCAGCGTACAATTCATAAATTAGTAGGACTAGTTTCGAAGTTTAAAATATATAGAATCTACTTCTTCAGCTACAGAAGTGCAGATGATGAAAGAGAAACGGGTAGCGATAAGAATGAGAGAAAGCAAGTCAAGTTGGAGAGTCATTAAGTTGCTTAGAAGCCGCAGGTGTGAAAAAATCAGCAATGACCTATCGAATACCCTTCGAGCGAGCTGACCACTACACCAAAAAGGCATGCAAAGAAGGCGGGAGAAGTGCCTTATAAAGTTATAGGCGGCATTTATTGATTAAAAATGAAAAAAAGAATGAAACAATTTTTTTAAAAGCTGAGGGTAAAGATAGATTGGAATTGGGACCGTTATCTACAAATGAAAATTTTAAAGATATAAATCTGTTTTCTGTCATACATGAATGACTACAATATGCAATTAAGGTGAAATGTTTTGATAACCTCCAAGACGCGCACTTCCGTGCCACAAGGTATCACCTTGCTGGGCAAACGTGCGCGTTGTCATGTTGCTAAGGTAGTAAAATAATATTGAGTTCTCTTTAAAAACAAACCCTGAAACACCGTCCCAAAATATACATTATCTCATTTTGCTATTTTTTTCATTTTTAACAAAGTATGCTTGAGTATACTTGAAAATGCGATGGTTCCAGCTAAACGATAAGGTAAAGAGGACTGTGTTTTAGACTTTTTTTTATCCAGATAAATAAATACAGTAAAATATCTTATGGCAACTACATCTCGCAGATCACTACCTTTAAAATTACCAGTATTTCTGAAACATCACTGATGGCCATGTACTTGACAACCACCTACATTGAAGACCAAAACTCTTAGGAACATTTGGTTTTAAGAGTTCATTGTATATTTACAGCATCTTTAACAAGATTAATTAATGGAAAAATCTGTCGAGTTCTGCTGTAACCTTTTGATTACCTCACTGGAAGACCCTACCTAAGAATTATAGGAGGAATAGCGCATCTGCATGCATATTTTTTCCCACATTATTTTTATATTAACTGAAAACTGTGAGGGGAAAATTACTGTGTGCGCAATTTCTGAGACGAGTTGAACAGAAAGCCTATAAAAGATATATATGAACAAATATGTACTAAACGTCTAATTATCCATACTCGTTTTCAGGAGTATGCTTAGGTAACCTGGAAAAACGAATAATCTAAAACTGTCGTCTTTTATAATGTTGCTATTTATTATTATTATCCAGAGATCTTAGCAGAATAGAGTATAATTTTTAAGATACGATTTTAATTAAATGTATAGGGCTTCACTTTCTTTGTTAACATAAACTATATAAAATACCTGGAAGATGTAAGCGAATTATCGCTATGCCTTGGAAATTACAATAGATAAGTTGGCTCAGACCTAACATCGGCGTGACAAGAAATAACGAGAATAACGCAACGGTGCAGATAAAGTGCTAACAAGAGATTCAGCTAGTAACGTGGCCTTCAGTAGGCGTAACACGCTTTGATTATACAATCTAGAACCTTTAAATACTACCTTTTCTACCTCATTTGAACACGCGCGAACTAGAAATAAGTATTCTGGCAGAAAAATGGAAAGTGAGAAAGATAGTAAAGATAATTAAGATAAAATAACTGGTTAGTAAAACCAAATATGTCCTTATAAATGAGCAATAAAATTTAGTTAATTTTTTTCGATAATACGGCGAATATTGTCTAAAGCTATGCAATCAATGCATAAATTCAGTTTGTTGACCCATATAGTCAAACACTTATCTACAAATTTAAGTATCTCAGGTACCTAATGCTTGCTCTTTGACCTTCGTCTGATAATTCCTACTCTTCTGCCGGCTATTCTCCAGTTATGCAATGGTTATTAAGTACATAATATCATACTCTGATATAACTTTGTAATTCTCTTTTCCTTGCTTTTCTTCAGCAGCCATTCTTTCATACTTTCTTCACTTATTTGGAAAAACCTGAACATCAGAAATATTTTTAGCAATCCCCTATTCTGTTATCTAATTATCAACAGAACCCTTCTAATATAACTAAGAATTAGTTTTCCCCAAACTTAAATTAACATTAACCTTTGAAATTCTTTCTAGGAATAAGCAGTAAGATACAAAGTAACAAAAATTAAGATTGTATTTTCCAAACTAAAACTAGCTCTCGTCCAGTAACAGAAATCTTACAATAATTATATTGAACTTTTTGAATGGTGCACAGATAATCCGTAAATCTGATAAATTCGTATTCGACACATCAGGAGTTCTCTTTACTAATATTACATATTGTATATTCCGAAAATGTCATTTATAATTGATACCTTCTGTATATTCCACACTGTATTTTTTATATTTCCATATTTGCCAAAAATACTCATGTCTTAGACTACGCCTAGTTTCATTTTGACTGAATTCAGTTCACTAAATTGTAGCACAGTTTTTTGTAGTGATGCATAGTTTAAACTCAGAGATTCTTGGAACAAGCAGAAGTCTCTAATAACACATTTTTGCAGGCTGAAAAGAAGTTTCAGCCTGCAAAAATGTGTTTCGCAGTTTACTTCATGATTCATTTGTAAGTGACTGTACACCAAATTTTAGATTTGGTAGAAAGGTGTAAATTAATTTACTTTCGGTTTAACATCATCATCATCTTCATCTTTCTTGCTTCACCATCCCATAGGAAATGATCCTCGGAGCTATCAAGAACACAGCCTATATCAGTTTACTTGAATTCATTATTATTACCTGATCAGCGAGGCGCCCATACACCCAAATATCTATGCAGGAGTTCAGTATAAGACCTGCGCAGTTTTCTGTTTTTAGATAAATAATGTGATTCCGATGACTTCCATTCGTCGGTTAACTAGTAGGGCTTCCCTTATTTTGCATAACAAATTTATTTTGATACCTTTCCTGAACTCCTCAATTTCCTGTCGCATTTTCTCGCCAGGCTGTAAATTTAAGTGAAGTGAGTATTTAAACGAGTGAATCTCTGAGTTAATTCAGAGCGTGTTTTCGCTAGCCAACGCACCTTTCGTTGCTATCTCGCTGTTACGCTCGTACGCCTTTTGGCCATTTCGGATGATCGTCACGCCTGTTACGTTTTTGTCGAGTCAACCTCGACAAACCACCTGATCCAGCACTATTCTATTTGCATTTGATCCAGCACTATTCTATTTGCATTTGATCCAGCACTATTCTATAAACGACCTGATCCAGCACTATTCTATTTGATATTTGAATTCATTTATATTCTACGTTTAAGTCTCACCGCAAATTGACGGCGTTTTTGTAAAGCACAAAGATCGTGCCTTTCTGTTATTTGTTGGAATTAAATAAAGTGTTATTTTCATCCTTCTTCTGAGCTGGTACTTCCTTTAAGACCTGTGCGAGAATTCGCCAGGTTCATTGTAGTATCTAGTTTAGTTTATGTGGAATAGAAGAACAGATCTTACAAACTTAATAAAAACTTTCATTTCACATTTTTAACTTCAAAAATGCATAGTTTTACTGAAATATTTAGTGATTGAAGAACGGATGTATATCCTCTTCGTATTCTACAAGAAAAGTATTTGAGCTCTTTATTTCGTTTTCTATATTTATTTGACGGCCATGAAATCTCGGTAAGAGCAGCAACGATACTTTTTATTTAGTAAAATCCCTGACCAGATACCTTTTAAACAGTTGAGAGCCATTTGCATTCGTTCAGATTATATCTGCCTTTCATCGAGTCTATGCTACCATTTAGACCGTCAGACGGGTAAGTGGTTAGTGACTGTGACTGCCGTACAGAAGAGCTCGGGTTTGAATCCCGGAGAAGGCATGGATGTAAATTATATGTCTCTTCATAAGAAATAACGGTGGCCGCCTATTATGTGCCTCCATAATAAAATTACCACCGCTTTTCGCATTAGTAGTGGTCAAAGCACTTCAACGACCAGTGGCCGCTATAAAACAAATGCTACCATTCGGAAGTTTTTCCTTTAGTAGCTTTGAATTCAGAAAGATAAATCAAGGTTTTCTAAAGGGAAATAAGAGAGGGGAAGAGGAATGCGATTACATAAGGAATACTAAAATTTAGGGAAAATGCAGTTTTAATTATTCTTGTTCTAAGCATAAATATTAGAATAACGTTCTTATTTTCATCGATATTTAGTAATACCGTATTTACTCTAGTACTTAACCCTCAGCCTTTTAGCGTAAGGCTGGGAAAAATTTTCAAGCATTCACTTCGTCCTCGAGGGTTTCGGAAAGTGAGCTTCCCTAAATTTTAAAATGGAATTGTTACACGTAGAAACTATTTTCGTCTTGCTAGCTGATTTGCTCGTGGATTTTGCGTGCATAGGCCGTGACTGATGAAGCATTAAAAGTGAACAGCTTCAGGAAAATGGTGACATCTAATGTTCTTGATTGCTCTCAAGATCATTGCACGTGGTAAGAAGTCAGACTGATTGGTGATGATTGTGACAATGACGACTTGCGAGCTGTAGCAGATGACACAGTCAGAAAGCAGTTCAAGCAGTGTTAAATGATTTCAAGCCTGGGGAATAGCAGTGGACAACAGCAACAACGGGCGAAATTCAGGACAAGAGGAAACAGAAATAAAGATATCTGATAATATTACTGCGTATTATTATATTCATGTACGTGTATTCTTAAAATGTAGGGTTTTGAAGTAAATAATATTCTGAGACTTATCGGTAGTTCATTCATGAGTAATTTTCCCTTTTTATGTTCTTATTGTAACCATGTCCCTCGTATGACCGTGTTAATAACATTAGTCACATAAATCTACCCCCCCCCAATTTTCGTAGGATAAAATAATTAAAAATGGGGAAAACACGCGAGTAAATACGGTAAATGCGGATTTTCGCCCAAATTTTTGTATTTTAAATCTTTAAATTAAAAAAAAATATTTAAGTTCCAAAAGAACTCCGTCAACTTCGAAAATTGAGCATTTCTTTCAATATTGTATATACATTTTGATTAATCGTATAAATAAGTACCATTTTAAAATTTCGAGATTGAAGGATAAACCAATTTTATGTTTAGTTTACATAACACTCCATTATTCGAAATGTAAATGTAATAAAGCGGAAGGAAACAGAAAAAGGTCTTAGATTCTGGTCTTTAATCGTGAGGGATGAAGCTGATATACAGCAAAAAGGGCTATCTGTCCATTATCTGTTATTATTTATATATATATATATACACATATATATTGAATCATTAATAATTTATAGTCATATTAATAACCCAATATCAGTAATTTGTTATATAAATTAATATCACATTATTACTGATTAATACTTTGCTTAATAAACTATTAATAATTAATAATAACTATTAACAATTAATAATCCTATGGAAATTAAATTTATTTCAGTAATTTAGTACCTGGATCTACGTTCCGTGGATATATTAAATACAAATAACTAATCTGATTCTTCAATACATTGAAGGAATATTTGCTTACATTCTCGTCCCAAAATTCGCATTCATTTTTATGAAATGTGTATTACGGAGTATCACTACTCATCAGATTATGCCGTTCTATCAATTTGCTAGACTGGATAAATTTTGCAAACGGAAGGAAATACCGCAAAAAACCAACCGTGAAGAATACACAGTAAGCCGGTCGTTCATCTCCAGCATAGCTTCCTGTCGGCACACAACGGAACCATTGATGGAGATCAAGTGCAAGGTCACATGGACTGCCTAACTGGCAGAGTTAGTTTTGGTTGAATCGGAAAGCCAATTTTATGAGTTCATTCAATCTAAAAACTGAACTGAAACTATGAATCTCCCTTTCAGAAGTTATTTCTCTTCGGTATTGCATTGTATAGGCGCAAAAGTATTTAAAATTGATTGGTCGAAAGGTTTCCTATTTCGTCAAATAAGCTTCAGAGACTAGAATGTTGTAAAATAGTAGGTTATTGATTAAACTTAATAAATCGGAAGCTTTTACGATTCATCTTCCCATTTTTAATATTAAAGAGAAAATTTGTTTAAAACTATGCTTCAATAAATTAGTTTTGGTGTTCTGCAGTCTGACTACTCTTTGAGTGCTGAACTGATTTTACCCTATTCCACACGGATGCTGAAAATGGCATTTCAGTCTTAGGATTACTAAGGTTATTATAGTTACTTAAGATTCAGATTGGGGGGGAGGTAGAGAAAGCTCTATGAAGCCAGATGATTAAAAAGTTGGTGTCTAACTAAATGTTCTTTTTTTTCCTGTCTAGATAAGGTGTTCCCAAAACCTTTTGCTAAAACGTAACAAAATTTTTACTGTTTTAAGTCTCACTGTTTCTACATTCCTCATCAGTGGTGCCACTGTGAATTGAAGAAGAGACTTATGTAAATAGATTAGATTCGATTATTTAGATTAAGACAAAGCATACTAGAGTTCTGCCAGGTCTGGCTCGTATTAACGTTATACATAGAAAATGACGAAATTTTCCATGCAGCCAAGACTCCGTCGACATTTGAACCCGTATCAAACTGCCAATATTTAGGGATTTTTACGTTCGGTAGACGTAAACATTATTATAATTAATTAATTATATATTGAATTTAATTAATTAATTATATATTGAAGCGTAGTGGCAATATTTAGGGATTTTTACGTTCGGTAAAGCAATTGCACCAATCAGATTTTTTATTGTGCTTCATACAGCCTCTCAATAAGAACGGAAGAAAGATTTCTTCGCAAAAGAAGCAGTACAAGACACAGCAACGATAAATAGTTACATAATATTTGGCCAAGAGATCATCTCACTGCCAATATGTAGCAAAAAAGCAACCGCAGCATGGTAGCAAGCACAGGATGAACTAGCTAAGATGTTATGCAAAAGGGAAGAAAAACTTTCAATTTGTTATCAAATTGTGATATCAATAGACTACCAGCGATTCTATAAATAAGCTGGGTTCTAACAAGCCTTAGTCCACTTCTTACGTAATTATACTCCAGATGCATTTCATGAACAGATATTTGCATCTAAGGCAAATTATGTGGCTGGCCTCCTTCCTTATTCGTCCAGAAAGAATAACAAAAGACCTCCACATTTGTAACTCGTCACATGTAACCCTAAGATATAAATAAAAAATAGAAGGCCTTTTCAAAAAAAAAGGAAAGGGTACACAAGAAACATCATTAAAATAATAATTAAAAATTCTAATTTCATTCTCTAGGGTATGTTATGTTAATTAATTAGCTATTATGATTGAAGTCTCTATTATAACTTTTCCTTTCAGTATTCCTCACCAGAATGCAAATTAGATGTGAGTATTTAAGCTAAAGTTTTTTAATTTGACAGAGGCGAGGATTTCTGGCTTCTGCGCGCTATGTGGTCAGATTTTGCGAGTTCTAACAGTTACAATTTTTCGATTTTGCGGTCTCTCATTGCCGGCACTTTTATTATGACGCTATGGTAAAGCTGTAGAGTCATTAGGTTATTTAGAAGCAGAAGAGATATAGTCGCTTTACTTAACCTGTTCCGCCAAACTAAATTAATGACACTACAGGGTTAGGAAGTCATTTTAGCCGTTGCTAGCAATCTGACGGTTAAGCCGCCTTCCTACATTTGCATTAATCTTTAGTTTCTTGGATGTAATTATTTTCATTCACTTGCTTCATTATCTCTAAGATGCCCTTGTTGCAGAAATAGTCCGTGAATAGTCTATTCACAGGATATGCGCTGTAGTCGGAAGGAAAAAACTGCTCTCGAGGGTGCTCTGTCAGAGGACAGAAGAGCAGGTAATGAAGTGTGTTCGCGTCTTCCTCGCGAAAACCGGAAGAATAGTTGACGTCCCGTCTGAGGAA
This sequence comes from Stegodyphus mimosarum, assembly GCA_000611955.2. Lineage (NCBI taxonomy): Eukaryota > Metazoa > Arthropoda > Arachnida > Araneae > Eresidae > Stegodyphus > Stegodyphus mimosarum. The sequence goes on from KK119020.1 coordinate 151,249, forward strand.
TCATCTGTAATACGCTGAGAATTTCCCATGGTTGGTACAGGCCTGTAGGAAGACTCGTTGCATCTGAGCCTCTTGAGAGTAGGTATTGGGAAGATGTTGTAAGTAAATCTTCTTGTCTCTTCTTCCTGCCATCGTGATGACCATGTCTCTTGGAATGTTGTCTTGAGGAGCGTTTTTGCAACTTCTGAGGAAAGCGGAACTTCCTTGTCAATTTGAGAGCTGCGGTCTTAGCTAGTTCATCAGCTCGTTCGTTGCCTTTCTGCCCAGAGTGTCTTGTTATTTAAAGGGATGGAGGAGCCTAACGCCAAGAGGATCTCTCTAAATGCTGCCGTGTGCGGATGTTTTGGAGGAAAGGAATTCAGCGCATTTAGAAGAAAGAGCAATGCCCTCGCCAGGAATCGAACCACGGACCTCTCGGTTACGCGTCGAGCGTGCTGACCACTACACCAAGAAGGCATGTGAAGAAGGCGATAGAAATACCTTATAAAGCTATTCAGCTAGCTTCAAGTTTAGTATTTATTGTGTAGTCTTCGACTACTATTTAACGTTTAATTTAAATTTGGTTATTCTATTTATTTGCATCACAACGAGTTGCAGTTACTGTAACTCAAGAGTGTGTCCTTATGTTTTTTAAGTCTTTCTAAGTAGAAAAAGTCATTATAACATTCTTAAGGTTTTGTAATGTTTGTTTGATTCTTAAGATTCTTAAGATTTCTTAAGATTCTAAGATTCTGACATAGCGATAACTCGTTTCTCATATGTTAGGGTTATAGAACTAAAACAGCGTAACCTTGTTCTTGAGCGGAAAAATTATTCACCGCCTAGTTGACTTCATTTTTGGGTTTCTGCTCCTGTTATAGGATTTTGATCGAAGATTTTGCGCATGCAGTACTATTAAAAGAAAAAAAGTCAAATTCAATTGGTCAGCAGAAACAAACATGGCGTTTGAAAGTTATACACCAGCGTAAATCCAAATCCCAGTGTTGAAATTTTCTGAAGAGGACGGCAAATTAGAAGAGAAAGTGTAACTGTATAATTCTAATTATATAAAAATTCTAATGCCCTATAGTTTTCCCCCCTCTGTAGCATTTTCAAGTTTTCTTTCATACATGAAATACATTAAATCATTAGCTTCTATTTCACAAATTATTCCTACTAACAACATCGCAAGCAAGCAATCATTACGATAACTCATCACAAGCATTGTATTCTCAAAAATACAAGGCTGCACACATACAAGGAGTTCGTTCTTACAAATCTGTCAAAACGCTATGCTGAAAAACTACTGCGTTCTGAAAACCACTTTGCTCACACAATACCTGTTGACACTACGAAAAAGTGCTGGTGTTTTCATCTGCTATCAACTTTTCAACTATAATAATATAAGAACAATAATGTTCAAAATTTCTTTAAACCCGAACTTCAGAGACATTATAAATTATCCTCAATTCCATTCAATATGATTGTGATAACAAAGCATATGATCACAATCAAAGTTTTAAATAAAAATCTCGTCAACTGATAGCAAACTCAGATATATTTTTTAGCCCAAAGGACGTTAGCCCAGAAGGACTATTAATTTCATTCTAGGATTATTCGTCGAATCGCTATAAACACGGTATCACTTTTCAAATTGTTGCCACCAAATCTTAGAGTCCTGTATTATATTTAAAGAAATGAAATAATGAAGAATCTGCATAAATGTATGTATGTTTCTCGCACTGTGATAAAACAATGGTATCTAGAGCCATCAAATTTTGAATAACGTAATCTTCCACCGAATATGGGCATCTCGAAGCCCTAATTTAGAATTTATTTCCGTGTTTTGTAAACATATTTTATCTTGTTAAATTATTTTCTATCGATTTATACACTTTCAAGCTAAAAAGCTAAACACGTAAGCTGAAAAGACTATACTCATTTTCTATATCATAAAGTCTTTTTTTTAGCACCAAGGGGCGTTACACAGAAGAGTCATTAGTCTCGAAACGGCATTTTGATTTCAATCATTAAAAGAGTTGTATCATTTTTCAAACTGTTGCGTATTATATTTAAAGAAATTAAATAACGAAGAACCTGCAAGAATGTATGTATGTTTCTCGCATTGTGAAAAAACAACTGTATCTAGAGGCATCAAATTTTGAATAGCATAGTCCTCCACTCGAATATGAGCAACTGGAAGCCCAAATTTGAAATTTTGAATTTGGTTTATTGTCTGTTTCCTATTTTTTAAAACTTTAATGAATATTTTATTAGCAAACTCAACAATTTCAAAGTGAGCGACGGCAACACTGTGCAGAAGAAACATTTTTATCTCCAGTGTGCGAGACTGTCTATCGGAAATTCTAAAGATATGTCGTTTTTAAATATTCTTAGCCCGAAGGGACATTAGCCGAAATGCATTCGAAACGTGTATGCGTGTGAAAATGACAAACAAAATGCCCCATTGGGTGTAATATAAAATCTGAAAGCCTTCAGATTTTTTCTTTTTCAATTCCAGTAACAGACTAATTAGTTAAATGAATAAGGTAAAGCACACTAGGCGTATTTGCTTAAAGGAAATGTGCTTTCTTGGAGGATTTTGCTATCGAAATTTTCTCTTTTTTTTCTTGGAGGGGGTGTATTGTTAATGCATTTAACATATTTAAAAAACGATTTCTATTCAAATTTATTTATTCCATATAACTATCAGTTGCCGAGAACAGAATTCAGAAGCATGCGGGTGTTTAAAAACTGTAGGTATTTAAAATCTAAATGAATGTTTGATGAATAGATGGGGAAATTTTCATCCCAAAGCAGCGTTAGCTCAGAAGGCTATTAATTTCGTTTTGGCATTTTGCGTTAATTCACTGTAAATATCCATATCACTTTTTAAACTGTCACCGCCAAATATTAAAACCATGTATTATATTTAAAGAAATTAAATCATGAAGAATCTGCATAAATGTACGTATGTTTCTCTATGGTCATCTGGAAGCCCAAATTTAGAATTTGGAATTTGTTTTATGATCTATCTCATATTTTTAAAGCATTTAAAAGCTTTTGATTAACAAACTCAACGATTTCAAAGCGAGCAATGCACGAAAAAATTTTTTTTTACCTCCAGCGCGCGAGAGTGTGCATCGGGAATTCTAAGGATACACTCTTTTAAATATTTTGCGACATTGCTGTTGGATTGAATTTTATGGTTTAAGTGCGAAGAACATTATATTTAATAAATAAAGATAACACACAAAACGTTAAAAAACGCCCCTTTGAGCGTAATATAAAATTTGAAAGATTTCAGATTTTTTTATTTAAATTTAATTCCAATTTAAAAATTAAAACAGGGTTCGTACACATTTCTGCACATGGAAATTAAGGACTTTTAAGGACCATTAATGAAAACAATTAAGGACATATGAACAAATGGGAACTGAATAAATTCAATTAAAAATATTATCTATGCCTGAACTTCATTTTTGTAATACCATCCTAAAAAGAAAATAGATCCGTAAGTAGGATGAATTATCATTAAACATGAATTAATTAACAAAATTATTAATAAATTTGAGAATAAAATCAACTTTATAAAATGTATCAAGCAGCATTAAATATTTTACATTTATAATATAGTTGGACATATTTGAAAGAAAATAAGTGATATTTTATTTATGTTTTGCTAACACTTAGTTTTATGATTTTTTTAATGCTTCATTTTTGTCACATACTTGCTCAGTCTAGAGGTTTAGTAAATAGCAAGTAGATTTTATATCAAGCGGCATACATTAAAATGAGGAGTAAGATTATAAAAAAAAAATAAGAGATCATCCCGTCACCGCTGCTGCTTGCCTAAAGAGGTGGGATTAGAACAAACCTAAAAGGCATGATGTAGGCACGATTGGCAAGATTGGAAAGTTAGCTGAGCCCGGTCTGTCACAGTTAGTATCGTAGCTTCGTGTAGGTCCAATAAACCACTAAAGCACCACAGGTGGTAATTTGTTTTGTATTGTTTTAAGTCTCACTAGATGCAAAGAATAGGTTTTACGTGAATTTTTACATTTTTTGTTTTATCTTGTGGCCACGGTAAGGATTAATGAAAGGCAATAACTCGCTTTAATATGCAGAGATAATTTTTAAGGGTAAGCAGTTAGTTATAAATAATTAAATTAGGTAGTTAGATAACCTTAGTCATTATGGATTTACATGGCCAATATGAAATTTTATTTATTTTTTTAATAATATTTGTTAAATAAAACCTATTACAATCACAATCTAATAAAATTTCATGTAATAAAAATAAAAAAATACATGTAATTTATGACATTGATTCTTAAACGATATTAGGATAATTACATATTAAAAGCTACAAAACATTCATGTTTTAACACATTCATGTTTTGTAACAACAAAATTCAACAAAATATTTATGCGTCTTTTTAATTTGAAGCTAATTTAAATAAATTTCCTTCTCTTTAAGCATGTTTTCTAACAATCAGAAAGTTGTCTCAATACGCAGACCAGTGTTCTCACTAGTTTCTGCGTGCTTTATCTCCCAACTTGTCAACCTCTCTATAATATGGTTATGAGGGTTTACTTGATCTGGTAAAAGTTAAATAGTCCAAAATCTCCCAACAGACGTGAAGCAAATTATTGCTATGTCTGAAAGTAACTACAATTTAATTTTAATTTAAGGTGGCTCAAAATGGGAAACTATAGTAAAGGCTGAAATCATAAAAAACTGGGTAATTTACATAATGATAACTGTACATATCTTTGAAGAATAATTTTCTTTGTATTATTCAGTCTCTTTCTTTAACACATTTCCTTTTCACTTTAGAATTTTTGGATTTAATTAAGGATTTCTGTTATTCTAAAAAAACTAAATGCAATTAGAATGTATAAAAAAAGCTGCTAATTTTATTTCTTTAGCAATATCAAAATTCAGAAGAAATATGAAATATATATGGGAAGGGCTGGTTACAGAGCTGATGTGGCAGAAATTTTAGAATTTAGTGACAAACTGAGCAACAAAATCTAGAAATGTCAATCACTTTTAGAATTTAGAGCAGGCACTGGAAGCAGAATTTAGAAAGGCACTAGGCAGCAGAATTTAAGATTCACAGAGATTGCATCAGGTGGGAAAATGCCTAGCTCCAGTTCTGTATGATGCATTAAGGCATATTATATGAATCTTTTAAATTGTCAGTTTTCAATTTCTTTATTAATAAAAAATTATAACGCCTGTCCATGTGATAAGATTAGAAGCATTTTTGTTATTTTCCATACTTGTGTCCAATGAAAAGTAGAGAAAATAAAGGAAAGATAAACATGTTAAGAAAAAGATTCTAGTATCAGAAGTAAAACATTCAAACATTTTGTTTTCATTGTTCTTCCAGGCGTTCTCCAAAAAGCAAGAAATTCATCACAAACTTTCCGTAAAATACATCCATTATGTGTTAATACCATGGAGACGTTTTTAATTTTGTCACATATTACTGGAATCTTCTAGAATCGTGGGTCTATAAATCTTGCCTTCAAATCCCTCTAAACTTTCCAAGCTGCAGTATCTAAAATCCTAAAGAAAAATTATACCTACCAATTCTTTAATAGCCAAAAGCCAGAAATATTTTGAAAAAAAGGAAAAGTGTAAAATAAATTTTATAGAGAAAATTGATGCAAATTCTGAGATTCCTGAATATTCTCAGACAATTAATTACATGGGAAAACTCTTACTATGAAAAAATTAATAAGAAAACATTTTTAATTAATTACATAGCTAATTTCGCTTTTAGTAATAACTGTTTCGTAAATTATGTTTTATAGCATTATACATTGTTTATTTCTCAGATTCAAAATATTGTATAATAAGTTGTTAAAATGGAACTTTATAATATGACAGCGAAAAATAAAAATATTTTATTATAATGTTATTTTTTAACTATAATTTCAATATCTTACCATTCTTTTAATGGAATTTATTAACGTTACAATGTACTAAAAAAATCGTCGAAAAATTCCTAGATCTCGGAATTAAAAATTTTCTATAAAAACTGATCTTAAAATCGCCAAAATATTGATAGGTCGCCAAATTTAGAACCGTTAAATAAAACAATTCGCATCACCAAAAGCGAAAAGTTGTTTAAGAAATCTTCATTAGAAAAAAATTGAATTTCGAAATGCTTATGTTTCACTTCTTGCTTAGAAACTCGAGTATTCCACTATTTATATTAGAAATAAGAACAAATTATAGCACATGAACTCATTCAAAAGATAACCATATATGTCAGTGAATCGCCAAAAATATTCCTCCAAAATGCTAATTCACACTCAGACTGACAGTCGTAAAAACAGACAGAAATTTCAGATGATTAAAATTAAGCATCTTCTGCCGATTTTGGCCGAAATTAAGGACTTTTAAGGACCAAAAATCGATTCCAAAAAGCCCTAAGGACTTTAAGGGACTTTTAAGGGCCTTACGAACCCTTCAAAATTATTTGAAACATATCAGTACAAGAGTCAAAACTTCCAGGTTTTTAAATCATAACAAAATCACTTTAAAGGTTCAACTAATTTTAACATTCTAAGTATTACGTCTTTTTAAGACTGCGCAAATTGATTTGGATAATTATATATAGATACATATGCAATCGACGGAACAATGGTTGGCAGAAAAAGTGGTCATTATAAAAGCTTAATAAATTCAGTGGCATATATAAATCATGCAATATTACTGAAAAAATGTTTCATGATTTAGTCCTAGTACTTGATACAGAACTATTTCCAATCATTCGCAAAACTAAGAGAATGCTCTTTCTCGTACTCCCTTTCAGCTAGATTTCAGCTTTTCATTGGGGAAAGGCATGGTATAAGAAGGGAGAAAATACCTAACCAACATTTGTCCATATGGTACTTGAAAAAAAAAATCTGAAAGGTTTCAGATTTTAAATTATGTCTAAAGGGGCTTTTCTTAACAGTTTGTGTGTTACCTTTATTTATTAAATATCATGTTCTTCGCAGCTAAAACATAAAATTCAGTTCAAAAGCAATATCGCAAAATAATTTTAAGATGAGCATATCTTTAGAATTGCCGGTACACAGTCTCGCGCGCTGGAGATAATTTTTTTAACAGTGTTGCCATTGCTCGCTTTCAAATTGCTGAGTTTGTTAATCAAAAATTCGTTTCACAAAATATGAAATCGATAGTAAAAGAAATACCAAATTTCTAATTTGAGTTTCCAGATGCCTCATATTCCGGTGGTCAATATTCAAAATCGTATGACTCTAGGTACCGTTGTTTTATAACAATGGGTATTCTTAAACAAGTATACATTTATGCGGATTTTTCATTATTTAATTTCTTTAAATATAATACAGAGCGGCGGTAATATTTGGTGGCAACAATTTGAAAAGTGAGACAACACTTTTAGTGAATCAACGAAAAATGCCAAAACCAAATTAATAGTCCTGCTGGGGAAATTGCCCCTTTAAACTTTAGAAAAAAAAACGAAAGCTTTCGGATTTTACATTGCGCCCAAAGGGGCATTTTTTTAACGTTTTCTGTGTTACCTTTATTTATTAAATATCATGTTCTTCGCACTTAAACCATAAAATTCAATTCAACAGCAATATCGTAAAAAATTTTTAAAATGACACATCTTTAGAGTTTCCGATAGACATCCTCGCGCGGTGGAGATTTTTTTTTTTAGCACAGTGTTGCCATTGCTCACTTCGAACTCGTTTAGTTTCTTCATCAAAAACTCATAAATGCTTTACAAAATATGAAATAGATAATAAAACAAATTCCAAATTTGGGGTTCCAGATGTCCATATTCGGGAGGAAATGTACGTTATTCGAAATTTGATGGCTCTAGGTATCGTTGTTTTATCACAATGTGAGAAACATACATGCATTTAATGCAGATTCTTCATTGTTTAATTTCTTTAAATACTTGTATAATACAGAGTTCTAATATTTGGTGGCAACAACTTAAAAAGTGATTCGCCGTTTATAGTGAATCAACGCAAAATGCCAAAGTGAAACTAATAACCTTTCTGCTTAAATTGCCCCTTTGGGCTGAAAAAAAAGCTTCACTTGTCTGCGCAACATTTTTTTACAGAAATTACGTCTTTTTAGATATAAATAAAACATTTCACATTTTGATTCGGAATATTACTGAAAATCTTACGATTAACAAAAAGTGAAAAATGTTAAAATCATACCATTTTTATGTATTAAAAATATTAGTAAAAATAATTTTTAGACGATATTTTTTCTTTATAAAGAACTCAAAAATTGTTTTAACATTTTTGTGTTTAAAAAATACTGGTTAGCTAAAGAAAATATGAAAATTTATATATTATTATTTTCTTATATTTTTACGACTTAACACAATTTATGCATATCATTTTCTTCTTCATTCATTTATGCCACTTAAACGCAATATGTTTTATACTTCACACATGATAAGTACCGTTTACGAACAATAGAAATTTACAAAATTTTAATTGTGTACTAACGATATTGACACTTGCCCACCTTCTTTAAAGATTTTTAAGGAATAATCTTGTTTACAGACATTTATGTGATATAAATGTGAATTTAAAATTTGTAAAAGACATTAAAAGTTTGCTGGCCAAAAGTTTGCCAGATAGCTCTATTCGAAAATAAAATTCTCTCAATTGCATTCCAGTAAAAACATATTTGGCTACAGTTAAACAAGTACAACAGAATCAACATTACACCACTAAAAGCAATATTTGATTTCTTAACACAGAAAACTATGTTTACAAACAGAATGAACTAGAAATACGATATCATAATATTAAAGATATGCTTCTACTTCCTAATCGCCTAGAATATCTGAGAAAATATTTACTCACCTTTTCCAATAGCTTTTAACCAAGTCAAAAGAAATGAAGAATAAAAAAATTACACACATTTTTCTTTACCGGATCACTTAGCCACTCCAAGAAAAATGTCAGTTTCAGGAAATATCAAAGTACGGCACACAGTTTTGGAAAAATTTTTCCAGCCTTCTGAAAAGAAGGATTGAGCCACTTTATGTCTAAAAGCATCGAATAACCTACTAAAGAATTATTGTTTTTATGCATGTTCAGAACAGGTCTTCAGATTTCGTTTTTGTCATGCATTTTGCATGAAGCTGTTATCGATATTTAACCGTCTGGAATGCCACTCCTGGAGGTGACAGTCAGAGTAGATGTCAATAACTAAAGTGTAAATTTTGATTTATCCAATTCCAGCGACGGAATTGCTATGTATAGAAAAAATAACATATAAATTTCTACCAATCTGTTGCTTTAAATTATTTAGTCACATATTTCCATTTATACAGGAAAAACACATAGGAATTTCAATATTTGCTATTCTATTCCAAATGTAAAAAAGGAAAATACAAGCAATTCTGTGCCATTTATGAAATACAAGGAATTTGAGAGATTTTTTTAAAATTACAGTACTGCAATTTGGTTTATAAAAATTAGATGCTTTATTTTTTTAAAAATAAGGACTAAGAGCTTAGCAAATGTGTTTATTACTTTTAAGTCATTAACTTTGCTAGGATTATTTTATTTTCTTCAAAAAGAAATAGTATTTTAAATTATCAAGACCCCAAATTCGCGAGCGGTGTATAAGAAGCATCTCGAAGTGATTTTATTTGAGGTGATTAATAAACTTCCGCTGATTGCACAGATAAAAGTATGTATGTTTTGTAAGAAAAGACAACCAATTATTCGGGATTCGCATTTGATGTAACCAGAGCACAGTCACAGCTTAGACCTGTGGTTCTCCTGTACTATCATTGCCACTGTTTGGCCATATAAAACTACTAGCGGTTACAGAGAATTAATTTCATTCAGAAGTAGATCTGAAAAAATAATACGAAAACAGAGACAAAACTTATCTGAAAGTTCGTAAAATTAACTGTTAAATATTACGATAACTTGCAACATAGTTCAAGAACATTTAAATTTTTACCAAATCCAAGCTGATATTAACACTGGGATAAGCGCTTAACATAACATTTCCCATGAGTAGGGCAAGCATCCAAAATGCTATTTCGCACGATATGCAAACATTACGAGCACTATTTAAGGAAACATTTTGGCAGTTTGAGAAAATGCCATAGAACCGGCACGGAAGTCAGCGGGCGGAAATGAGCTGCGTATCGAAATTAATTTTTCTTATCTCAGATGTAATGAGTTTGGACCTCTGTAAGGTCAGGAGTGCAAAGCTCCTCAGTCACGCACTGCACAACAGTCATTTACAATGCTCATTTAAATGAATTTTCAGCGATTAGCAAACAATTGTATTTATTTACGTCAAATCATGATAAAAGCGATGTATGCACATTTTTTAGAATGCTGATGATGAAAATATATAAAAGGGTTCAAAAATAATTATTTGACATTCAATATTTTGAACCTAAATTATCGTTTGATCGTTAAATAGGGCTGGACTTCAGTTATGTTTTTTTTTCTCTTTCCAAAATACAAATTTCAGTTCCAAATACTTAACCCACTACTGACCAAATGGGTAAAATAGCTGAATACTGATATTTCGATCGTATTCGAATCCTGATGAGCAACTGGATTTAACCTCCTTTTCGCGGTTTTTCCAATGTGTAACTTGAACGAATCAGTTGTCCGTAAAACGTCCTTTACGAAGTATTATTCCCTTTAAAAAAAACCCTTGCGGACTTTGCTTTAAGTTAAATCATCCAATTCTTAATTTTTGTTATGAAAGGAGGTTGTGAAAATCCTGGAATCAGCATTTCTTTAAGAAATATGTGATGTTATTCAAAATACCTAGACCAAGAATTACAAGCAAGCAAAATTATTATCTCGCGTAGAAGCAAAAGTAACAAAGAAATATACAAAGAAGGCACGCATTTTTACTACTTAAAATGAAAAATTTTTGGTTTGAGAAGAAAATCCTCCAACTCGAAAGAAAAATTGCAGTGTCTTTGACTAGCACTGTATCAACAGAGAATGGAATATTAAACAGAGCTAAAGACATAAATGTGCTAAAATTTTAATATAATTGTTTCCCGCCTAGGTACGTGACGCAACTTCGAACATGCTACAGAACGTTTTTTTTTTTTTCAAAAATATTAACTGGAGAAATGATTTTGCAAGAATTTAAAATAAGTTTCAGTAAACGATTTTTTGTTTGTTATTACAGCCATTGTGAAACTGAAATATTAAATGCTGTTAACTTCTTTCGTTCAACAAAAATATGAATATAGAATTGCACTCTAAGTACAAGTTTTGTAGTTTCAAATGACTTGGATTTTAGATCAAAATTTACTCTTTCAACGTTTCATGAAGCATTGGCGACGATGTAAAAAGGGGTAGAAAAATATCAGTTGAAGGAAACATTAAATTTATATGTTGGAGAACTATTTTTATTTAAAGAAAATTTAAAACAACTAAGTTTATACTTTCCTAAGTTACATTTGTAATACGTTTTGAAAATTATATTGCATAATAAACTCTGTGCATCACTTTCACTGTAAAATGATACAATGTTCCATTTACACTAAATTTATTCATTGCAGCACATTCTTAAAAGAAACTCTTTTTACAACATATCATGTATTCAGACAATACAGTTTCCTCTTTGCAAATCGAATTTCACCTGAAAATTTAGATAAAGAAGTGATTCAAATAAATAAGCGAAATATGAATGAAGTGGACATTTGCGTTGAAAAGTATAAAGTTACATAAATTATTGGAAGCAATTTAAACAAAGTTCAGTTTCAATCCGCATACTTGCAAAAGTGTATATTTAACATCTCAGCAACCACGTCTAACTTATCATTAATCTGTTATCTTGTAAGATCTAGCTTTCTTGGCTGTCATAAAATGTAACTAGATCTACTTAAGCATTGTACCTTGTGAATTCTCGCACAGGCGTGAAGATGAACGCAACCAGGAGAAAGGTGTAAAAGACCCATTTATTGATCATAAGCTGTTTAACAGATGACACAGCCTTACAAACTTACAAACAAAACACTTGCGGTGAGAACCTAAAAGATAAGGATAAGGAACGGAGGACGTGGGCACTATGCCTCTACCATACGGTTAATTAGTACAGCACCACGTCCACCATGATCCAGATTTGTATGATATGCCTAATAAGTAAAATTAATACAAAAGATGTAGTAAGGCTGCGTGATACAATAAGTAAATACATATGGATATACTATAGAATATTATAACAGATTATATATATTAGGTAATGAAGTACAGTTGTGCAGAAATCATATATGCCGATTCGTATGGAGCTTATATGCAGAATAAAGTCCTATGATGGTTGGCATAAGTCCAGGTTTAAAGAAGAGAGCTTATCAATGATACGCACTAATTTGCGAGTTAAGTGGCGTTGCTTTATCAAGAATTTGGAAAAGGCTTGTCGATTGGTGCTGGGAAAAGGAATGTGCAGTTCTTCTGTCAAAGGACAAGTTGTGACGTAATGATCGGGTGTACCGACCTCCCCGCAGCTACATATATCAGTGTTACTGATGCCGTGTCTCGCATAATATTGAGGAAAAGGCCCATGCCCGGTAATGTAGCGAACTAAAGATGGAGAAGAAATGTTTCTTTCTGTGTTGACGTACGAGAGATGGTAGTACGTGCGTCTGCCGGTAAGGCTATTGTCCCATTCGTTTTGCCATTGACTTAAGACCTGGAGCCGTAATGTCTTCTTGAGATGTGATATAGGCCACTGTATGTTTATTTGTACGTCAGTATGTCCGGAGGCTGCATCTTTAGCTAAACGATCAGCAGTTTCATTTCCTAATAGGCCAGCATGAGCTTTAACCCACTGTAATTTGATTTGATGTGGCATTTGCTCTTGTAAATCTCTTTGAATACCTTGTATTAGGGGTGAAGGATGTTCAGGATTACCTACAGCGTGTAGAGAGGATTGGCTATCTATCTTAACAGTTGCTGCGGAAATGTGCTTATCAGTGAGATAGCGAATTGCTTCAGAAATGGCAGACACTTCTGACTGAAAAACGGAGTTTTGTGGTCTTAACTGTCCTCTCCACTGGTGTATAACTGTATTATTCTGAAAAACGACATAAGCTGCGCCGGTGTTGTCATCTATTTTAGAGCCGTCACTGTAGATTTCCGTCTCTGAATTGGAAGTAGTCGAGACCGGTTTCATTTGAATTCGAACTCCAGCTCCTTGGTGTGATGGATGTAATGAGAAGTTGGGCATTAGTCTCTCATAGTTTTCTGGCAGATATATCTCATCGCGAAAAGTTGCTGGCCGTTGCAATTGTTTGACTGTTTGTCGAACTGCCTCTTCTTCGACTCTAAGGTGGAGAGGCAGCAGTCCGGCTAGTACATTAAGAGCATCGGATGCTGTGGTACTGTAAGCTCTTGTGATGTTCAGAGCAAAAGGACGTTGGATAGAACTAAGATATTTTATTTTGCGACCCTGCATGGGATAAGCCCATACAGCAGCCGCATAAGTAACCATCTTTTCTGCAACTGTTTGAAATAATACTTTCTGGATATGTGGGTTTAAACCCCACCTATACCCCTGGAATCACTTCATTTGCTTGGCGATTGTCGCAGTCCTTGTTTTGAGATCAAGGATGTGGGGTATCCAGGTCATTTTCTCATCGTAAATAAGACCTAGATATTTTAATTCTCGAACGATCTTCATGCGCTGATTATTTAATACTATTCTAGGTCTTCGTGCCAATGATCCACCTTTTTTGGGTATTAGCAAAGCTTGAGATTTATGTTCTGCTATAGTTAACTTTAGTTTTGAACAGAATGATGAGAAGAGTTCGCATGTTTCGTTGCAGTGCTTTTGCAACTCGTCGCGTGTTTTTCCCTAACAAGCAGAGCAGCATCATCCGCATATGCAAATATTTCAGTATGTGCTGGCCAATCTGCTGTTAGTACACTGTTGAAAGTTAAATTCCATAAATGCGGGCCAGCACACGAGCCCTGTGGGCATCCTTTTGTTTGTTGTCGGTCTATGATGCCATTTGTATGTATTAAAATAAGTTTCCTGTCTGAAAGATAATGACTAAGAGTTTGATACAAATTTTGAGGACACTGTGCTGCTCTGAGAGCCTGTCTTATAGCGGACCATCACAAGTTGTCAAAGGCACTCTTAAGATCAATGCCGCTTAAGATCAATACCGTAGAATATTCACAGGCTGGCAGCTTCACACTATCACTGAATTTCTCGGCATCAAGAGATGCTACAAATGCCAAGATTTTGGCCACACACAGGATGCCTGTACTAACAAGGGGGAGTACTCTGCCTTCTGCGCCGGCAATCATTCAGTTCGAACCTAAAGATAATGTAATGCTAAATCTAAAGGCAAAGAGTTGTGCAAGACTACACAATTCAATATAAGTAGCAGGTTAACTCAAAACCTACACCGGCACGATACTGGCTCGATAGCAAGAACGCGTAACCGCTATTAAGATTCAAAGCTGGTAAAAACTAACAAACGTGTGCTCACAATACCGAAATCTCGATCTGTCTAACCTTTTCGCTCCAACAGTTTAAATATTCTTATTCACTCTAATTTACAGCCTGGCGAGGAAACACGAGGGGAAATAAGAGAATTCAAGAAAGGCTCAATAAAATAATTATTAGTAAAAATAAGCAGAATCCTACAATCTCTACTGGTTTTGTTTATTTCCTTCTCTCCCAGCTCTTCATCTTTTACCAATTAGCTTGCTGCCAGGATACACAGCAGCTGTCCTCCTGTTGCCGAATAACCATTCCACTACCTGACTTCAGGTCTTCCAAACTAAGCCAGTTAGTGTCATGATACTGGCACACGTCAGTCATTAATTACCAGCATAGAAATGACATGATAAAAAAAATGTTGATAGTGATACAGTAATAAGAAAAGAGAACAACAAATATTTTGCCTCCTGCACAAAATCGTCACATTGAAACTGCATTGTGTCGACTTCGACATGGAAGCGGCCTCATTAAAAGCCATAGAAAAACATTACATAGAATCTACACTTGCATAGGATCGACACGGCGTAAGATAGACTCTGTCATATAATCAACACTGACATAGCAGTGGCTTGTAATTAACAACGCTGCGTAATAGAGACTTAAAATTAGCAATTGTAAGCTTTATTATAATTAGGCTTACAAGTGATATGATAAAGTTTATGATTAGCAATAGTGTATAATTAGGAGATAAATAATTCTGCAAAGTTATTTTTTTTCGGGTGCCTACAAAGGATCGACAGTGGCATAATATCGAAACCGGTTTTGAGCTTTCCGTGTGTCACTATCAATATTTCTTTTTTTTTTATCAAGTGAGTCATAAGCTAATAATTAGTGCCGATCGTATGCCAGTATTAGTTCTTAAAACTGCGTTTAATACTAACTGGCTTAGCAGTTTGGAAGAAGACGATAAAGAGTCAAATATTTCGGAATGGATATTTCATCAACAGGAGAGCGAATGTGATGTATCTTCGCAGGGAGCAGGAGAGGAAGAAGATGAATAAAGCCGGTACATACAATGGATCGATGATGAATTAGATTATGCTGCTCCGATAAGATTTTAGATATGTACTTTTTCTTCAAAAATATGCGGACTGAAATTCAGCTTTAATGTCGACTGTGTAACAGCAGAGGTTGTTGATCCCTAGATAATGTCGTCCTATGCCATATTCCCCTCATGGCCGAGTTATCTGTAATGAGATTGTACAAACTCAATTTATTAAAATAGAATTTTTTAGGTTATATATGTAGATTAACTGGGGACTTTTATTTAACATAAAAGAGAAGAATATTTTAAAATTTAAGTAATTTCACTCCATAAGACTTTTTATCATCAATTTAACAAAACTCACTCCCCATTCTGTGAGTTTTTTAATCCTTCCATTTATATTTTACAGTATGCGCCCTTTAATTTTTCTAAACTCAACTACTTTTAAGACAGAGAGTTGGGTCCGATGATTAAATCCTCAAATCCCCCTAATCCTTATTTCTTTCACTGCAATTCGGAAAGAAATGAATTTCGTTCTGATGGATTTACGTTTAGAGTACAAAATCAGATAAGTGGCTAATTTTTTTAATCTAATAGACTGTTTTAAGAAATAGGATCAAATTTAATGATAAGTGCATTTGGCCGTGATTTTCCGAAGAAACACATATTTTTTTTTTCCTCCTTATAATGGTTATCTGATTTTATAGATTTAAGTAACTTCCGACTGAAGTGAAATTGGTAATTTTCAAAAGAGTTCTATATATTATTTTAATAAAATGCTCGCTTTTGAGTAAAATAGCAGTGTGCTAAAAGAAGATAAGAAATTCATTACAAGAAATCAATCTTTCTTTCAAAATATCTAGAACTAGAATGATTGTTTAAAGAAAAATAAATTCATTCATTATAGAAAATAATTTTTTTTCGAAACATCTGAAATTAAAGTGATTTGTTTAAAAAATTTAATATTATCTAATCAGAGCTAACCATTGCAAAGAATTAAATTTTCTTAACGGAAAAAAATAGGTGCACTGAAAATGTATTGCCATTCTCCTGATCAGTCTTGCATTTAAACTTCGATATCTTTAATCTCTTATTGAATAAAGTTCGAAAACCGTTGATTTTACGCATGAGAAATTTATTATCATTTCATATTCAAACTGTTTGACGTTTGAGTTTTTTACAGAAATTTTTAAATGAAATTGAAAAATCGTGGACAAGTAAGATAAAGTTTATTATTTAATAAATATTCTGAAAGTTTTCATTGTGGTTTTCATTTGCAATGAAATGTTTAACATTTTCCCTTTAATTACGCTTCTTTATTTATTTGAAGTGATTTAAAATAGTCGTAAGTTATTTGGTTCCTTATATTCATGTCTACGTAAAGCAATACAAGAAATTGATTTACATATGAAAACATACAAGAAAACCTCCACTCAGTCAAACAATAGGCAGGGAATGGAATCCAGGATACAAAATAAGCGTTCAGCTATCTTAATGGCCACTGGGTAAGCTGATTAAGATACTAGGAAAGGAGCTCGAATGATTCTTTTTATCATACATCTCGTATTGTAGCTCCGATGAGGATAATGTTTTCTTATCTGCGTAGTACATCTTTCAGCATGTAGTATTTAATGCAAATTTTCTAATCAGTATACTTTATATGCTGCGATTTATGTTTTCTTAATGTTTAAATTCTTCTTGAAGAAAACAAAATTTTGTAATATTTCGTGTGGCTACTGTTATACTTTGAGTTCATAAAACTGTGAAAATAAATAGCTTGGTATCCATTCCGATTGTATACCCAGCCCAAATGGGGTTAATTCTAATAGCCTCATGCACTGTAAGATCAACACGAACTAAATTCTATTATAAAAATATTCATGGCCTTTAAGGTACAATAATCTTGAAACGTCATAATCAAATAAGCCAACCGGTTCCTCAGCTTGTTGCAAGCAATTAATATGCATGATCAAATTTCTCCCCCCTCGAACAAATAGAGATAGAATTCTGATATATTGGAGCTTTATTACAAAGCTAAAATCATTTACTTCAACCTATCATTAACTTAACGTCATCTCGATTCATACAACAAGTTCTTCACAATACAGTACAAAACTAAAACCTTAACACAAAATACATATACATACGCATGTCAAATCTTAATAGCTCAAGTAAAACAACACAGATAACAAAAATAATAACAGTCAAAATAATTCAGTTTGGTCCCATTAACAGTAACTGCTACGTTTATCATTTTTATCCCATGCAAATTACCACCAAAGTATCATTTAAGAAAATGCAATAAAACAAATTCTGAAAATAAAAAAAAAATCAAATAAAAAAATTCTGAAGTTAAACATTATTGTACAGTAAGCTACAGTAATGGCACCACATTGGTGGGTAATTAAAGCCAAACGTTGTTTATAATGCAATTTTCATGAAATATAATTAAATATATAGTACATACTACATTTACACTACATTTTCTACTACTCTCTTGTACGTATCAAAGTTAAGTACACTGCTGGCCACCCAAATTGCAACACCAAGAAGGACAGGAGATATCACAACAAAATTTATTTAGTAGATAACATGTTGACCAAGTATCAAATGATTAAATTTATAGAAGTGTGGTTCCTTCCAGAATCAGTAGCCAGAATAGCCACCATTGTTGGAGATCACCGCCGCCACACGCTTCGGCATTGATTCAAAGAGACTTTGGATGTGTTCTTGGGGTACAGCACATCAAGAAGCTTCCATACGTTGCCAAAGTTGATCTGGTGTGGCAGCTTGGGATGTAATCTGGGTCAATCATTCAGCAACCATGGACCATGTTTTCTATCGGCGAAAGATCGGGAGAGCGAGCCGGCCAGGGAAGCTATTCAATCTGGCAATTGACGAAGAACCCTTCGACAATGCGTGCCACGTGTGGTCGCGCATTATTCTGTTGTAATATGGCTGTGAGCAAGCCATGAAGGTAAGGACAGACAACTGGCTCCTTCACCTCGGAGATGTAGCGCTGGCTGTTTAAAGTACCGGCAATGTATACTAGAGTAGTGCGAGAGTGATAGCCAATACCGCCCCACACCATAATACCCGGTGCAGGACCAGTGTGGCGGAGCATAACGCAGCTGTTCAGCATCCTCTCTCCACGGTGTCTTCAGACTCGAATCCGACCGTCGTGGTGTTGCAGACAGAAGCGTGACTCGTCAGTAAAGACAATTTAATTCCATTCTGCCATACACATCCTTCTTTCATCGCACCATTGGCGGCGAAGACGTCTGTGGTTCTGCGTCAAGTATAGACGAAGCAATGGACATCTTGCGGACTCTGCTATAAACGGTGTCAAATGGTACGCGCAGACACTGGTTGATACGTTACAGACTGAATGTGCTGTGCTATGGTTCGTGATGTGACTGAGCGATCCGTCACTGCCATGCGCACAGTGTTCCTGTCATCACGTGAAGTGGTGTACTGAGGTGGATGGGATCGAACGCGTCGGTCCATTGTACCCTCCTGCATCCAACGGTCACATATCCGCATTACAGTTGTTTGATTTCGTCCAACACGACTACCGATTTCTCTGTAAGATAATCCACACTCTCGGTAGGCCACTATCCTTCCTCTGTCGAACTCGGACACTTGATCAAACGATGATCGCTGTTTACTACGAGGCATAATTAATCGTTTTCTTTTGAAAAAAAACCCCCAAAAAAAAGACAATTGCCGAACTTGAAATCGTCAAAAACTCCAAACCTTAAATAGCGCTTTGAAGTGGAACCACAGGCTCGCGTGATGTGCGTTTGCGCTGAAATTATAATCATTTGCATATCTCACCTCCTCTAATGCATGTTGTAAATTTCATGTTATTTGCATGCTTCCTTCAGGGTGTTCCATTTACGGTGGCCAGCAGTGTATTTCGAAATTTCCTCCTAATTCTGAAGAAAAGAAAAAGAGAGGAAAATTAACATTTATGAATTGCGTATAATTTTTAAAGGCTAGAAGAGGAATAAAAATTATGTTCTCTATCAAAACATTGTATAAGCAATAATAAATAAGTCCTTCCCGCCCCAGTGGAAGGAGATAAAGGTAAAGATAAAGACGCTGAATACTGGTAGTTCGAATTTCGGCAAAAGGGCTGCTAGCATTGCAGTCTACTACTGTTTTTTTTTTTAAGAGCAATGTGAATATTGTTCCTTAAAAAGTTTCCTCCTCCAGTTTTCCTTAGAAAGTCCCCAACGATGGCATTACTTCCCTAAAGAAAATAGATTTTGTACACTTTGCTACTATGAACTAAGCAAATAAATAATCTAAATCGCGCATACCAGAATTCGCTGTAGGTTTTACTGCTTTAAGACTGTGCTAGTCGCATTAGAGGCACAGTACGTTTTCACATCATTTCTTGCTTGAAGTTGTACAAATTATAAACTGATTATATCTTGATTTTCTACGAAGGGAGAAAAATTTTGTTCCACGGTAAATCGAGGGAAATGAATCGGGGAATACGGAGACACGACTGTAAATATTTGTTTGTACAGGATGGTTATAATTAAAGTGACTCTATTCAGATCCCTGTAGAACCCGTTCGGCTTACCGGATTTTGCTGAAACTTGGGATATATGTTATATGTACTATGAGGAAAAATTTCTGCAATAATAAGATAGTTCAAATTTTGACCACCAGATGACAATTTTCAAAAATTCCTTATGCAAATAAGTCAAACCTATAAAGAGATTTGCAGCCAGAGCCAGAAAATCATTCTCTGTGCCTTTCTCATCGTTAATCATGACATTACAGAAGAAAGATTGAGCTTTACTGGTAAAACTGTGTTATCAGACCACTGTCTTCATGCAAGATGGAGCAACTCCCTACACTGGACGCCAAGTCAAAGAACTGCTTCGTGCTAACTTTGGCAAGAATCTTGTAACATCCACAGCTTTTCCGGATGCCTGGCTTCCTCGTTCACTCGACTTGAATCCCTATGATTTCTGGTTGTGAGGATTCCTAAAAGAAATGTTTATGGAGGAGGAATTAGGACTTGGAACCAGCTAGTGAGTTAGACTAGTTGAAACTGAGTTAGGACTGAGTTGAAAGCCAGCATTACACGCCATCTTGCTGAAATCCCTCCAGAGTTACTTCACACTACCATTGAACACGCTATAATGCGCTTTCAATACGTCACTGATGTCAATGGAGCACACATTGAGGACATTCTGTAATTGAATAAATTTTAATGATTCTGACAGATTTTTTGTCCTTCTTTCGGAGACACAATTCCCCTGGTGGTCAAAATTTGAACTATTAGTTATTGTAGAAATCGTTTCCCTATGGTCCATAACATATATATCAAATTTCGTCAAAATTGAATAAGTAGAATGGGTTCTAGAGTGGTCTGAAAAGGGTCACTTTAATTATAACCACCCTATTCATTCGAATACAGTTCTGATTTTTCAGTTTCTCCAAATAGTATTTATTTGGAGTTTTATATTCGATAGGAACGAAGTTACAGAGAATTTTTTGAATTCAGTACCTCCTTTAAAAGAATGCTTTAAAAGTGAGCTATAAGCAAGTGATGATTAGACAGTAAAGTGAATCACACCTTTTAGTTCTTATTGGAAGAGCATGTGATTTTAGTGATGTTTTTGACGTTCAGTTTCTTTAAGTATTTTATTACCCAGGGCTTCTTTTGGCGCTGCCCTATTTCAAACTTGAATTCACAAAATTTGAGCTCTTTAGAAGTTAAAATTCTTGTATTTTCAAAGATACTGCAATTAAACTACTCTGTTCTTCGACAGCATGGAACATAATTCCTTTAGAAGTTTCACGTAAGATTAGATTTTCATTGCACTCAAGAAAAATCCATAACAGTAGAATTCATTTAATTCTTAATCTGATATTTCTTGCTACTCAATAAAAACCGAATACTATGCTAAAGAAAAAAATCCAAATGTTCTTTATGCAATGAAATCTGAAAGTCATGTAAATTATCTACAAAAATTAACACAGAACATAACATAATGATAAATCTACAAAAATGATATATCTGCAAAACATAACATAATGATAAATGACTTTTCATACGAAAGACAAACCCATTTATCTGGTCTTTGTTTCCGATACCATAACATTTCCATCACGCACAATCAAAAACCATATCTCGTTTAATAGGTAGTCGTACAAGGGAAAAGGCTGTATTAAACAGATAAACTAATCCTTTTTTTCAGGTTTTTTTATTTGTCATAGTAAATATAAATACGTATAGTAAAAAGCACTATTTAAATTGTTTTAAACAGGAAATTTAAGGAATTTTTGTGTTTCGATAAAAGTGATTTTTATTTGAACTGCAAGTATTTGCGTTGAGTGTTATTGGCAGCGGAAGCCGTTTTGAATTTTGAATATTTTAAGGAATTATTATGGCAGACAATTACACAATAAAATGAATCTTCTTAAATAATTACTTCCTAGTTGTATAAATTGATGCGTAAACTAAAATAAAATATGAAACCTTTGTAGGGGTTACTTTATAATAGTTATTTTTCACTTTGCTGATTTATTTCCTTTATTTCATTTCATTCATTGCTTTCCTTATTTTCTCGTTTCTCACCTACAACTCCAGAATGAGTTTTCAGGGTTGTGTTTCATGTAAATGAGTTCGAACCAGTATTTACGGGAAAGTCACGGTCACTTCTGTAGATTCCAATTTGGGCCACGGTTGGAAAAACACAGCGAAAGCAATTACAAATCTTTCAAATTAAACTACTCAGAGAAATTACAAATGCTTCATAGTTCATCAGAAACGAGCACATTCATAAAGAACTGGATATCAGGCCGATCGCAGACCAAATATTAACCACAAGTCACAACTTCTTCAAGAACGTAGAAAATTCAAGCTATGAACACTTACGAGATCTCATCAATTATAATCCTACCATCGAGCATGCGGTAAAACGCCCTAGAACTATTTTCCATAATGTCAGATGGTAGCATTTATCTTAGATAAAGTTTATTTAGTATGTTTCAAACGTGTAAATAGTGTACATAATTTTTGTATTTTTCAACTTTATTATTTTCAACTTTATTTCGTATGTTTTACTTACCAGAGACTTTGTGTACCTGCATTTACCTTGACAAAGCTCCAAGACTATGAATCTATCAACGTAAGTACAGTAGTATTTGAACTATTTCGCCTTTTAAAAGGCGGTGGCGGATTCCGCCTTACAACTTTTGAAACCAAAGCCTAAAGGCAAATAAAATCCAATGCAACGGTAAAAGCAAAATCTTGCTATACGTCACTTTACCAGATAGAGATACCGATACCGATACTTCTGTAGAAGAGATTAGAAGGTCTTAATTATACTGTATTCTGTATTCTGCTTTCGACCACATCGGCTGTATTGTTATGTGCCTGCTAGTATTCGCTGGTGAGCTCTAAATAGGGACCAGCTCTGTTAGTTATTTCTGTGCAGCTTTGGCTAGTTTTAGTTAGCATTAGTTTCTTATTTTCTATTTTAAACCCAAGTGGAGGCTTCCTTCAAGAACGAGGGAGGGTAACTGTAAATATTTTTGAGTAAAATAAAAAAGTAATTTAACCCTTTTGGAGTTGTTCTTATCGCCTTAGAAGTAAGCGATTAGTCGCTACACACTTCTCAAGTATTCTAGTTGCCAAAGACAATCATTTAGCTAGAATCTTATACTTTAATTAACCCTGTTAACGGCGATTCAATATTAACTGTGTTTTCGAAAACAATTTAGGAAAGCTAAATTTATGATAAATCGTTTTTAAAGCAGTGTTATAAATTTACTACAAACGAATAGGTTCTTACTAATGACACTATATCGAACGATTATAACTATCGATTAAGGTTGGAATACGCTTTTTAAAGTTCGCAAATCTGCATTTCTAATATAACCATTAGGATATGTCTATAAGAAAGTACTATATATTTTTATACTAATGTATCAATATAATATTTTCTAAAGAACTTATTGTGAAAGGTTTTACTTGCATAGAAGCTTAAATGAATGTCCTTCAGATCTTACTAGACTGACAAGCGAGTTAACAGTCCAGTCCGAAATAAGATGACAAAGTCCTGCGAAGGTTAAAATAACTTTTTTTTTTATTAAATCCTTAAATTAAACGGAAGGCATCACATGTATACAAGATAACCTTAGTCTTGAGGATATTTAAAATAGCATAAACTGAAGTTCAAATTTGAGAAACATAGCCCGGGACTACACAAAATGGTCTACTTAAGCCTGGCTCAAATATTTACAATAGGACGTTTTTAACGTCGGCTAGCAAAATCGCAAAACCCAAATAATGTCTAGCAAAGCTGACGATAGGAAATAAACTGCAAGCGAGGCTACCAAAAGCTCTAATCCTAAAATATCCAGAACCTTTCACTTAAATACTCACACAATTAATGTGCATTCAGCTGAGAGCTACGAAAAGAAGAAGTTATAGCAAAGATTCAAATCATAATAATTGTTTAATTAGCATAAAATCCTTGCAAATAAATATTCAAATAATTTTTGTGGAAACTGTTTTTTCCCAACTGTAATATCGATATAAGAAACGGCCAATCCCAATTACTTAAAAATTGCTATAATATCTAGCAACTATGCCTATAGAATATTCGATTCATAAACGAGACAAAATTTATCTTTTCACAGTTAAACTGACAACATATTGTAGAATTTAATAATTTGAAGGAGACAGCCCAGTTCAGTCCAGAATTCAGAAGTATAAAAACATTTTACTAGCTGAAGTACTAGCGTTGTTACGCAGAATTGTTTCGCGACGGATTTAAGCAGACTAAAGAGGTTTTATTCAGGGAATGGGTTAGGTTACCGAAATTTCAGGCAGACAGTGATTTTCCTCTTACTTTGATTGAAGGTGATTTGTGCAAAAATTTTACCAAGCCCGAATAAAATTGTACAACAGTGTAGAAGTAACACGACGCCATATAACACTTTTAGTGAGAATTGGCATTTGCCATGTTATCGGCTATTTTTTTTTTTTTTTTTGGAATTTTTTTTTTTTTTTCGGAAATGAGTTTTCAGAAAATCTCCATCCACTTATTTCTCCACTATTTTCGAAATATTCGCGAAAAATAGAATATTCGCGAATCACAGAAAGCGAACTAAAATTCCACTTTAAAAGATTCTACAAAGTACTACACTGTTCTAAAGGGTAAACAATCACGGTGCTATCTAAAGCTTTTAGCAAGAAATGACAGCAGGTAAGCAACAGTGGCGACGTGAACCTTAGATGGATGACGTGGGTGAGCGCAGCATTCTAATATGAAAGCCTCGAATATAGACTCCAAGGTGCTTTTTCGAAATCTTATGTAAACTGTGACCTTCTTCTTGTTTTGAAGGTCAAATGTACAAAATTTCATCAAGATCGGAAAAAAACTGTAAATCTGTATGAGTTACACACATAAAAAAGAATAATCGAATACTCTTCTTTATGAATGATTTTAATGAAACTAGGCAATGAAATTTCACATGTCCAATTAACAATTAATTACAAATGAAATTAATTTGCGTTTATTACTCTTAAACCTCTTCGTTTGTTAACTAGTAACAGAAATTTGAAAGAAAAACTAAATATCTTACACTTTTCTAAAAAACAAAACACCGTTGCGAAGAAGATAAAAATATTTTCATTCGGGCAATGGAGACACATTTCGGTTAAAACTTTGAATTTGTTCATTTAATTCAAAAGAGAAATATATTGCGAGTGGCAACACACGTCTTTCATATCTCAGAGTTTCCTGAATAAATTTGAAAGATAAATACGCTTTGCAGCTGGACAACACAAAACTTTACTGATGACCAATGGCATGCGTTCTTTGCGGCGTTATATTGTAGATACCGCGTTATATTATATACAAAGGGACAATGAAAGAAGAGAACGTTGACGAAAAGCCAGCCAAAACCTACGGAAAAACCAACAACAAAAATTGATTAAAATTGTTTGAAATAGTCACACAATTCAACAACACTCTCTCGTAAGAAGTAAATTATTTGATGATTCTATGTCGTGAAACATCAGACGTTATTTATGCGAAAATTTTTAATTTGATAACATTGCTATTGGTAATTTTTTAGAACTACGAGAATATAAGACTTAGAGCATTGTAATTTCCATCTTTGACATGTTTATCAGTTGTAACCTAAGCCTGATGACACTCTTATATGTATTCATTCTTAGATGTATATATATTCTTATATCTATAAGCATGTGTTATGTGCGTATTAAAAACATGTTCCACGTTCCGATAAAACGCGAAAATGGAGTGGTGACTCTTGATTTAAGAAAATGCAAGCTTCCTTCCTGCCACTTTTCCAGTAAAGGCAAGTTAATTAAGATAGTTTGTTACAATACATTACTAACAAAAAACGTTCATTCCAGTACACCATTCAAAATTCAATTTAAAATATATTTAATTTATGATATTAATTCTTGTAAACATCCGTAATATTTAAAAAGATGGTTTTGAGGTCATACATTACTCGTCTCAGTACAGAATCGTGCTTAAGTGCTTGCTTTTCTTCTTTCATAGCTTTTAAAATAACATGCGTAAGAACTTAATGCGTATCTTATAAATAACCTGCAAACTCTACATGAATAACATTATGGAATCGTTATTGAGCTGTGCAAGCGTAAACAAGCGCGAATTCAAAAAGTGTTGATGACTTCTTAATAATTATTAAACTCTTTACATCGCTTTCAGGTTTATCAGTATTCGCTATATATAAACACTAAACTTAATTATACTCACACATATAATTTTTATTTTTTTTTATTCCTAATATACTTAAGTGTATCTAGCAGTAAAAAGGATGTGCCAGTTGTAGATGCATGTCCAGTGGGTTTATTATGTGAAAACTGAGAATTGTTGTTATGCATTAATAAGGAATGTAATTAGTTGTAATTTACGAAGCATTGTGCAGACGATAAGGCCCAGATAAAAAAAAAGCATTTAAGGATGCAATTACCTTTCTTTCTGGACGTCATGCTGTCTATAAACAGTGTAATAGAATACTTTCCAAATGCAGGCAAACGGGCTATCTACATCATTCGTTTTTGAGGGTTTTTCCACTGTGCTACCATAATGCAAGCAAGTTTCCATTGAAGTCCTCCACGAAGGCATCCCTTCCATTAAGTAGAGAGACCTCGTATGGTTTTTCATGCTCAAATAACCTAACAAATCAGCGATTTTACCGTTAGGCATCCGGTAGATCCAAATGACGCTAGATACAAGTGTAACTGTGACCAAACCTTTGTAAAATTATTAGCAGTTAACACATTTTACAAATAAAAAAATTGCTATACTTCAGTTACATTTGTCAATGAAGTGCTTATTTCCAACTGGCAGGTTTAAGTTTGAATGTTCTACGTTTGCGTATTTGCATAGCTGCAAATTTACGTAACTCGCATATTATATACGTATTTTTCATCATCTTTTCAGTTAAGCGAGATTTTACTGTGAATGTATTAAATAAGCAATCATTCCTTGAGCGAATGTTGATTTCAGTATCGCTTTTAAATTCTGTTGTTCTTATGTAAGGTACGAACAAAAAATTTGCAACTGCAATTTGAGTTCCTAAATCGGCAGTTGCTTCTAGGTTTGTGGCTTCCATATAAAGACTCTCATTCTCTAGTGCTTATTTATTACCGTACAGTTTGAAACTGCCTATATGCAACAATTTTTAAAATTTTCATTCATTGACATATTAGTTCTGCATTACTTTTTTTCGATTTTCCAAAACTGATCTTACTCACTTTCTTAGTAAATTTCCATCTCAACCGCAAGTAAAACACTCCTTAAATTCAGAGTATAGCAGTAGCCGTGTAAATAAGATTGCTAAAACTACTATATTTCGAATTCTGGCGAATGCAGTAGGTTGTATGAATGTTTTCGTGCTTTCCCCCCATGTTGTTGGTTTCCTCAAGAAAGTCCTCTATTCAGACATTCCTCCTTTTAGGCAGGTGACTATCGTGTTTTTTGCCCTATTCAGTTAAAAAATCCATGTTCAGATATAGCCTTTTTTTTTTCGCTCTTTTTTCAACTTAATTGATATCAGATACATTTCGTGAAAATACTTTAGTTTTCAGTATAATGAATTTTCACTTTCGCTTCTGGTTCCTTCGATATGTTAACCAATGGAACAAACATCGCATACTTGGCCTTTCTAGGTACGAGCCATTCTTCTTGTTTTATACGGACGTGCTTCACGATATCAGGATCTAAAACTTGAAGTAATTTATCAGAATTTATTAACTCCTTTAACGAATCAAAATGTTTCATTTTCTTAAATTAACAGTAAACGATTCCACCCTGATATGACTCTTGGTACTGCGTTCTGAGTCTCTTTGATGTAAGAGTAAATTACTTTAATCTAAACAACCTAGAAATAAGTTATTTTCACACAAAATATATACTTTATTTATGTAGCTAAGATAGTATTCATAAATAAGAATTATTCGGCTTAAAGCCTTCGTTTTTTTAACTTTATAACAAACAAAATCATATATTTCGAAGAGGTAATGTGAAAAACGCCATCTAATGGCTGGAAAAATCAATTCAGATGGACGTGAATAAAGTATGTGCCACTTCAGAATTCTGCTTTGCATTTCAAAAGTTTGATGAAACACGATTGTGGGGATGATTCTCGCGCCCTCAGAAATTCTTTCTTTCTTTTATTATACCTTAGAAATTTATTTTTTGAAAATTTATTGCATCTTTAAAACTTAAATATTTAGAGATATTTCCGCTTAGAATGAATTAATGATATTTTCACTACATGTTGTTTATTTTCAAACAAATATACTATGCAAAAGGCACACTTACAGCGACAGGTACAAGGAAAGAAAGATTTTACTTACTTATTTATTATTTATTACGTTCTTTCTCCCTCAGGATTAGTTTTTGTGTGATATAATTTGAAGCGGCTGATATGTTTGAGCCAAGAAATAAATTCGTGCTTATTTTTGATCAGTGGTTCTCAACCTGTTTTGAATCATGAGCTCCTTTCAGCATGGCTAAATCACTCCCCTCTCCTTCCCAAAACTCAAAAATATATACGTATTTATTTAGATTTAGATTATTCTTTAATGTACTTTTATAAATTAAACGGCGAAAAATATAAAAAAATGTTTATAAATGAAAAAACCTGAATAAAATTAGTTTTTCATATTCATATACTAAAACTAAATACTGAGCAGCTAAATATAAGGCTGATCGCATTCCCCCTTGAAATCATGAAATTCACTGCTCGCAAAGGGGAAATTCCTCTCCGATTGAGAAGCTCTGGTTAAGATATTTTTTGAATTCATTTTTTGTAACTATGGTCTATGGTTCTTGCTTCTTACTTTCGGAAGGCCTTCGAACAAAACTATTTTTATTCTTTTCGGCATTTTATTTCGAAAACAATATTAAGAAAGATAATAATAATCAATGAATGCGACATAAAACTGAAATTCTCTGGCACTGCTGATGTCAGTTGTTAAAAGGAACCGAAAGATTGATAAAGAAGAAAAATCAAAGAAGTGGAGGGGCTTCATATTTCATTTCATAACAGTTCTTGTTTGATTAATTTAATTTGAACTTCGTCTTTAGAGTTATCGTATATAGAAAACAGCAGCTACCGGAATCATGGACAGAAGTTTTGCATTGCGTCTCAGATCCCAAATTCGAATTATCAACAAGTAAATTGCAGTATTATTCATGGCTTAAATTTTCTCTAGCAATGACACAACATATGTTGGAAACTATTTTAGAAAAATTACTTAAAAATCAATATTAAAAATACTTTAAAACCAATATATTTTGAAAGCAAACGTGTGGGCAATGTGAAAGAACAACAGCAAACTCTCACCTTTCAAAGCAACTCCAAAAAGATCTCAGTGTCAGAAAAAACGATTTTTCAATCCATCATTTATTGGAGTACTACGGCGATCGATTATATTCATAGTAAGCTAAATGAAATGAAAAATACAGAGGAAGCAGAAAAAGGAGTTAAAAAGCAGCCGGGAAATTGCTCAGCTATGGTGTACGGGAAAAACACTCAGGAGGTTAATATTAAATACTAATTCTTTCCTGTAGCAATTTTAAAAATACATTTGCTTTCAATTTCTCGAGAACAGTCAAAGCTAGTGATTCAAACTCTTTAACTTTTCTTCGTGTGATTAAAAGCTTGCATTAGAAAATCAAGAGTAAATACAGTAAGAATATCTATCTGTATTTCTAATTAATTATTCGGATGACAGTGCTTTCGTGATACATGCCATTGGTTTCATAGATACCCATTTCGATTCTCTTCCCAGTTTGTAACTTGGCGATATTACACCGTCTCATGAAAGTCATTTTCGCAGCCGTTGGTAGCAGACATACACTTCCGGCTACAAAAATGTTTTAAAAGACATAAATATTCATGTTTTTGTTATTTAAATTTAAAGAAATCAATGTTTGAAGATTACGAAATCTGACCTTCACTCATACATTCCTCAGGGGCCTTACACAAATTAAAGAGAGAAATACTTGCATTTCTACGTATTTAAAATTAAAACACCAATTTAGTAAAAGACTTTCGATGGTAAGATATGAGCTGGCTAGCATTTCTATGCAGATTACCATGAAACGTATTAATAAGTATATATAATTTTTTTCAAACTGAAGATATTATTCACTGAACTTTATAGAATTCGTGTTCTTGAAAACGCGGCAGGGTTCATCAGTATTGGCGCGTAGCCACTTCTTGCATTCACCAAAAATGAAAAACATTTAGACTTCAATAAATTTTTCTGGGGTTACTTGAGTTACGATTCTAAAATAATAAAACTTCATGAAAATATTATTAACTTTGAATACTTATAAATTACTTGCGTGAAAATGTTGTCCTCGTACTAAAATACAACAAAGTTATAATTTAAAGACTCTAACAAATCGTAAAAAATATCAATGAATGGCATTTAAGGAGAATTAAAATCAATCTTGAGGTATTCTAATTTAGTTATTGACAGATAGGTCAATGCTAAATGAGAATGACGTCAAAAATCACAAGTTTTAAAATTAAATATCTCAGTAAATATTTCTTAGTACGAGAGTGAAACGTTTTGTGTTTTATATTTTATGATGGGTGTCACGTTTTCTAAATATAAGTGAGCGATCGGGCGAGCGTGATTTCGGAAGATTCGTTCATTGATTTGTTAGATTTCGGAATTTTTACAAAACCTATTTTTTAAATTAAAAACTGCCACAACATACATATTCTAGCTATTTAAAACATTTTTGTGATTGGAAATGTATATCTACGACTAACGATTGCGAAAATAAAGGCGGAGTAAATGTTCTTGTGGACAAAATGTATATAACGTGTTGGTGTTTTGACGTAATTGCTTTGTTTCTGCCTTGTCCTCTTTGACATCAATAGTAATAGTTTAACGATCTTACAAATTTTAAAAGTATATACATACTTTTCATACACATTTACAAAATAATAAAACTGTGCAGTTTTATTATTATATTATAGTTTCACCTGCATCTTTCTTTAACTGTGTAAGAATGGTCGCTCAACTCCCTTTGTAACGTTTTTGTGCATTATATCTACTTTTCCTCTGTTTTCGCCAAAATTATTAAAATAAATTCCTCATCTGCATTGCAAATATTATTAAAATAAATTCTTGATTATTAAAATAACTTCCTTATCTGCATTAATCTACATGGAAAAGCAAATAACACAGCTCTAGACTCATTTACTCCCAGACTGCTGATAATCCAATAACAAATCCATAGATAAGAATAGCACATGTACCTCAGAATAGCGCACAAAATGATACATAAAATAAATTTCGTAATTATTCTTTCACTACGCCCAGTTTATGCCACTTTGATTCAAATCCTGCTGTTGATTCACATACGAAAGTGTAGATATAGTAACAGATCACAAGACTTCTGAAAGCTTAAATATTAATAGCCTACTAGCGCCCGAGCGGTAAAGTCGCTATACATTGGGGTTCGAATCCCGGCGAACGGGCCGGCTGCAAGGACGTTTTTATGGTATTCCTCATGTGCAACTTGTATACCAACCAATTTTTCTTATAAAGTCCTCCGCGATGGCATCCCTCTGCTTAGGAATATAACCCTCAAGTGCTTTGCCATAATCAAATAAAAGCAAAGTAAACCTTGAAAGCTTTAAACATTCCGCAAATTCTTTCGAACATAAAAATACTTTTATTTTAACAGACTATGATGCAATACTAAGATTTAACCCTTTCACCTGTAGATTCCCTGACGCAGGAAAAAAGTAATCTACAAAATATTGTTTATGGGTATTGCTAGCACCCTTGCAACATATTAAAAAGTTGCTGTTTGAGCAGTAGAAACTAGGAAGTAGTGGAAATTGCCACCATCAGGTCTCAAGGAAAACAGTCGAGTGAGAAAACTTGCGAACAAGCAGCCAAATGAGACCTCTGGATGCCGGTAGTAAAAATTCCTTACCGCTAAAACAGACTTCTAAATGTGAAAGTGGCAAACTCCACCAGCAAAGCCAAAAGTTTAAACGTCTCAACAAAACTCTAAGTCTCTACCTTTTAAACGAATTTCACTCACGGCAAACACTATGACCCTACTTAAAAATTACAAATAGCTTACTCAGAACAGAACTCCGTCGTTATCTGGATTTTACGAATTAATTCATTAATAACTGTAAACCATTAGGGCGAAAAGTAAAATATACTTATCAACGTAGCTTTGGCTTCCGAGATAATCGCACTTAATAAATGATCATTTCAAGTCAAATGGAAAGCATGAAAAATTTTCTTTACACTTTAGAACCAGAAATTCCATTAATCTCGATATTAAGTTTGTATCTGTATTACTTTCCAAATTTTGTCAGCAAATGTTATTCTCATGTATTAGTATTTTTAAAGACATAATAGAGCGAATATAAAAGTATGTATGCCAACACAAATAAAAGGAAGTTGCCCCTAAATGTTAGCGCCATGTATTATGTTTAAAGCGAATACATTATATATATATATATATATATATGGCAGTACTTTATCGGGAATTCTAAAAATACGCTATTTTTAAATATTTCGTGATTTTACTGATGAATAAATTGTGGCGCGTGCAAAGAAAGTGATATTTAATAAATAACAGTAAAAAGGCAAAAATCTTTGAATAACTAAAACACAGTTTTTATTTTTTTTCCTGAATGGAGACTAAAGGGACTATATAAAAATGAGGTTTTCTTCACGAAAGCTTCGCTCGGAATATTGAAAAGGATTTTGCAAACATCTGAACCCAACGTTAAGAGTTTTTAACTAAGGACATAATCTCTGATTAATATATTAGGAAATAAGTTTCAAGCAGCCTTTTTCGAACACTATATTTTTAACTACTATCACTCTTTGTATACAAGTAGAATTTTAATGTTTTCCTTTTTCCCTATGCACTTGGTTTTTTTCAGGATGTCCATGAAAAGTGAAATTTCCTTTTCCAGTATTTTATAACCTTATTTCCTTTTACTTTACTTTTCTTCTCCATTTTGACGTTGTCAACTATGGCATTTATTTACTTCATCACCGCTTATAGTAAAACATGACCTAGAATTCAACTCTCCTATCCCGTTTTAAATCTTAAAGTATTTCACCACGGCACATAAAGAGATAAAAACAGCTGTTTAGGTGATCTTACTATGAAAGTTGAACACTGATATGATGAACTGAGAAAAGATTGAAAAAGAACGAATGGCAATACTTAACACTGCATTGAGAATTCTAAACGATACTTTAAAAAAATCACTTTTAAAAATTTTATGATTTTGCTGTTGAATTTTATGTGACGTAAACATCAAGAAAGTGATGATTAGCAATAAAGATAAAAAGACAAAATGAGTTGTATAGGACATCTTTTAAAGAAAACTGAAGATTGATATGATAAACTGAGAAAAAAAGGAAACAACTAGAAAAATGTATAGCAACACTTAACAATCTATCGGGAATCCTAAAAAAACACTGCATTTAAAGTATTTGTGATTTCATCGTTGAATTTGATGTGGTATACGTGTGAAAAAAGCAATGTTTATAATAATAAAGTTAAAGTTAAGAGCAGTAAACTGCGAGTTCAGCGAGAGCATAAATAACCTTAATGAATCCTTTGGTGCAAAGTTAAATCTAAATCATTTAATTTTTTTTTCTTTTTGCAATTTTTATATTTTTTAAATTAAATTACTTTTTATTTCCAAACACAAATAAGTAAACGTTCAGTAAAGAAAAAGTTCTTCAGACTAGAAATGCAGAGAAAACAAACCCCTTATAATATATACATTTAGAAAACATTCTTCCATTAACATATTGCAATAAGGTGCCCAAACAAGAATTTAATGATTTTGATAATAACAATGAGATCATTACCATTAAACTACTAAATTACACTGAATGAGAAATTAAATTTAAAAAAAAAAAGAGAAGATGTCCCGTAAAATAAATATTGCTGCAAAACTATTTTTTCACAAGGAAAAAACAGGTAGTATTAAATAAAGTGTCCAATAAGCAACAAAAAAAAATTGTAAACAAATTAGTGAAACTAAAATTGGAAAGAAATGGTACCACAATGCAGAAAGGGAAATTAATAATAAATGAAAATAAACCTCCTGTAGAGCAAAAACGTATGTGTCGAGAAGAAATACTCTAAGATTTAAGACGAGATAGGAGAGTTAAGTTGTATGTCACGTTTTACTGGAAGCGGTGTGAAGTAAATAAGTGCCATAGTTGACAACGTCAAAATGGAGAGGAAAAGTAAAGGAAATAAAAGTACAAAATACTAAAAAAAAAGGAAATTTCACTTTTTATGGACGTTCTGAAAAAATACGTGCGTAGGAAAAATAGAAAAGCATTAAAATTCTACACGTATACACAAAGTGATAGTAAAAATAATATAATATTCGAAAAAGACTGCTTGAAATTTGTTTCCTTAAATTTTAATCTGAGATTATGCCCTCAGTTAAAAACTCTTAACATAAGGTTTAGAATTTTGTAAAAACCTTTTCAAAATTCTGAGCGGGGAGTCGAAGAGAAACTCTTTTTTATATAGTCCTTGTAGTCTCCCGTTCGAGGTGGGGATATTTTAATTTTTCAAAGTTTTTTCACATTAGCATTCAAATTTCGCTTACATAAGTACTTAATGAAAATTATTAAAACGTCATTTACAATTTAATAACAAAAATTGTTAAATGAGAAACTTTATTTTTGCAGATATTTTCTAAACTTTTTTTCAATTGTTATTGAGAATGTTAAATTATTTCAAAACGATTTATGAAAAATAGTCCAAATCTACATGCTGGCTTTTAAATGACTCTGAGAATTTTTCATATAAAGGTATAGAAGAAATTTTGCATGCAGAGGAATGAAATATTTTCTTTATTAGATCCTTTTATTTATTATTTACTTTAAACAGCATTTTATAATATGAGTATTATATTTCTATAAAAAGAAGAGAACATTGAAATTTACATTGAGATAAATGCATCGTGTGCAACCGGACTTTACCACTAAATGGCAGAGGGTTAAAATATATGCACCAATATATATAATTATTTATACGGTAGAAAATGCTTCCTTCTAAATCTTCAAATAGAACGAAGTTGTGTAGAAAAACAAAATAACCACAACAGATAACTATTGTATTTCGCATAAAAGATTTTAATCTAATATTAATTCTTTAAATTTAAACGTTTTCTAGAACGAAACTCGGCAAATCTATGGTAACGTTTAAAATTTAGAAAATCTTCTTTTCTCATACAGATATAAGGAAGCGTGGATGACACATAGCAATTTCGAAACTTCGTCGAATTTGACTATCTGACTATCTAAATGGAGACTAAGCCAAAAAAACTAACTTTGTTAACTTAACATTTTCAGTGTTCACAATGTTAAGCCTTCATTATCAGCAGTCTTTATCAGTTCAATCAAGCATTATCAGCAGATAAGCTTGATTTTTCTGCGGAGTACTAAACCCTAAATTTCTGCTTTCAGAACAAGGAATCACTTCCAAATTTAAATGAAGTTCAATGAAAAATTCAAAGCTTGCTCTAATATTTTGAATAAAAATCAGAGCTCATCTAATCTTTTAATGGTTTGGGAATTAGTTCACACTTCGTGGGAATATGAATACAAATCAAAAATACAGGACTGCTTTCCAAAGATAGTTTTAACAAATCCGAATGCAAAGAGACTTTAATTTTCAAGCACACTGATTTAAACTCTCTATGGGCTAATGCTCACAGCAAAGATCTTTCACTTTGAGGATTTCTGTAATGCTGAGAAATATCTTATGATAGCTCCATTCTTTTTTATGTTTGAATCGTAACCTTAATACTGGAAAATCAAAATTTAATTGTTTTAAAACTCAAAGTTTTTGCGCAGGTTCTCTTAAGTCTGATAAAAGAAAAATATTTAAAATACATAAAATATTGCCTTTTTGACTCTGAGTAATAAAACAGTTCTGAAAAATTAATTATAATTTATAATCAAAGCAAAAAGTGGATTCTTTTGATAATGGGGTAGGTAAAAAATAAAGGATTTTGAAGAAGTATGCCCCTATATTCTTTTGCGTTTTTGACTTTTGAGGGTTCTTTTTTTTTTTTTTTTTTTTTTTTTTTTTAAAAATTGTAATCGAGCGCATTTTCCCTATTATCTTTACCTTAATAGCTTTCAATCCTTATTATTTCATTCTTGCAATTTTCACCCAGTTTATAATTTTTATAATTGTCATCTCCCGTAACACTTTTGAGCGTTTTTACTAAAATGATGCAATTCAAAGAATAAACAAAACTAAAATGTGAAATATAAAATTATAAAGGTTGTAATATACATCTATCGATGTTAATATATAATTATAAATGTCGTAATATACAGCGAAAATGCTAATATGTAACAATAAATGTGTTCGAAAATTTAAGCTTTTCCACATTTAATAAACACTTATTACTTTTTATGGGAATTTATTTTACGTTTATTTTCATAAACATTTATTACACTTTTAACAAATATTTATTACATATTTACTAGTATATGAATTATTATTATATTTGATAAATATAAATAAGGAAACTCTTAATATTGATCTCGTTAATAACGCCCCAATTTAAGATTTTCAATTCGTTTTGTTCATATAATTTCAGTTACGACTTAGTCGCTCTTAGCCGTAAACTTTCTGTCATAGCTTAAGTGCACTCAGCTGGTATAATTGTTAGCGACAATGGCAGCCGTATCGATGAGCTCGGGCTCGAATCCCGGAGAAGGTATGGATGTTTGTAAGAGCAAAATGTCAAGACGTGGAATCGCACCCCTGGGTGTTCTCCCTCGAAACAGATCGATATGTCTCCCAGTATTGACGACAAGTCCTTGCAGAGGCACGGGAAATGCGTTTTGTCACGTAACAGCTTGGCAGTATGTATAAGAATATAAATGCAAACTGGGTTCGTTCAACTCGGTCTTTCGGGCAGAGCTCACAGTCCTGAAGAAGGGTTTAAGTATTATACCTTCCTACTAAAGCCAGTTTATATCTATTCCGATTCATCCTCCAATTTAGCAGCAATAGGTGGTAACCGTTGAAGAAGCCCTTTAGTTTGACAGTCTCAAAGGGTACTGCCGGCAATCCCAGAGCACGTGCATCCACACCTTTCCTGGGTTCGAGGCTACATCGAAATCATAGGTAACGAACAAACCTAAATTCACTCCAAACAAGCAGCCAGTATTCAAAACAGCAGCATATACAGCGTCACAGTGCAGCTTCCTATTTCTAGGTTAAAATTTATAACAGAACGCAAGCTGTTAGATAAATGGCAGAAACGCTGGACTGCAACGAGTAAAGAAAGAAGAACTTTTCGCCAAAAGATAGCACGTTGAAAGTCACTAACGCACTTCTTACCTGATGATGAATCATTTCCTAGATAATGGTATAGATTTTAAAAACGTGAGAATAGCTCATGTGAATGTGGAAAGCGGATTGGATCGCTAAGTATTTGAATGCCTTTCGACCGACAAGTGGCATCTGTCTAAACCAGCGGCTGTCAACTGGCCAGTACATTATGCAACAAAAGAGCAAAAGAATGCATGTGGATCATTCTCACCTCTTGCTCTGAAGTGCACTAGTATCAAGATTCCTTCCTTTTAATATCTAGTGCATCTGTATCTACTCGCATTCATAACAAATTATCCATTTATAGTTTATATCTCTATAGTGCATTTAATAGTGTACAGCAGCATGCAATATTGCTTATTGATTACTTTCCTGTATCAAAATTATGCAAGAAAATGACTTGTTTCTATTGCATATTTCTTCCCTTTCTTGCATTTAATTGCAACTGCAAAATGTTTAGCAAAAAACATACTATGTATGTAACTGCCATTTATTTCAATATCACAAGGTATTAGCACTGCATCTGTTGCATTCTGCATTGTACATTTAGTCAGTTTTCTGCTGACTTCAGTTATATTACTTTGTTTAGGCTCCATTGTTCAATGTATTTTCTTGTACATTTTCTCCTACGTACAGCGGGACTACACCTATACGACCAATGGTGAAATTCTGGTGTCCCGCCCACTTCTGCTGGTAACTGTTATAG
Organism: Stegodyphus mimosarum; assembly: GCA_000611955.2. Classification (NCBI taxonomy): domain Eukaryota; kingdom Metazoa; phylum Arthropoda; class Arachnida; order Araneae; family Eresidae; genus Stegodyphus; species Stegodyphus mimosarum. The sequence continues at coordinate 189,387 of KK119020.1, forward strand.
TCTAATATTAATTTGAAGTCATCCAATTTCTCGCCACTGGGAATGTGAAATTAGGCTGTGCGGATTCGTTATCGGGTAAAAAAGCTTGTTTTACTTTTTTAGTATAAACATGCTAGACAGTGTGATTTCGTGTTCACATGTCTATTAACCGTATTGAATATCCCAAAAACTAACCGATAAAACTTTAAAATACAAATCATATCTTGTTTAAATTTTTATGTTAATGCTGCAATGCGATAAAGCAGAAGTCTAATAAGCCAAATGAAAAGAAAACATCTATAATTCCGTGTTTTCAGAAGCAAGGAAGAAAAACAAAAAAGAATGTCATTAAGAAAAAATTTTTTAAAAAATCTTTTTAAAAGTTAGTTTCCTACTTCCAGAGCAAACGACAAACGGATTTTGACAAAGGCTTATCGATTTAGTCGCTATTGTGGGGAAGAGGAGTGTAGTTTCTTTTTTCTTATAGAGCATTGGGCCAGTGGTTAAAGCAAACCATGCTGGAAAAGCATAGTACTTTGGGAAAGATTTATAAGAGATACGCGAAAAATAAAAGAAATCTACGATCGTCAGTATTGCGACGATTGTTCCTAAACAGTATCTTTTGTCCTCTATTCAGACATGGATTGAAAATGCTTCTTTGCTTCGTATTTTTTTCTTCAAAGAAATTTTTTTGTCTCAAAATATTAAAAAAGGGAGAGATTCATATTTTTAAAGTCGCACCAGAGGTTTGCTCATATTTATATATATTACATATAAGCATTATGGAAATTAATTAGATGCTGCGAAAGTGAGGACAAGTTATAAGCGGCATACATTATCATCCGAAAAGCATGACATTTTGACATTTTTGAGCGTTATAAGCGTCCAAGTGTCATATATATATATATATATCTGATCTGTCAGGATGGTTATTGGTAAGCTGCGATTACCTTTCATTCATCAGGATGACTCTAGCTTTTCTATAAATTCTTTTATTACTACACTAAATATTTGCATATATTTACATCACAGTACAGGAATATTCGTCACCTCGCTCACATTCTCTCGATTACCATCAATATGCGCCCTCTATCGGCGGCTTTTCTACAATGCCATCTATCGGCTGATTACATTCGGTCATTCTGACTTGACAATCGTCCCGATTGTTCCGAGTATAATTTTCTAATACATATATATTTCTACATTAATTCTTATACACATTATTTAACATTACTGATACACTAAGAAGAATTCACATTATACTGAAATTTGATACCATAATATAGTTACTGAAATTCACATATTTTTTTAATACATTAGCATAATAATGGAAATTTCTATAAATCATTTCTAAATACATGATATATCTGAAATAACACTGATTTATTATCAGTCATAAAATGATAAGTCCAAAAATGCACTTAAGTCTTTCAGTCTAATGTTCAAAAGTTCAAATTCAATCTAATATCCAAATGTTCAGAGTCTCTGTCAGCAAACATATGTAAATAAGAATAAGAAAAATGGAAAGGTCTCATCTTAATCGCTAGAAAAATGTACCTCCATTAGTCCTTGCGAACAGATGATCTTCGTGGGTTCCGTCGAGAATCAAGCTTGATAACTGGTCAGTATCTTGATCGTCGTCATTGTTCTCATCACCATCATCATCGTGAGAGCTGGGACCGCTCCTCCATGATTTCAGTTGGCTCACATGAGCAGTGGTGGTGAAGTAGCGACCTCGATCCTTCGCTTCTAGTTGTGTTATTTTGTAGCTATTACTAGGTATCCGTTATCATAAATGGTTCTCGATATTTCGGCTGTATTTTTGTAGGTTTGTAGAGACATTAGGTTATTACGAAGCAGGAGACATGAAAAATGAGCAACGCCTTCGCCGGGAATCGAACCACGGACCTCTCGGTTACGCGTCGAGCATGCAGGCCACTACACCACGAAGGCATGCGAAGAAGGCGGGTGAAATACCTTATATACTCCCCCTTTTAAAGGGCGACTGGGGTTTTGGGGACCCAATCGCCAAATCGCGGTGGTGGAGAATCATCATCCACCACCATTTTAGTTCGGGCGCCAGTGTAGAGACATTAGGTTATTACGAAGCAGGAGACATGAAAAATGAGCAACGCCTTCGCCGGGAATCGAACCACGGACCTCTTGGTTACGCGTCGAGCATGCAGACCACTACACCACGAAGGCATGCGAAGAAGGCGGGTGAAATACCTTATAGGCGGGTGAAATACCTATAGCTTCAGAAGCACATCTCATCACAACTATTTCTCCTTTTCAAATATTAGTATACGACATCTCTTCCTATCGAATCTCTCTTTCATTTTCACTTACTGTTCTTCAGTTCTTCCTCGTGCTTGCTCTTGAATTTCTCGCGGGTCGTTCCACGTATCTGAATCTTCATCTGATAACTTTCTAAGCATACCATCATTAAATCTGGGCGAATACCCATGTAGCATTTCAAATGGAGTCTTATTCGTAGTTTTGTTTACCTTGTTGTTAAGATTTCTTTCCGTCTCTTTTATTTTTGAATCCCAATCTCTGTGTTGTTTATTGGTCAAACTAGTCATTATCATTCCTAAAATTGTTCTGTTGACACGCTCTACCATACCATTGTCTTGGCGGTGTTTCGCAGAATTCAAAGTATGATGTATTCTGTTATCTGTACAATACTGTTTAAATTCGTGAGAAGTAAAACGAGATCCTCTATCACTTATTGTTCTTTCCGGTAGTCCAAAACCATTATCAAAATTTTTCAAAGACTGTAAAACATTTTTAGCACTAGTATTCTTAACTGCAAAAATTCTCACAAATCTAGTCATGTTATCAATTATCACTAACAGTTCTTGAGTACCTCTCGAACTCTTTACGAAAGGACCCAAGTGATCCATATGAACAATAGCAAACGGGTTTTTACCAGGTTTTATGGGATGTAACAATCCTTGTTGCTTGCCACCTGTCACTTTATTCATAAGGCACGCACTCAATGCAATCTTCAATGTATCTTCTTACATTTCGTTTTATGCCTGAGAACCAATACAATTCCTTAATTTTGTTAACTGTTCTATCTACAGAAAAGTGACGAAATAAATCATGAAATTTCACCAACACACTCTTCCTCATGCTTTTAGGAATCACATAGAGAAGTCTCTCTTTTCCATCCACTACAGTTTTACAAAATTTATTCTTTTTACGTAATTCCTAATTATTCGTTTCTCCTCAGCAGTTCGTTCCACTTGCTTCTTCTTGAAAATGTCGATAATTCTTCTGAGTTCTTTATCAGCATGTTGTATCATTAGTATTTGCTCTTCTTCTGTTAGAGACTGGCAAACTTCAAAACTTTCAGCTATTTTTTTCATCGTGTCATCAGCTTCTGTTGCAAAACCTCTATTCAAAGCATCAGCATGAGACAGTCTTTTTCCTGGTTTATGTTTTATTTCAAAATCATATTCTTGAATTAAGCTACACCAACGGGCTATTTGAGGATTTGTAGTCTTCTTCGTATTCATATATATATGAGAGTTTGGCAGTCAATAATGATTGTGAATCTTATGCCGATTAAGAACTGTCTTAATCTATCCAACGTCCATACGACTGCCAACTCTAATTTGCCGGAATGATACTTTCTCTTTGCTTCTGTTGTTTTCTTGCAGACGCAATAAACAACATACCATTTTCCGTCTCCATCACGTTGCATTAGCATTCCACTCAAGCCTTCTGCGCTTTCATCACAATGGACTTCAGTATCTGCATGCGGTTGATAGTGAGCTAATATGGGCTTATCAGTCAGTTCTTTCTTTAATAGTTCGAACGACTTCTTTGTTCCTGATTTCACTCAAAGCCTCGATTCTTCTTTGTCAGTGTGGTCAATGGTTCGCTTTTTAACGCATACTTCGGCACAAATCGTCTGAAAAATCCAGTTAGATCTAAAAATTTTCGCACTTCGTGCACATTCTTTGTAAAATTCTGTTATGGTTTATTCTTTGAAAAATTCTGTTATTTGAAAATTCTGTTATGGCTTTTATTTTTCTAGAGCCCGGTCTGATACCATCTTCGTTTATAATGAAACCCAAGAAATCTATTTCTCTTTTCCCAAATTCGCATTTAGATAATTCCAAGGTTAAATTTCCTTTTCTTGGGCATTCTAATACCTCCTTTAATTTGAAAATCATCTCTTCCCAAGATTTTGCAGGAATAAGTATATCAGCCATATAACACAACACCTTAGTTTTCAACAAGGGTCCTAGGACATACGACATTAGGCGTTGAAACTTAGCAGGAGCATTTACTAAACCCAACTGTCATGCTTTCGAACTGTCCTGTTTCATCTGGAGTTTCGAACGCTGTCTTCAATTTAGTTTGTTCACTTAAAGGTATTTGCAAATAGCCATGGGCTAAATCCAGAGTAGTGAAAATTTTACATCCTCCTAAACATTCCAAAAGATCTATTCGAGGCAAAGGGAACTTATCCTTTATTGTCTGATTGTTAAGTCTGTGGTAATCAATTGCCAGTTCTATGTTCCCCTGTATTTTTTCTTTACTAGTAACAGTGGACTAGCGTAAGGCGATCTAGTTTCGGAAACTATCCCATTATCTTTCCATTCCTTAACAATTCCTTTTATTACATTACGTTCAGCTATATTCGTTTCGTACGGGTGAGAAGACACTTCTTACTCCCGTCAATTTCTTTGATGTCCATTTTTATTACGTGTGTGCAACCTAATTCATTTAAATTAAGAGCAAAGCAATCCCTAAATTCATTTCACAATTTTAAGATATCACTTCTTTCACTATCTGTAGTTGTCTCATAAAACTTTATATCATCTAACTTAATTGGATGACTATTTGAGAAGTGGAAAATACATGGTTTTGTGCTTCATTTGTGTTTATATTAGGCGCATCTATTTCCTTTAATTCCCTGTCTTCTGTTTTATTATTACCCTGCTAATACACTGGTTTCCTTTTAATCTGATGGTATTATGTCTAATGTTCATAACTGGGACTATTACTCTACTATCAGTTACTTTCATTACTGAATGCGGATTTCCATGTTTGTTTTGAAATCAAATCAGTCCATTATTTATATCTGGAGTTACAGAATGCACAAAGTTTATGGTGTTACGTTTTATTTCTATTGGTTTCTCAGAATATAACTTAATGTGTTTACGCTCCATTTCGTTTATCAATTGCCCGAATGGAATCTTATTCGCATACCATATGTTAAACGAATCCCCTATTTTTCCATAAGCCATCATTTGATCGTTTAACATATCTCAACCAATAATTAGATCATACGGCTGTGCCTATTATTTACGATAAACAAATTCGCAGTTGTTTGGATTTCGTCGATTCGAAGTGAAACAGGAACCTTACCTAAGGTCACTGTAGACGCGCGTTTAATATTTCCGATTCCAAACTATTTTTTTTTTTTTGTAATTTCGAAGATATCGAAGATTTTATAAGATTAACACTGCTTCCAGTGTCTATCAAACATTCAATCGGTTGGCTCACTGTCATTAAATATTGCCTTCTTTAAATACGTCGAAACGTCAGATAATTCATGATTCATGGCAACTCTATTTTTATCTTTTATTTTATCATTCATCAACTCTTCGCGACTGTCTGTCTGACGCGGGAACTGCAATGTGTACGTTTACATGTTAAGCAGCGCTCTTTGAATTTACATAACTGAACCATATGATTTTTTTGCAGACATAAAAAACATCTTCCGTTTCGTTTTAAACTTCCTAATTTCTGTTCACGTTCCTTATCACAATTTTCGGAACTGTGCACAAAATTATTGCAAAAAATGCAAATTTTCTGAAATGCGCTCAGTGCGGTTGCGTTAGAAATCGAATCGTGCTTTTTCCCCTTAAACTTCTGAAATCTATTCCCCTTTTCCGAAAATTTATTAACCGATTGTTTACATTCTATTCTTTTAACTTATTCATTATTCTCTCCTGTTTGTCGAAACAAATATGTTCGTTCTCGCGTTTCTATTTCTTTTCTAAGAAATTTTAATAATTCTGTTACATTCCAAGAATCGTCTTTCTCATGCTGTCTATAAAAGTCTAACACAATAGAATCGGTTAGTAGTGGGAACAACAAACTTCCGTATGAATTCAATTCAACACCAAGAGTTTGTAAACCGCGTACTTGGTTTCTAACGAATCGTGTTAACTCCCCTAACTGTTTCAAATGCGAAGCCGATTTTACAGCATTTAAATTTAACAAATGGCTAATATGAGATCTTACAATAATTTCTTTTTTCCCATACCTTAAGCAAATCCACTGCTAAATCATAATTATTTTCTGATATCAATAGTCCTTGAATACTAATTAAGATTGGTCCTTTTAAGAAAGCTTTAAAATAATTAGATTTATCTACTTTAGATAAGCGTTCGTTACTGTGAATCGCATTATCAAACTGTGACCAAAATTCCTGAAACTTCTCTAAATTACCCTCAAACGGTTCTATATGAAGTTTCGGCAAATTTATTCTCGGTTTGATATTGGGTCTGACTGCAAATTATAATATAAAAATCCTTATAATTTTAATTCCGTTTCATCAAAAAACGGTAATCCACTTTTTAAATCGAAAATAACAACTCTTTAGAACGATAACAACAACAATCTACTGTTGCCATTCCAAGAGCAACAAAAATTGAATAATCTTTTTGTAGCCATTCTCAAAACAACAAAAAATAAATAAAACAATATTAATCAGTATTTACAATTTCTGTATAAGTTCAAGCCACAACAGTACTCCCTTTCCTGCAACTAAGTTACGATACAGCATATTATTACCTTTAAAACACACTTTTTACAAAAAAAATATTATTGATGCATGTCAATGCTAATCCCGAAATACCACAGGGGTTTTTATTGTCCGTCCTGTACGCGACTGTTTTATAGGACACTTGTTAATTTTAGGAGGTAAGTCTGTTAGAGGTTTGACAGGTTGTCTTATTGATATTGTTGTTTGCTTCGTGGTAATGTCTGGTGTTTGCAAGAAATACGCAGGCTTTAATCTATCAATAGACACTGTAACATCTTTGTGATTGATTTTTACTGTAAAAATTTTTTCTTTTCTGTCAACCACTTGAAAAGGACCATCGTAAGGGGGTTCTAATTGCTTTTTAACTCTATCATTGCGAATAAACACATGTGATGTTGTTTTCAAGTCTTTAAGGACGAATATTTTTTGGACATATTTATTAGATACTGTTCTTTGTCCAATTTTTTCCATTATTTCTTTTAGCTGCTTGACAAAAATATCAGGTGGTGTAGGAGTTGTGCTATCGTGGAAAAATTCTCCAGGTAATTGTATATTTTGTCCATACACCATTTCAGCAATGGTATATGCAGAATCTTCTTGCATAGCTGTGCGTAAGCCAAGAAGAACAGTTGGAAGTGTTTCACTCCAGGCCAGGCTATTGTGCGCCATAAGTGCGGTCTTGAGAGATCTATGGAGGCGCTCTACCTTCCCATTTGCTTGGGGGTGGTAAGCCGTTGTATGCTGCAATTTTATTCCACACATTTTTGATAGGTTGTTGAACAACTTTGAACTAAACTACGTTCCACGGTCGGTAACTAGGCGACATGGCGTCCCAAATCTTGAAATCCAATTAGAATAAAATGCTTTAGCAACTGTGTCAGCTGAAATGTTGTTAAGTGGAATCATTTCCATCCAGTTAGAGTACCAGTCAATGCAAGTGAGACAGTAAATATTCCCATTTGATGGTGGCAGGGGTCCAATGAGATCAATATGCACGTCACAAAATCTTTCTGAAGGCAGTTGAAAATCACCGAAACTTGATTTTGTGTGTCGATTAATTTTACTTTTTTGGCAAGCCATGCAAGATCGAGTCCAAAGTTGTACATTACGGTTGTGGGATCTGATCTTCTTGCAGATATTTTACGTTGGTGTCAACCAGATTATGAATCCCTTTCTGATCATTGTACGATTAAGTTTGAACTATCTGTAACTTCTAATAACACTCTCTATGACAGAAAAAACAGCAAGACTGTCTTCAATGTAAAGAAAGCTAACTGGAATATTTTCTACAATGCATGTAAGCAGTCGATTGATGAGTTGTCGCAGTTTATTGAGTGCTGTACGGATAAGCATGCATTAAACTCTCGACTAGAAAATTTTGTTTCGATTCTCTATAACGCGTCCAAGGCTTCTATGCCTTTAAAAAAGCCAAGTGTTCATAAGGTACCTTGGTGGAGTACTGAAATCGAATGTATGAGAAAGCAGGTTAACGCTGCTAGACGTAGGTTTCAACGAAATCGTAACCCTATTCTTAGAGAGTTATATAAACAAAAATATCTTCACTTAAGACATACCTACAGCTTAAAGCTCCAGGATGCAAAGCTTAACTCTTGGAGAGAATTTCTAATGAGTATTAATGAAAGGAATGTTTGGAAAAAAATATATACGAATGGTATAAAGCAAAATTTTATGAAAGGAATTGAAGTCAGTGGAATTTATCTTCCATCTGGTAATTGTACAAAGTCGCTCGAAGAAACAACTAACGAGGTTCTTAACAGAAACTTTCTCACGGATCCTTATAGCACGGATAATTCGTTTCATAGAATGATTAGAGCTGAAGCTTCATTAAATTATGTTGCTAATCTAGATCCTCCTTTCACTATGTCAGAAATTAATAGTGTTATAGAAAACCTTAAATGCAATAAAGCTCCTGGTCTTGATTCTATTTCAAACGAAATTTTGAAGCAAGTTCATAGAATGTTTCCAAATTTATTCTCCAAAATCTTCAATATTTGTCTGAAGCTTGGTTCATTTCCTCGTTGCTGGAAAAGTGCGAATGTCGTTTTAATCCCTAAGAATAGTGGTCTTCGTATCCCGCATTTAGATAACTTGAGATGCATCAGTCTTCTTCCCAGTTTAGGAAAATGCCTAGAAAAGCTGTTTGTTAATAGAATTACCTGGTTCTTCCATAATAAAAAACTGTTAAACAAAGCACAGTTTGGTTTTACCCCTCATAAGAGTTGTGAAGATGCTCTTTTGTACTTAAAAGACATAGTGGACGAAGGTAAAAAGAAAAATTTACACACAGTTTTAGTGTTTCTAGATATCAAAGGTGCTTTCGACCACGCCTGGTGGCCTGGGATACTTGTTTTCTTAAGGAAAGCTGGTATTCCGTGTAATATTTTCCGTCTTATTAAAGATTTTCTGCATGACAGATCTGCATTGCTCTCCCTTGGCCACGTTTCTTCCTCCCGCATTTTAGAAAGAGGTTGCCCTCAAGGCTCGGTTTCCGGACCTTTACTATGGAATTTAATTATGAATGATTTACTCAATAGACTCTCATATTGTCCGAGTTGTAAAACAATTGCTTTTGCTGACGATCTACTAATTTGTTTTCAGGAGAAGTGTCCCATTACTCTCTTTAATACGGCTCAGAACACCCTTAATATTATTTCCAATTGGTCCAGAGAACAAAAATTGGAATTCAATTCTAATAAATCTAAAATTATGATAATTAAAAGAAAGCATGTCAGCTATTCAAACCAACAGTTGTACTTGGATAATGCCTTACTCGAAACGGTAAATGAAATTAAATATTTAGGCGTTATTCTTGATCATAAGTTTTGCTGGAAAAATCATATTATGTATTTATCTAATAAGTGTGAAAATATACTTAGAGGACTTAATCGTGTATCTTGCAATACTTTTGGTTTAAAATCTAATGTTATTAATATGATTTATAAGCAGGGTATTGTCCCCTTTATTTGCTATGCATCTAGAGTGTGGGGAACAGCTTTAGAAAAGAAGATTAATTCCCGTATACTTCGCAGAATTCAAAGGAGAATTTTACTAAGAGTTGTGCGTGGATACAGAACAATTAGCTATGAAGCCTGTTTCGTAATTTCAGGATTTCCTCCGATTGACCTTCATGTTTTAAATGATAAAAAGTTTAAAGATACCATCAGCAAATTTATGTTCGATACCAAGGTGTTGTTTGAAGATCTTCCTCATCCTGCCGATCGTTTGCCAATTCAAATTATCATTGATGCCAATTCCGTTGATGATAATTTCCCTGTTGTGTGTTATACAGATGGCAGTAAAATTAATAATCGAGTTGGATTAGCTTATGTCGTTTTCCATCATGGTTTTGAACTGGAATATAAACTCTTTAGAATCCCCAATGAATGCAGTGTTTTCCAAGCCGAATTACTTTGTATTAGTGAGTCAATTAAGTGGATATCTAACAACTATTCGTTAAGTGCCAAATTTCTTATTCGCCCTGATTCCCTTTCATCTTTATATTCACTTGGGAATATTTTCTCATGTAACAAATTAATTGTCACTTCTCATGCCCTTCTTAAAGGCCTTAGTAACAAAGGTGTTGATGTTATTTTTTCTCATGTACGTGGCCATACTGGCAATTTAGGAAATGAAAGGGCTGATTGGTTGGCAAAACAAGCTACAAATCTTCAAGTAATTACTCCAATGATACTGCCCAAGTCATTTTTCAAGAACAAAAGTAGAGATGATACAATACTCAAGTGGAATGAACTATACAGGAATTCTACTAATGCTTCCTTAACTAAACTATATTTTCCTTCCATTCCTCACAGATTGAATAATAAACACTTTCTCTGTAATTTTGAAATTACTCAGTTTCTAACTGGACATGGTAAATTCAATTCTTATCTGAAGAGATTTAGACTATCTAGTACAGACTTGTGTTCATGCAGCTTCGGGGGTGAACAAAATGTCGAACATTTGTTGTTCTATTGTTCAAAGCTCAAGGAAGGACGAAAAGAACTTATTTCTAGGTTAAAATCTGTGAATATTGCATTTCCTCCCCCTCTTCATATATTTGTCCAAGATAAAATGGCTTTCTTTTTCTTCTGTAAATTTATCTCTTACGTGTCATCTGTGAATTTGTAAGTTTTTTTTTATTATTATTTTGTGTTGTTATTGTATTTGTTTTCTTTTACTTACCTTTGTAAGCCTTGTGTAATACTATGTGGTGCACAAGGAATTTAAAATTTTCAATAAAAAAAAAGTTGTACATCTTTACGGATACTTGGCCAAATAAATTTAGATGTTAAGAGCTTTACAGATGACTTAATACCAGGATGAGCTACGTTATGCATTTGATGAAATATTTGCCTGCGATAACTGTCAGGTATATATAGTCTAATATTATTCGTTGAAGTTTCACACCACAAAGACTTCCCAGAAGGTAACGGATACTGATTGAAGTTCAGGGAAATTGCTGTTGTCTTCAAATTTTGGAATTCTTTATCCATAATTTGCTCATCTGAAATTTTGTCATAGTCGATCAAAAAAATTTCTTCAATTCTCGATAAAGTATCTGCAACGATGTGCTGTATATCAGTTGAAAATTGAGAGATGGATTGCAAATGTCTAAGTTGACGAGGTGATGCTTTTTCTGGCTTTTGTTTAAATGCAAAAATTATGGGTTTATGGTCTGTGAATATTTTAAATGTTCTTCCTTCCAGCAAAAATTTGAAGTGCTTTATGGAGAGGTAAATTCCTAGTAACTCTCTATCCTAAGTACTGTAATGCTTTTATGCTTTTTTTAGTTTTTTTTGGAATAAAATGCGATAGGTTTCCATCCGTTATCTTCAAATTGTTGAAATACCACTCCAATCGCCGAGTCTGAAGCGTCTGTATATAATGACAGAGGTAGTTCATGATTCGGGAATGATAAGAGTGTTGTATTGACTAAATTATCTTTGCATTGCTGAAATTGTTTCTTAGCTTCATCTGTCCACTGGATTTTCCGTTTATCTTTTTTCCGGGCTCCCTTAAGGTAGTTGTGTAAAAGAGATTGGTTTTTTGATGCATTTTTTAAATATCGCCGATAAAAATTAATAAGGCCTAAGAATGTTCTAAGTTCATGAATGGTTGTTGGAAGTTTGTAATTAACAATAGTTTGGACTTTTTCAGGTAAAGGTCGTGATCCTTGAGAAGTAATTAAATAACCTAAGAATTCTATTTCTTGTGTGCCAAAGATGGATTTGGAAACGTTAATGCGGAGTCCATAGGCATTTAATCGTTCAAACTCTAGCTTCAAATGGATTCTGTGTTGTTCTTCATTAGCAGATGCTATCAGAATGTCATCTAAATATGTAAAAGCGAAATTTAGACCAAAAAGAACTGTATTTATAAATCTTTGAAACGTTGCTGGGGCATTCTTCAAACCAAAACTCATAACATTAAATTCATACAATCCAAAAGGGGTGATAATAGCAGTTTTGCATCTGTCTTCTTCGGCAATCGACACTTGATAGTAGGTTTTAAATAAATCTATTTTGGAATAAATATTAGTACCTTTTAAAATATGATAGAAGTCCTCTATCCTAGGAATAGGATATCTATCTAGAACTGTTCTATCGTTTAGCTGTCTATAATCTCCGCATGGGCGAGGAGTACCATCTTTTTTTAGCACCACATGCAGAGGACTTGCCCATTGAGAACTCGAGGGTCTTATTATGTTATTGTCCAACATGAATTGGAACTCTTGCTTAACTACTGCAAGCTTTCGAGGGTCCAACTGTCTTGCTTTAGTATGCACAGGTTGACCATGTGTTATGATATGATGTTTAACATTACGTTTTAAACCTGATAAGAATAAATTTGGTTTGCATAAGTCTGGGTATTGTTTTAGAAGAGTATTAAACTTTGTTGAATGGGTTACTGTAACGATATCACTATTTTCACTGATGGAAGCAACTTCACCAGTTAGCTTTAGCTGAGTTACTCCATCAATCAGTTTTTTGCCATGTATATCAATTATTAATTTAAATTTATTAAGGAAATCAGCTCCTAAAATTCCTTTATTAATTTTGGCCACTATAAATGGAAATTGGAATTCACGCCTAAGTCCCAAATCAAGTGTTAACGTTTTTATACCATATGTTTCGATTTCGGTACCATTCGCAGCATACAACTTGAAATCCGCGGATTGTTTGTCTTGTGCTGATGCAGGTAAAATGCTAACATCGGCACCGCTATCCACTAAGAAACGTACTTTCGATTTTTTATCTCTGATAAATAGGCAAAATTAGTGACATTTTGGAACATTATCGGCAGTAGAGCTTGCCGCCTCTCCTGCGCATTGTCGTTTCTCTGATTGGATGATCTATCAGTTGACCAACTGCACGGCTGAGTAAATTTATCCTGATGACATTTGTTACCGAAACGGAAATGATAAAAACAATATTTTCCCTTAGGATTAAATCTTTTCCTAGAAGTACTGCGGGATCGTCTGTGAGATGGAGAGTTGTTCCTAAATCGTGGTCTCGATATGTGATGAACAGTCATTTCCGCAATTCGCTGTTCAAGGGATTGAATTTTCATTAACAGTTCTGTATTCGAGCAATTATCAGCTGTTGATACACCAGAAATCTCTTTAGAAGGTGTCATATCTGAAATTTTATCAGCCATGATCGCCAGCTTGGGTAATTCTTCATCACTAACAAGTATTATATTACGCATAGAATCTGGCAATTTTTCTAACCTTAGCGTTTTAATTAAATTTTCGGACACATCCGATGTTGCAACAGATTTTAATTTTTGTAATAATTGATTGGGTTTCAAGTTGCCTAAATCGATTCCTGTAAGAAGTTTTTTAATTCTAGTACTTTCGCTTTCTTTAAATAAATCCGGAAGCCTTGTTTTGGATTCTGTATCTTTAGTAGCGGAATTACTTGTTACGATATCCCAGATGTTCTCAACATATTTCGGTTCTAACTGTGATACTATATAGTTAAATTTCGTTTCTTCAGAAACAATTCCATTTATCTTAAACTGAGCCTCAACTTGAAAAAACCATATTTCTGGGCGATCCAACCAAAATGGAGGAATTTTGACACTTACCTTACACAGTTCGTGTGCAGGATCTTCCACAGTTTTATCGTTTTCAGACATATTCACTTAAAAATCAAAACTCCAAGTCACCAGTTATTGGGTCTGACTCCAAATTATAATATAACAATCCTTATAATTATAATTCCGTTTTATCAAAAAACGTTAATCCACTTTTTAAATCGAAAATAATCTTTATTTCGTTTTTTAGAAAATGCAGAACAACTCTTTAGAACGATAACATCAACAATCTATTGTTGCCATTCCAAAAACAACAAAAATTGAATAATCTTTTTGTTGCCATTCTCAAAACAACAAAAAATAAATAAAACAATATTAATCAGTATTTAAAGTTTCTGTATAAGTTCAAGTCACAACACCTCAAACGGTTCTACATAAGTTTCGGCAAATTTATTCTCGGTTTCTCTGGTTCACTATTCGAAATAAGTGAAGAGTTACTCGTCTGCCTCAACGACAAATCTGCCTTTCTGAATTCTGGAGATAATTCTTGACTTTTGTTTTCACGTAAATAATGCACTCTCTATATTCCTGATCATTCTCGACTTCTGTTTAGAGATCAGATACTTCAAGAATTAAATCATTTATTTCTAGAACTAACTTAAATATCTGATCTGCATTTTCTTGTAGATTCATTTCACATTCTTCTAATGATTTTGTATCTACAATATCCTGTTCCAATAATTCAGATATTCTGTTAATTACTAGTGTTGTTAACCTTCTTAGAGTTTTGCGTTTTACTTTCGCTTTATCTAAAGCTTTCTTAGTATTCTCATTCATGATATTAACTAATAATATAATTCTATACTTTTAAATTCTATACTCTGTTAGAATTAGCAAAGTTATTGCAATATAATTATTCTATAGTACGCATGCATTCAAATTTTAAAATCGAAACTTATCACTTCTTCCACTCTGATGGTACGCGAGTCATTCGATGAGAAAGTAAATCCACATCATAATATCCCTCTTCTGAAACGTTATCTAATCTTTCAGGATGGTTAGGTTTAAGTTTTGATTACCTTTCATTCTTCAGGATGACTCTAGCTTTTTTATAAATTCTTTTATTATTACACTAAATATTTACATATATTTACATCGTAGATCAGGAATATTTGTCACCTCGCTCATATTCTCTCAACTCCCGATTTTCGATTACCACCGTGCGCCCTCTATCGAGGGCTTTTCTACAATGCCCTCTATTGGCTGATTACAGTATGTATATATATATATATATATATAGGGCGGTTCAAAACTATATGTCCAAAATGTAAAGGCAAGTAGAGGAGACCTAAATGAACAGATTTCGTATAGAAATGTGTGTGCGGTAATGCCGCGTTGAGCCGGTAGAGAACGCTGATGAGAGCGGGGTATAAAAGCACTACGCTAGCTAGATGCTTCACTTCCAGCACTGATCTCTAGCACCATGCATCGTTACACCAATGCAGAGCTTACAGACATGCATTTCATGTATTGGGCTGCACAAGAAAATGGATTATCTTCTCAAAGGATGTACAGGGAGTGATTCCCGTATAGGAATCAGCCGGATTGTAGAACATTCGAACTCCTTCATCGGGAGTTAAGCACGAGTGGATCGTTTTATGCGTGCAGACGTAATACTGGCAATCGAAGATGTCGGAGAATCATGCAGTGAAGAAGGAGTACTAAACACAGTAAGGGATAATCCTTTGACAAGCCCGAGAGTTGTAGGAAGTGCTTTTGGGTATGAGTCATGCAACTGTTTTGAGGACTTTACATGAAGACGGAACGCATCCGTATCATTCACAGAGAGTGCAAGCAATGACCCCTGACGATTATCTTCCATGTATCAACTTTGCTCGTTGGTACCTACAGAAGACTGCAGGCAATCACACTTTCCCAGCAGATGTTTTATTCACTGGCGAGAATACCTTTACGCGGTCGAGTAAGTCTAACATCCATAATTCTCACCTGGGGGCTCATGATAACCCACATGGCACAATAACTCACGCCTACTAAGAAAGGTTTTCCATTAACGTTTGGACAGGCATTGCGCACAATAGCTTAGTATTACAGTCTACCTAATCGTTTAATTAGCCACAGGTACAGTTTTCTACAGGAGGTCTTACCTAAACTTTCGGTCGATGTTCTGACAATTGTTTGCAGACGATTGTGGTTCCAGCCCGATGCAGCCCCAGCTCACTTCAGCCAGAATGTCAAGAACCATCTGGATGCTGTCTATGGCCAGCATTGGATAGGACGGGGCAAACCAGTTCCCTCGCCACCGCGTTCTCCGGATTTAACCTGCTTGGATTTCTTATTTCGGGTCAAATTAAAAGCCTCGCGTACGAGACTCCCGTCACAGCTGCAGAAAATCTTGTTCGCGCTTGTCTGTTGCTACTGGACATGTGCTCGACATGCCTGATGTCTTTTTTAATGTACGCTGAACCATGTGTCGCCGCTGTGAATCTTGTATTACTGTTGGTGGCTGCTCTTTCGAACACCTATTGTAAACAGTTAATATTTTTCTTCCTTTGGTCTTTACTTGTATTTTCAGTTCCTGTGATTCACACTCTACATGCTAGCACTTTAATGCGGCATTACAGCACGCACATTCCTATATGAAATCTTCTTGTTCAGGTCCCCTCTACCTACCTTTACATTTCTGACGTATAGTTTTGAACCACCCTGTATATAGCGACTTTTGATTTGAAAATTAATTCAACGGAAAAGTGACTGAGCACAAAAATTGAGGATAGAAAGTAATAGTCTTGCTGGTGCTAATAACGAAAACCACATCATATTTGTTAAATTATTTGAAAATATGTGAAAGCAATTTCGACACTTTAATGTGCTCAAATGACAACCTCACCATTCCAAAAAACAGTCTCTCAAGGTTTCGGCCACATACAACACTTTTTTTAATTCAACCAGGGGAATCTTCGTAAATCATCAGTAACTTGCCAATAACTCTGTTTGCTTATAGAATATTCAGTACGCTACACGAAATAAGATATTCACATACATGTAGCAATATACGATACACAATTATACGTAATCACATTCTGTGACAGTTCTGAACTTGATCTTAGAATAGACCTCTCCGCTGACTGAGAGGAATGTTCATAGTTTGAAATAGCCGGTAGTACCTTGCGTTTCTTTCGCATAATATAAATTTTTGATTTCTTTAGCATCTACATAGCTAAAATTACATTTAGTTATTACTATAATACAAAATTTCAAACAGACCCTCTTCCATTTTAATAATTTTTAGCTGTTGAAAAAGTAGCGTACATCGCCATATACTACATACCCTAGATGCAGAATCTTTTGCTTTGCTTTCTTGAATGTATCAGCTGTAAAACTTTTACTTTATTTTTCTAATAGTTATTTTTATTTTAGGTTAGGTTAGGTTAGGTTAGGTTATTCAATTATGGCAAAGCACACGAGGGCTATCTGCCTAAAGGGAGGGATGCCTTCGTGGAGGACTTTCTAAGGGAAACTGGCTCGTATACACGTTACACATGGGGAAAACCACGAAAACGCCCATGCAGCCAGCCCGTTCGAGGGATTCGAACCTCGGACAGAACTACCAGTGTTCAGCGTCTTTACCACTCGGCCGATGGTGGGCTTATTTTTATTTATTTTTTATTTATTTTTTTTTATTATTTTTTTTTTAATTTTAAGACACGCCGTTACAATACGCTCTCATTTTCGTACCTACAGAACCCTGACAGAATGAATCTTCAGTATTACGCTTTATGCTAATAAGGTACAGACTAGTATTTAAGCTGAAGTCTCAGATACTTCCGTAAAATGTGTGTTCTACCTTTCGGCTACGTTGTTGCTATAAGCTTGCTATTTTACGGCCATATTTATTACGTACTTGTTAGCTTATGCGGTAATTCTTAATTAACGGCTAACTACATAAGTTTCATTCTGTGGAGCTTCGCCTGATTAAATCTATTTAGTATTATATTTTCTGTTTAAAATTAAATTCCAAGTAGGGGCTTCTTATACGCCCAAGAGGGGCCGAATGTTAATCTATTTTTGAGTTAAAATAAAAAGGTATTTTAACTCTTCTCTGGAGTTGTTACTTACGCACAAGAATTCAGGGAATAGTCGCTACATAGTTCTTCAGTATTCTAGCTTTCAAAGAACTCTATTTTAGTTGGGATATTACACAGTATCAAACTACAGTGCTTTTTTTTTAACTTCATCCACTTTGTCCTGAATTTGGAGAACCTGAATAATTCCCCATTCACAACTGATTTTTGAAGGTACGACATAATTTTTACCACGCTTATACTTCAAATATCAAAACACGCCAAGTAAATATTAAATATGCGCAATTATTATTGTTGAACCTTTGACGTTTTCAGATAGATTCTAGTATATACATCATTATATTATAAAATTTTTATAAACAGAAACTGAAAATTATAATCGCGGACGTAGCAATTATAAACAGTGAGCATATAACGAACACAACTCCAGTTTACTAAAATAACATTATTGCTAGAACCTATGGAATATAAATTAATTGCCTGTGGGCATACACATTTCATAAAAAAAATAGGCTACAAGAAAAAATCATAGGCGTAATATTTTCAGCTTTCTATTCTCCAATTCACTTATCATTTATAAAATCATAATAATTCTTGATAACTTTTATTTTAAAAAAATTAGTTAGTTAAACCGAATATACAAACATCTCTGAGTATCAAGATACAATGATCCTGAGCGCAATCTCAGATACAATTGACGAGACGTGGAAATATGTTAGCGAGGAAACATCTCTCAGAAATGTAGTTCTCCTCTCTTGGGAGACATTTTTATTCCGCGCAGCCCGAAAGTTACGAGCTAAAAAGAAATATGGAAGAAAGCAATGACGAAACTGCTGAGATTTTTTTATAATGAAAAATCTTACTCTCTCTCAAAGAATTCTTTTGATCTTTAATCAATATATTGCACTGACAATTGCTTTAAAATGAAATTTTGGTGTAGCTGATAAAGAAGACTTGAAATGCTTTCTACAAAATTAAGCAATAAATTCCTTATAGTGATGTTTGCAACGAATATTAGTATGATAATGTACTTCTAATAAATATTATGCAACAGAAACAGGCCGAATAATCAAAACCATACGCAAACAACTGTATAATTTACTTTTTTACCATATTTTTCATTACTTTTTTACTGCTTTTTACTGAAAGGTGTTAATAATCACTGTCACTAGCTATTGTTGGTGGTTTCATTGAAATTGGTAATGTATATATATATACATTACCAATTTACCGTAATATAGCATAAATTATATATATATATACATTACCAATTTACCGTAATATAGCATAAATTATATATATATATGTAATACTTAGATGCAGATGATGGCTTCAGGATTTGAAATAACAATATTTTAGGATTCACGGTAGAGAAGACACGAATTTCTTAGCCATGGCAGAAATGTAGATGTTCTTGGTATACAAATGGGATGCGTCACAGACGGATGGAATTTGGTGACTAAAAGTAGCTGTAGATTCATCATATAATTTTATTTCTTGATGGATAATTTTTAGGACACATATTCTCTTCTGCACATGAATATAGGTGCAACAAACATTCCACAATTCTATGTATAACTTATCACATTTCGAGACAATGGATGAAACGCACGGATGAAGCAACACGCGTTAGCACAACGACAGGAATACAGGAAAAGGCTAATGCGCATTTAACCAAATCGTATTTATAGAGTTGAATCCTTATTTGAACGGTAACTGCATAAGAACTAACCGTATTCCAGGATTAAAGATGACGTAATGCGGATTAGTTTTCAGATATGACGTAGTTTAGATTCTAGGAAGGGGGCGTAGGTAAATAAAAACAAAGAATTAAAAGGACTATTGTTAAATTAAAACTTATCATTCTCTATCATATTTTACATCTTACACACACACACATAAATATATAAATTATCCCTTGAAATTTTAACAGTAAACGCATTGAGCTGTTAAACTATAATCTGAACATTTCAGATTGTATTTTGTTATACACGTGAATTATTATGAATTGTCACGAATGCCAGAATTATCATGTGATGCCTGCAGGATCAAAGCGTTGTTCTGATTTGATAGCACACAAAAAGCTGAGCACTGTTAATTTAAGGAATAAAGAGTATACTGTGCTTTAAAAACATCAACATTCAAGTTCTTTTCAAATATTTCATGTTCAAATTTGGCGAAGAAAAGCTATAACTCATTTCTAAAATCAGGCTGCGTTGGAAAACGATAAGAATTTTCGAATCTCATTTTATGCAAAGAAAATGCATCGAAAACTTTGCAAGGCACATGAATCTGCATTTATATTGATAGAAGGATATCCATACGTTATCTTAAATCGATGGTTAAAATGCGCCCACATGTACATGCAGTGTTATTGGTGAATGCAGTTTTATTCAAATCGATGCATCGGTTCTCAGTAATACTTCAACTAATCTATATTTTTAAGTAATTGAAGTATATACGTTCCAGTAGCTATACCGTCTATTATTTTGATAAATGCTTTAAATATTACTTTTCAACTATGGCTGCAGTGCCAGCAGATATTTGCACTTTGCCTTGATTAAATAATACATCGACAGCTATTAAATATATTCGATTTACTTTTCTTTTAAAGGACTACATGAAAATTTTCCAAGTTTCTTTTAGGATCTATTTTGGCTTCTGAAACGCCTTTAGAATGTTAGTTCCATTTTTAAATTCATCAAAGCGCATCTCTTAATTATATTATTATCCCAATCGAACCGTCATAAAATTTTAAATTTATCTTTGAAATTATGATAATACATTGCACTTCGGTGTAGAAGTTAACTACTATAATACAAATAACTGTTAAATAATATTTAAATTTTTTGTAATATAGTGCGATTATTGAAAACAGCTCCTGTTTGAACTACAGCTTATATGCCAGGGATAGCTATAGTACAGCTCGAGGGCCCCGTGCAGGTGAGTTACGCGGTTCTTATGCAAATAATATATATATATACATATATATATATATATATATATATATATGTGTAAAAAATAAAAAATACGATGGCTTTGCTCTACGCGAACAGGCAACCTCTAATTAACTTTCCGCAATTTTAAGATCTTCCCCCTAGACAAGTACTTTCCAGAACTCTCTGGGCTGTTGTATACGCGCCATTTTTCGTCAGATTGCTTTCTGCTATTCCGTGCTATACGAACGCTTTTCTCTGTCTCTTCATCTTCCCTTTGTTAAAAATATTTATGATGTCCAGGTTCTAAATTTAATAGTATTACCATTTAAATCATTATTGAACATGTGATCTTCGTTTAAAGAAAATGAGCTGCCATGTTAATTGAATAATGATGTGGAGTTTTTAAACTGAAATTCTTCTGTCTTCAGTTCTGATGCCTTCCACTCGCAACGACAACATTCGGACTCTCGACT
Organism: Stegodyphus mimosarum; assembly: GCA_000611955.2. Taxonomy (NCBI): domain Eukaryota; kingdom Metazoa; phylum Arthropoda; class Arachnida; order Araneae; family Eresidae; genus Stegodyphus; species Stegodyphus mimosarum. The sequence continues at coordinate 210,733 of KK119020.1, forward strand.
GCAAATATCACATATATATATATATGAAATATGGGAAAATAAAACTCCTCAGTATACAAAAGATATAATTAATTTATTTAATTTCTTTTTACAATGTATTAGCAAATTTAAACTGATCAGTGTTCAAATATAATTGTTTCCTTTCATTTCTTATTAGTTAAGAAACTTAATAATGTTATTCAAAAATACTTAAAAAAATCTGAAAGAAACTTAATAATGTTATTCAAAAATATTTTTTTAAAAAATCTGAAAGCTTTCAGATTTTATACGCCAGAAAGGCGTTTTTTAAACGTTTTGCGCGTTACCTTTATTTATTAAATATCATTAGCATTTAAACCATAAAATTTAATTCAACAGAAGTGGCACAAAATATTTAAAAAGAACATATCTTTAGAATTTTCGATACACACTCTCGCGCGCTGGAAATAAAAATGCTTTTCTTTTCGTGCAATGTTGTCATTGCTCGCTTTGAAGTCGTTGAGTTTGCTAATTAAAAATTCGTTAAAGTTTTACAAAATATGAAATAAGTAATAAAGCAAATTCCAAATTCCAAATTTGGGCTTCCAGATGCCCATATTCGAGTGGAGATTAGTTAGTCAAAATTTGATGTCTCTAGGTATTTTTTTTCACAATGCCAGAAACATACATTCATTCACGCAGATTCTTCATTATTTAATTTCTTTAAATATAATGCAGAGCTCTAATATTGGGTGGCAACAATTTGAAAAGTGAAACGCCAGTCTATAGTGGACGACACAAAATGACAAAAAGAAATTAATAGCCCTTCTGGGTAAATTGCCCGTTTGGGCTAAAAATTAAAACACTGTTTCAACTCTATTCAAAAATTTTTCAAAGGAAATCTTTAAAAGTTAAATTTTCCTAGCGATGCTTTACGAATGGATGGACTGATGTTTGAGGATGCTTTATAGAAAGGATCTGCAGCATTTATGAATCACTAGCAGTGGTCGAATCTAAACTGGGGTAATCTGTGAATGGAACAGAAAACGCCGTGGAATGTATGATAAACATTTAATATCATACAGAATTTAATTTAAGTTAGAAATAATTTAGAAATTGAAGTCTGAATTGATCAGAAATTTCAATCAGCTGGAAGGTTTGGAAATTTCTGATAAATCTGATAACAATCAAAGTTTAGAAGATGGTGTTACTTTAAAAATTTTCGAAAATCAGTAAAATTTAAGGACAATTGATATGCGGATTGTTTGTCGTCTAACGAACATGCAGGGGAATTAAGGGAAAATTCTGAGGTTGCAGAAAAACGATTTGGTTCTCTGTGGCACAGATTTAAGAAGAAAGAAGAATTCGAAGTTTCATGAGCATTGCAAAGCTGTGAGAGATCAACATTTACAAGAACATATCGCGGACGAATCAGAGCATTTAAAAACTGAAAAAGTCACTGAATCGAGCTATAATTAGAGAAAACAAAGACACCAGAAAACTTCGCGTTGTTTTCGACGCATCATCACATGCTGAAGTCAAACTGTCACTGAATAACTGTTTGGAATTAGGCGTTTCTTTCCATTTGAAACCTGTTTCACTAGATTTAAAATTCCGCGAAATCTCAAACTTTCATTAATTCCAGTATGCGACTCTTACTGACATGAAATTTGACTACCCCTTTATATGTTGTAGTATGTATTTGCTAAAATGCTTTAAATAATTATACAAAAAATACATAAAAAACAAACTACACACAAAATAACCTGAAATATTTACATGATTTACAACAATGGGTATATATATATATATATATGTAAGATAAAAAAATATGAAAGCAAACTTTTAATTTTAATTGGCTATAAATTTAATTTGGGGATTACCTCTATCTTAAAAATTGTGTTATAAATTTAAACTGCGTCATTCAAACCAATCATGCGATCCTACGTAACGCTTAATACAGCTACCTCTTGTCCAATCAAAATAATTGTAAGCAAAACTTTTGTAACTCGAACTGAAACTTTTTGACTCCCTCCCTTCTTCCTCTGAATTGTTGCAATATTTTCGTTTAGGCTTTTCTGGCAAAACGCTCCTGAAAACATCTATGCGCTGCTATGCTTACTTGACTAAAATGACGTCGTACCTATCTCCTGTGTATATACACATTATTGTAATTGCTTATGATCAAAGAGAATATTATCTATAACGAAATGATTCTGATGTGCCTAAAAATAAAGATGGCGATTCGCCGAAATTAGTTTCATCAAAGTCTTCTTCCTGCCGTTTCCACTCAGCCATCACGACTACGCAGTAAAATATGACATATATATAATATATACGAAATATATATATTATATATATATATATATATATAAGATAAAACTAAATACGATAGCTGCTGTAAGAAAAATTGGCGATCTCAAAATTTACAATCTAGATTTGCTGCTCTCCCCCTAAATTCATCTGTTCTCACAAATTCGAGATCTTTCTATGTTATATAACGTTTAATACTGATAACTCTTGCCTAATCAAATAATTGCAAACCAAAAAAATTTTTTAACTCGAACTGAAACTATTGGCTCCCTCCCTTCTTCCTTTGAACTGCTGCGTTCTATTTCGCCTAAGATCTCCTGCTGGCAAGACGCTTCTCATATACGCTGCTGCTGCTTACTTGCTTAAGATGACGTCGTGTTTTAAAACACATGTATATGGAAATTATTGTTTCAACTATGATTAAAAATTATCTTATCTACAAAAGGATGATTTCATATGCGTAAAAAATAAAGATTGCGATTCTTCAAGCTTTGTTGTGTTGGATGCGTCATCATGATTTTCCACTGAGTCCTTCAGCCACTACTGTGTTCTCAGTCCTGACGAATATCGAAAGATGTTAAAAAGTACCGGATTCCTTCATCTGCGCTTTTAAAGCATTACATATATATATATATATATATACATGAATTATAATTATTTCTATTGATCATATCCTGTTTGTTTAACATGATTTCACTTAGCTCTTATTAATTCACGGATTAATTAATCGCATCAAACGAAGTTCACTATATTGCCAAATTCAATGGTCTGTTTTTTATGCTGGAAACCTTTTTCAACGGCGTATTTTTTTGTGAACCAAATATTCATTCATAGCTAAAGTTGCAAATGGGAGGTGAAAACATCATGCAAAAATAAATAATTTGTTAAAAGCACTTGCCAGAGAAAGCAGAAAATGTAAAATATACGAACTAAAATAAAATTTTAAACGAATATGAAATTAGATCACTGAATCTAGGAGTTACCTCATGTATTCAGTATGCAAGTAGCGATAAAGTCATAAAAATAGTGAAAACTGAAGCGAGGTATGACTGGTAATATTGATATTTACAATTAAAATGTTACAAATGAAGTAAATATATTCTTCCATTCTTATTTTAATTCATCCTCAGTTACTGGCAGATCGTTTCCAATGTCTTTTCATGTGACTTGGAAAATTCACTATTTTTAGAAAACTTTCTAACCTCTAATTTTTAATTTAATCAATGATACTCAATTTATTGTAGTCTTTGTTTGAAGCAAAAATCAATATACTGGAAATCAATACGCCAACTACCCAGTACTTTTTTTTACACTTTGAAGCAATCGAATGACAAAAGCATATTTGGAACTTAAAGCAATTTTTCAAGCTTAAATGCTAATTAATAACTCTTTGAACTTATTAACAACTCTTTAAACTAATACATATTTATTGTTTACTTCCGCTCTTCGCAGCAAGTAGCACGAATGCAGTAGTAATGGTAATGAATGAAGGGAATTTAAGACAGGATTTATACTACTTATACTTCGATTAAGTAATTATATTGATGGACCTTTTTTTTATATAGCGCAAGAAATCAAAATCATTAAGCGCGGTACAGAGCAGTGATAAAAAAAAGTATTGGGATGATTTATTTAATATAAGTGTGTGCACAAATAGCGAAATTTTTTCAAATGTTACTGCCATGTTCATCAACATATTTTTCATGCTCATTATAATACACACAATTAAAGCTAGAAGTTTTACAGTGAAAGTATCACATGCTGTGATACATATCTACTTTTTAATAACATTAATAGTATAAAACAAAACTTGTGAAATATAAAATTGTTTCCAAGCATTATGAAGAACCACAGATCAATTTGCTTTCTAAAGGATTTGCTTTTGTTTCACTCATGATCATCCCACTTTTATAATAATGAAAGTATAAGGTATTTCTCTCGCCTTCTTCGCATGCCTTCGTGGCGTAGCGGTCAGCACGCTCGACTCGTAACCGAGAGGTCCGTGGTTCGATTCCCAACGAAGGTGTTGCTCATTTTTTAATCTCCTGCTTCGAAATAAACCTAATGTCTCTACAAAAAGTAAAAAAGAAATTCTTAGACATCATCAATTGTTATAACTTCTGATCTTTATATGTATCCCACAAAACCTGCCGATGATATCAATAATACCTCTCTCAAAGGTGTTAAAAATAGAAAGCACCTGAATATTCCTACTGCGTTTATGATAATCTGAGACCTATCATCCTTAAACAAATAATGTGACTTCATTATATAGGTGAGACAAACTTTACATATGTCAAACGTTTCCCTTCAGATTTCTCTAGTTAATAACGTTGTTAGCAAAGTATGGTAGTAAACTTAGTAGTAACGCATATATTCCATATTGTTTTCACAGAGATGGCAATATGTTTGTGAATAATTTCCCTTGTCTGATATCAGAACAAGCCGGTGAAATTCATCGTGGCAAGGAGGCAACATTGCGCCTGTGGTTGGCAAAGGGCCTTAGGCACTATACAGGTGACAGTACGATTTTACTCAGTTCCGCTCCCGATTATGAAGAAGAGCGCCCGGAGTAGACAAATCCGAGGGTCTCCCACCTCTGTTCCCCTATCACGAACTTCTCGACAAGAGTTTCGGCTCGCCGGATATTTTGAGTACCCCCTATGCTACGCAGGCATTATATATTTACAAGCAGTCATGCCTTATCCGGGTTTCGAACCCGAGACCTTCAGTACGGCAATCAGAGTCGCTAACTACTAACCCGGTTGGGCGACTAGTACTGCGATAGCCATTTAATTATTTTTATTTATTTTTGTCTTTTCTTTACTATTCACTAGAATTCAATCCAACATACAATTATTCTTAGAAACTTAATCACTATTTGTTTCGTGTGGGCTAGTACATTTTCAGTGAGTTACGGATCAGAAATTTTCTGGTGATTTCAATTATACCGACATGTCGGCGTAATTAAAAACAAGCACTGAAGTTAGTCTGCAATTAATTTTCTTTATTACCTTCCTTACAATTAGAATGTACAGATCATTAGAATGATTTATGCTGTTAATTTAAAGAAACGACGGATAATGAGAAATCGCATAATTTAAGCTATAATCATGCACGACGCTACGCAGATACTCGATACACTTTATGTAATAAGTTTTCCAGAACTAACAGCTGTTAAAAACACTTAAGTGAGATAAATAGACTGTCTTAAGCAAGGCTGAATTCAGATTAGTATATTGACTTAAACTGTGCATTTGTTCTCGCATATTAAGTGTAATCGGTTCCTACAATTACTATAATTGGAACACGTTAAGGAAGGATAACACAGATGCATTGTGTGTAATCATTAAAATCACTGGTATTGTGGTAGGTGAAGGCCAAACTAAAAATGTTATGGGTAAATTTTTGGCAGTTGCCTATAAGTGATTTTCAGTAGTCTTTATTCAAATAAATTTACAGCCTTAAATTATTACACAACAATTATTACTTCTGTAGCTTTGTCTTAACTCAAATCTTTCATTAGAAAAGATGGACATTTTATTCTAACTGTCATCAAAATAGATTTTAAATAATTAATGTCCAATAAAATATATCTTGATTGAATATTGAATATTACGATGATCAAAAAATTACTTTCGCTTTCAAGAACAATAAAATAATAGCAATCGTAGAATATATTGCATTATAAAAATCACAATTTTTAGCAGGTAAAAATATAAACTTTTGAATTGCTAAGTTTCACTGAAAATTTCTTTTTTTTTTTTTTTTTCACTGAAAACTTAGAAAGTTTCGCTAAGTTTTTTGCTCATTTTACTCAAGGTAATTTAAATTTATTAGCATCCAATAATGTCTGTAAGTGTTATTGAATCTGAAAAATTAAGACAAAACGAACTGCAGTTTCTTTTAAGGACAGGAAAGTATTATAAACAACGGAATAATTATTACGCCCCGACTCTGAAAAAATAAATTTCGTAATTTAATAAACAGAAGTGGATACTACTGAACACTATTATTTTCCTCCATCGCCCATCTGGCCAGAAGCGTATAGTGTTTTGCGGCAAGGGGGTATTCAAAATACACTGCGAACCAAAAATCCTATTGAGAGGTTGATGGGCCTCTGACCGCCCCATCCCGGGATGTCCTCCATCAAAACTAGGGCGGAACTGCAAAAATGATGCGGCGGAAGTATACCTGCACTACAAATAGTGAAATTCTGGTGCAACTGATAAATGCCCGAACTGCCATAAATGTTCGAATTCGTTGTTTATCTATCAAAACTCTTCGTACGATTTTGTTGTTTCATAAAAACGTAATGTGTGAGAGGATGGATACAGATGGATTACATAAAACAGAACAAAGTAATTAAGCAATTAGAAGATTTCATCTCTTCACTCAGCTTTGTAAAATTGAAAAATAAAACAACAAAAAAAGTAAAATAAAGGTGCAATCTGAAAGTTTCTGATTAGCAGCTCAAAGAAGAGCTTGCCATTAACAACTTCCCAAAATTAAAAAAATGTAAAACAGCAGAAAAGCCATAAAAATACAAAATTGCACAAGTTAACATCACATATGGCATTAAACACATCTTATACTAATGACAGGAATATATTCATAAACATCATCAATTAGTTACATTTATATTAGTTACATTATTAAAAATGTATATTATCAAAGAAGCGTATTTGTTGCTTCTGAATAGCTCAGCTTGTAGAGCAGTTTCAGTTTGCAAAATCAATTAAAGGTTTTGTGCAATGAAAGGCGATACTCTGAGAATCCGTCATGTGGGACAGCGACTGAAAAAAACAGTTTTACATTCCTTTTGCTGAGTCCAAGTGTTCCTTCTAAACTATTTTTTCAACCATCAGATTGCGACGCATTGTTGTATTTAACAATTTTATTTTGCCAGAACAGGATTCAATAAGTGAAAATGATACACCTTCTTCGGATAATAAAAATAACAAAAATAAAAATAATAAAAAATGACTTTGCAGGAATCCAGTTTTATTCTTGAAGGGTCCCATAAGCAAGTACCATGTGACTAAATAATTGAAATGTTATACTTGAAACGGAGAATGTGTTTGCAGCGGACGCAATCATCTGATCAAGGTCAAACAGATTCTCCTTTTCCATTTTTCCGTCTCACAATGTGAAAGCATAGATTAATTTTTCCTACCTGTGGGAAACATGTGTTTTCGCTGTTCAGCACTGATTGTGCTGTAATTTATTATTACGTTTTAGTTAAAAGCAAAGGTGAGTTTTCTGCAATTATATTTGCATTTAGTTTTAAGTACCGTGAGCATGTATTATACGTACATTAACATTAAACAATGTTTTTACCTGAAACATTGTATATGGTGAAGTTTTTGATTAAATATAAGAGTTGATTTATTTTATTAATTCTGCAGCTCTTTGTTGCCCTAAGTTTTGGGTTATGTTCTAAAATAAAACAATAAAATAATGAACCTTCGTCTAACTTTAATTTAATATTATTCATCTGTTATTTAATTTAATATTATTCATCTGTTATTTAATTTCGTTTAATGTTCATGTTTACTTTAAAAGTTGGATTTATTTTCTACTTTCTAATTCTCTCATTTTCATTCTCTTGCATCGTACGGAGTTTCACTCGTTCGCTTATTCGATTCGTTAGAGAAACGAGAGCTTACTAGTTTTATTATAATCAGATATATTAACTTCCGTTGACACATGATAAATAAATGCCACAATAAATGAAAAGATTCCGCTTTACTGCCAATCAAATTTCGTTGAAACATAAACAGAAGGATTTTATGCAAATCTTTTGCTCTTTTAAAATAAAAGTGATACCCATATCTGTCAACTAATAATACTATGTGTTTGTCGCCCAACTGGTATAGTGGTTAGCGTCGCTGACTGCCAAGCCGAACGGATCGGGTTCGAATCCTGGAGAAGGCATGAATGTTTGTAAAGAAACAGTGTTTGACGGTACTCGCGAGCCGAACGTCCTCTCGTGTGGTTTGGTAGAAGGTGAGAGGGGAGGAAGACCTTTGGACTTGTCCCCCCCCAGGGTGTTCTTTATCAAAATTGGGAGCGGACCTGAGCAAAACGCACTGTCACCTATTAGGTGCTCAAGGCTGTTGCCAACGGCAGAACGTAATCTAGCGCTCCTTGCCAGGAGGAATTTCGTGGGCTCTGGCTAACTACGTTATACCAGTGAGCATTAGGAACAACAGCATGTGTTTGCAATTCATATTCGATTTAAAATATAGGTCACTGTAATTTATATATTAATACAGAACATCTTAGCTTTCATTTTTGATGAATTATAGAGAAATTACGCAGCTATCAGAACATTAGAAATGTCTTGTATTAATCGTAATAATATTTATTATAACACTGTTGCCGACAGTAAATATCCAAATATCACTAAAAATATAATATGCTTTTTGAATGCTTCATTTTGTTTTAGTGAGTATGAAATCAGTAACAGGCGATGTATTATTATAGTTTGGTAGATAAACAAAAGATCACACGGTCTGGCAAGCAAGAAAGATTTTAGGCCACAGGGACAGGCAAGTCGAATTTTCAATTTCATACCATTATTTTGTGATCTAGTTATACAGCATAACATCTTAAAAGTCATCGAGAGAATGTTTCCTTCAAACCTTGACAAGGTTTCAGTAGACATTTATCCTGAAGTTTGCAAGTTCATCATAAATTATTCAATACACTGATATGGTTTAACACGCGGATCAATTGGTTTTCATGCTCTGAAGTTCACGTTAGACAATTTTATAACTTCATGCAGTTTTATTTAACCGTACACCATGGTGTAATACATCTTACTGATCCAAATATTAAATGACAAGGAAGTAAAAGTATGACAGTTTTCGCCAACAATTTGGATAATGTCGGTCTTTACCATCATTCTTGGTTCCATGTTTGTAATAATACTTAAATAACCATTCTACGTACTTATTTACTCATAAGAATTTAAAATAAAATATATGGCGTATGATTACGACAGTAAAAAAAAAAAGATGAGATAAGACGTTTTCGCTTGAAACATGGTATGGGTGCATCAGTTCGGTTTTGAACTTCGGATTTGGGGAAGTTATATCTGTATTTCATCTATGATTTGAAAATATTTCCTTCTTGAGTATGGATATAACTGCTATAGCAGTTTAAAATTTGCAATAATTGAATTTTGGCTGTTAGAGAGCATTAAAATACTCTCTACACAAGAAATAAATGAAATTAAATTATCTTGATTCAAAGCATCTTTCGAGCATTCAGTCGATGTGACATTTTGAAAAAATATCAGAAAATAAGAAATATTCTGGGGTTTCTTTGATCGGAAACAAATCACCTTCGTGTCATAAGTAGTTTTGCTACATTTCTCATCCTTTGACCCTCCCGTTCTCTATCTTCAAAACGAGGTCAACATTTCCAAAGAATTCAAGCTATCCGAAACGCTCAAACGCTTAATGTAAGATATGCACTAAAACTTGTTTCCAGCCGTTGCTTCCACTTCCTGCAGGTATTATATCGGTATACCCCTCATGGTGAAACTTAACATACGATCTCTGTGATGAGGCAACTAAATGTCCGATGGTTTCGGCTAATCGCGACAAATCAAAGCTGCGTTAATTATTAAGCTAAAAGAACAAACTTTAGGGTATTAAACTGAAATCAGAAAAGTCCATAGGAACTCAAGGAAAGGGAACACTACACAATTGGTGGTTTTAATACTGAATAGTGCAGCTAAACCAAGACCGAGAGAATGGTGGGAAAATAGGCGTAAATGCATGTGGAGTCACTAGAAGCTTTTAAGTGCCTAGGATCTTTAAAAGTCTTATTCTAGCCCAGCGACAAATGCTTGAATAACAAGAGTCTGGTCATTTTTTTTACGGTTGGGAGGGGCAGGTGCTTTAAAGAATGACAAGATTCCCGAAGGAAGTGCGTTTTGCTCCGATAGATGTTACTTGGAGAGCGATTCAATAGTAAGTTCTTACATTCCAAATTAACTCTATTTATAAGCATTTCCGGCGAATGTTTTAAGAGTAGGAATAATATCCAAAATAAGAAACAGTTCATTTCTTTCCATCCAAATATTGGAAAGTTCAAGGCACGTGCTTTCAACAAAAAGCGTAAAAAGAAAAATTTGGAGGTGGTTAATTCCTTGCGAAAGGAAGGACACAAAACCTAAACAATTATATGCTATTCAGACTTAATGACTGGATCAATGCAAGGTTTTCATTGGAGCATAAAAACGGCATATAAAGAATAAAGTCTAGACACTGATGAAGACTATTGCGCAAAAGAAAATATGGCTCAATTTTTTTTATTTAAGTTGGCTAAATAGCCATCACCAACGCTCGAAAGATCACAGCAAAGCAGTAAATTGACGATTATCCGTTCTCGGAGCGGCCATTACTTACCGCTTAGTTCTTGCGAAAGAGATCGTAATCATAGCCAAAGGGCAAAATACTACCATTTGCGAACAACCTTTGAATACACTCCTGAGAAGCATTTAAAAGACCAATATTTCCTTCTTGAGCGATGAAACAATGGAGACTGCAACTAGCAGCCACGTGCTTAAGTGTCATTCGAAAGGAAAAGTACTGTGTTAAAAAGAAATCCGCATTACACGCAAGACTTCTTTAAGCGTTCAAACAAACAATAAAAATCCAGTCATACTTACAGTGATACGAAAGCATTTGGTGCAATAGGCAACAAAAAAAGTATGACCTTGGAATTTGTCTAGCTTTTCTGCTAAGGAAACGAGGTCTAAAATTCGAAAGAACTTTTTGTTTGCTTACTTACTTAGTTATTTTTAACCTTTTCGTTTCTGTTCAGAAATTAAATACCTGTTTTTCATTTTATTTTATGTTTTCCAATGAAGTATTCCATTTCTCGCCTCTTAAATGGAAATATGAAACCTGTCGATTTAACATTTAGCCTGCCAATTCTGTATCAGATTATTTGATTTAGGTTCTCTGAAGTAAAATGTTAAATAATATTTCCTTCATTTCTCTTATCCGGAAGACTGAGACCTCAATTTGTATCCATTGTCCTTTTTAAAATAATTTGCCTTCACATTTTTGTTAATGAGCTGGAATTTGTTGCCGCGATTTGCTTTGCCTTAAATCTTTCTTCACAGAGGTCTGATACAAAGATTTACATTTCGCACATTTTTAATAACGATATCAATTGATAAAAATGACACACTTCAAAATTCCTTCTTATTTGATTTATTTCTTAGTTTCTAGGAATGGATCTGAGATCAGTCATTCAAGACACATGTTGTCACGCTAACCTTTTGAAACACCATGCACATTTGGAACATCCCAAGGAGCTATAAAAGAATCTGTTTCTCAGAGGATTAAAGAAAACATTTCAATATAAGATTCTTGCCTATACATGAGAAAAGTCATTAAAGTAAAACACGTGCAAATAACTACTGGCAGTATTAAAATTATAAACGTATTAACGTAAAAATTATTAAAGTATTAAGCATTGAACATTACAAAGTTTTACTTTATTTCTTTATTTTTGAGAAATAATAAAACATTTTTTTAACTCTGTAGGTAATAAATGCACTGAAGACATTCTACCCTTTGTTATATATTACAGAACATTTTTATCCTTGTAGATTAGGTCATACATTTAAGACCTCTAGTTAATGCTATGTACTTCAGATTTTCTCATCTCTATGGGTTATGCTATATGACGCAGACATTTTTTAATTTTGCTGGTTATGTTATGTATTTGCAGATAACGTTTTCATTATTGATTATATTAATCATTTTCAAGATTTTTAAATCAATACATATTATATTAAATACTGTATATTATTTTATCCTACATGTTACGTTACTTATTATTAAGCACTGGTACGTACTACACATCTAAAGCAACACGTGAAACTCGCTGCCCGTAACCCATTTTCCTGTGGCCTACGTTTCATCCTGAGAACAACAACAAAAAGTATATAATTTGAAAGTTTATTTGTTAAATTAACCAGTTATTAGGATTTGGATCTATACCGTAAATTCTTCTTTCAGTATTCTTGTTCTTCTAGTTCTTCCTTTCCGTACTCTGTACAATTTGTAAAATTCTTATGCTAAATTAACAAGTTATTAGGATTTTAATCTATACCATAACTTCTTCTTTCCGTATACCTATTCTTCTAGTTCTTTCTTTCCGTATAATTTATAAAGTTCTTACGTTAAATTAACCAGTTATTAGGATTTTGATCTATAGCATAACTTCTTCTTGCCGTATTCCTATTCTTCTAGTTCCTTCTTTCCGTATTCCGTATAATTTAAAAAGTACCTATGTTAAATTAAGCAGTTATTATGATTTGATATATACCATAATTTCTTCTTCACATATTCCTATAATTCCTTTTTTCCGTATTCCGTATGATTTGTAAGATTCTTATGTTGAACCAACCAATTATCATTATTTTTATCTGTACCATAACTTCTTTCTGTATTCCTCACCAGAATGAAAATTAACTTTTAGAGTGTATAAGCTAAGCGTTTTGAATCTTAGAGAAAGAAAAAGAGCTGAAATAAAGTTCTTTACCTGCTAGACCCTAGTAGAACTCCGTAGTGACTATTCGCTAAGTTCTTGTGCGTAAATAACAACTCCGAAAAAGGGTTAAACACCTTTTTATTTGAATTCAAGATAATAACAGACGGCCCCTCTTGGGCATATAGGAAACTAACAATTTTTTGGCTTAAACTTCACATTTCCTATTTCAAATAGGAAATGTGAAATTAAACTAATGCTAAATAGAACTATTTAATTAGCCTAAGCTGCCCACAGTTGTTACCGCGTAGCTGGTTCTTATTTAAAAATCACCGATGTAGTCTAACAGGCACATAATAAGCACAACCGTAAGTAGCAAGCTTTAATTTGTAGCAAAAACGTGGTCGAAAGGCAGAACACGCTTTCTCTCTGAGTCTCTAACTTAAGTACCTCAGACCTGAGTTTAAATAGTAGTTTCTTCCCTATTTTGCATACAGCGTAAAATTTAGGAAAATGGGGAAGGAAAGGAAAACTATCTTAAAAATAAAAACACCTATTAGTGAAATAAAGTAAAACCTTACATGTTTCTGGCACTCACTTCTGCGCTGTTAGAATTTCTCCAGCTATATCTGAAAGGCAGCTATTCCGACTTCTGCGTTCTCTCGCACTCGATATTTTAAACTTACGCGCCGGTAAAATATTAAGCCAGCTTACCTCAGTTTATTGAAAGTGCAGTTTTAGACTACTTTAACAACTTTTTAATTTATTTGATTTAATTCTTTAATTTACATCGCCACGAGTAATGGATTTTGTCTGTACATAAGTCGTGCGTTTTATATTAAAAGTTCCGATTAAATAAAAAAAGTTACTTAAAACATTTTTAAGGCCGTTTTCATACTATTACTATTAACTCAATAGCTTACCTAGTAGAGTTTCTTGACTTAAACTCAGTTTCAGAGCAATTGCAACTTCACAAATTACAATATGTTAACAAAAATTGGAATTCCACTTTACACCTCGGATGGTAAAAAGTGAAAAGTGCTCCTGGGGGGTCTCTTTACAAAAGTAATTTCTCAGCCGACACCAAGAAAATGCCAGCTCATTTGCAGACGAAATTACCTCAATTCACTTCCATTCAATTCTAAAACAAAAACTCAGTTATTTCAACGTAACTGAAACCAAATTTCGTGTGTCCCTAAATTTTAAAAATACCTTCCTGCACGTTTTTTAGAAAGATGAAAATTAGCATCGTATGTGATTTCCATATTTGGTAGCCCGCATTAGTGCGCATAAATTTTTTGACTTAAGAAAATACACAAATCCTCAACGAGATCCAAGTTAGCAGACATTTATCTGATTTCTGAAAATCGCTAATACGAACAGTCTCCAAATATCTAAACGCTAGCTGAAGGAAAAGATGCAGATGTCGCGAAAGAAACAATAGGTATCTATAGGCATCTACCTACTACCAGAATTCCCTTATGTTCCTTCTAAATTTTAAAGAACTAGAGTATTAGGTAAGATGTTATAAATTTATTCACTTTTTAAATACATCTTAAGCAAGAAAATGATTTTTTTCTCCTTGCGGCACAAAATGATGTAAAATTATGATTATTTATTCCAGCAGAGTGTGACATGCCTCACCCAGAGTATACTGCTGCTTTTATATTGCAAAATGCTTCAGGGCTGTCGTTACTTTAAGGAAAATATTGTTATGTATATAAAATTTACATTTAAAGGATACTTATTTAGTTTTTAACAAACATCATACTTTATTATACAGTTTTTGACTGTAACAACAACTTTAAAGTTGTATCTTTACTAAAATGGTCACAGAAAACAGCAAAGCGATCCCGAAAGATTTTATCACGCGAAAAAAGATTGCACGTAAAAACTGTTTAAGAAACCTTGGTATGAATTATAAATTATGCCAAATTCAATGAGTACTTTTGTTGAATTTCAGTATTGAAAAGTTGCAGCAAATAAGTAAACAAAGCTTACTTAAATGCAAAATGTACACTGGTTATTATTTCGTGTCTGAGGTGAAACGGACAGAAAGCACTTTTTACCTTCTCCCACGTACTTGAAGTGTCATTCATAATTCATGTTTTTCAACCCAACTTCTAAAGTTCGCCGATGATCACTTTTTAAATAGCCTGGCTTTTTGTCCCAACCCTCAGTTTTTTAGTTCGCAAAATGGAATTTAAGAGAAAAGTTCCCCATTTTCTATGTAATTCTCTCGAGCAAAATAATTATAATACCGTCAAAATGTCTTCAACCTGGCTTTGGTAAATCTGGAGTCACAATACTCAGTTATTTCCGATGTTGTTCAAGAACAAGGGTACCGTGAAGAAAATGCGATTAGAAACGTAACTTCGCTCTCTCTCTCTCCCTCTCCCTCAATAAAAAATTAGGTATAAAAAAGCACGAATAAGGTAGAGCTTTAAATTTCCTGGAGTCCGAATCTTCTAAACTTCGAGCCCTAAAAGGTTCCAGAATCTCTCGAGTTTTCCTCTTACAAATAATAAAGAGAAAAGAAACTTTAATTAATGCTACATGTTAATAATTAAAGTAAAATTGGAAACCTATGTTTAATTAAAAACGAATTTAAGAGTACAGTTTATAAAAATGCTATCATATTTATTAAAGCGATGCAAATGAAATTTAGTTGAAGAAGTACATAATAAAAATTCTTAAATGTTAAGGTTCATTTTCTCAACATAATTTGATAAAGTGTACTTCAGTAACAGTTTAAATATTTTGCACTTTTCTGCAATCATCTTAAACCAAAAGTTAACATCAATAAATACAAATATAAAACGATAAATTCTCACCAAAATGCTTAACCGTGTGATATTTAGGACCGCCATGAGGTTATAAGAGCGACCCAGGTCCACTTAAACTGCAACAATCATCAGTCACGTTTTTTATTAATGCGTCTATCTGACATTAACAAACCTAATCCAAGTTTCGAGTTAAAATGTTCAACAGATTTTTATGTTAAGATTCAGAAGACCAAAAAAAGCGAGAAGTTTAGAATTTTCGTTTAAAATTCGTGAGATACAAAGATTCTAATGATCTTTACTAACAAACAAATGTCGATAATAAGAATCGATCAAAACGCACAATAAATTTAATATGTGTTCTTTTTAAAAAATAAATTCGAAACATCTACGATAAAAAAAAGCCGCGTTTTCTGAACTGTATATAATTATAACTAAGGTAAGAGTCAATAATTTTACTTATATTATATTAAGAATAATAAGGTCAATAATTTTACTGAACTTGGTTTCCGTCAAATTTGGGAACCACTTCGACAATGAAACGTTAGTGAGTTTGTTCAAAATCTGCCTCCTACGAAAACCTACAGTCTCTGAAATTCAGGCTGCTTAGTGTGACTAAATCATAAATATTCTGCCAATTAAACAACTTTCAACATGATGCTGATGTTAAATATTAGAAATTATATCGAAAATTGAATGATATTTATTTTGCCAACTGTTCAACAGAAATCTTTTTTTTCTATAGATCTTCCCTCAAACAAATATCATTTCAGTAAGCATAATTAGCAATATTACTTACGTACTACATGCCAGTATTTACACACTATCGGTAATTATTTTGAAGCTTCAAATTGTAATACTAGTATATAAATATATAGCAATATGTAAATTGATTAGAACAGTAGAAAATTTTTCAAATAGTAAAGTTAAAATATGGTTCAAGAAACAATGATAATGAAACCTTCAGATGACTCAATATTTAATATCTCTTTATAAAAGTATGGATTGAACAAAGGATTTTTTTAATTACGGCTTAACACACTAAAAGTATATTTTAGGGCAATAGGAATGCTTTCTTAGGGGATTTTATTAGAAACACTGACTATATTTATGAAACATGCCAGTGTTTTGTGATTTTAACACTGTAGAGCCCTATTAAAGTAAATTTTCCAAAGAAAAAAAAAATTAGATTTGCTCTTTCTTGGTATTTCCAGTGCATTTTACAATAATTTCAAACAATATTTATGTATAAAAAATGGTTTCTGAATTTTCAGTTACACTATAATTTCCTTACATGCCTTTCAACCCTATTTTCAAACTTCATAAACAAAAGCATATGAATTTGAAAAAGCATTATGAGAACCAAGATCTAATTAAAGTGCAAAGCCCTCAGGATAGTTAAATGTAGTATGGGTTGAAACCGTCATTGTTAATTAATCCTGCGTGGAATGAATTTATTTCTAGACATGGAATAGCCTCAAAAGTTACGCTAATGCCTGTCAAGATGCGAAGCAATATTCCACAATATAAGCTTGCGTTTAATGAATATTTATCTTTGTGACAGTTGGACTAAGCAATAAAGGCAGCGAGAGCTGCTGTTCTGACGTTTTGAAGACAGCTGACTGTAGAAATCTCATATCAACTCGCTGAGAAAAATAAATATGCGACATATCCAAATGTCTAATCCGCAGAAAATGCGTTTTTGATGACGCAACTTTTGTGTGTGTGTGTGTGTGTGTGTGTGTGTGTGTGTGTGTGTGTGTGTGTGTGTGCTGATTTTCATTGCGTCATACCTTTTTTCTGAAAGTTTTACAGTCGAGAAATACAGGTAAAATTTTATTTTCGCTTAAGAAGGTTTTAATTGTTAACTGATGTCATAAAATACTAGTGCACTGGTCAAACAGACGTATCTTATGGATGCATGAATAAAGTTATAATCTTCTGATTAACCTCCAAATATTCAATCAGTTATCTATAATAAATTTGATAAAATAAAATGTATTCAATAGTTCCATTGACAATAACGTTAAAACTAAGATATACATACATGATATTTCTCTTTAAATAAAAAATGTCATTAAATAAAAGGATATATTCGAATACTGAAATGCGCACAAATCAATTAAAGGAACTGTATATATACTGAGTCAATATATGTATATATATATTTTTTTTTAAAGAGGAAAGTTGAAAAATGAGCAGTGCCCTCGCCGGTACTCGAACCCTGGACATCTCGAATACGCGTCGAGTGTTCTAACGTTACACCACAAACGCATGCTGGAAAGAGCGAGAAAATAATTATATATTCCCCCTTTTAAAAAGGGAGACTGGGTGTTAGGAGATCCAGAAGCCAAAACCTGGTAGTGACGAATTGTCGTCCACCATCATTTTAATTCGAGCGTCATTTGTAAAATCATTAGTTTTTTTTTTTTTAAAGAAAGCCACATGAAAAATGTGCACTGCCTTCGCCAGGACTCGAACCCTGGACCCATCGAATACGCGTCGAGTATGCTTCCAATTGCACTACGAAAGTATGCGGCAAGGAGGGAGAAAATACCTTATAGAACTAGAGGCTATTTTTTAAACTGAAATCCAAACCTAAAAACTTCATGATTTGCAAAATTTAAACACGAAATAGTCTCTATAAACATACAAATGTTTTATTAATAATTGCTTGAGACAGTGCATGGAAAAATATTACGATGAACCTAAGAAATTCGATAAGATTGCCAGATTGCCTATTAATTTTTATGTGAAGACTTTTAATCTTAGCGCTTTTGACAAATTTCTAAAAAAAAAAAAAAAAAAAAAGAAAGAAAGAAAGAAAACATTTGTGCGATATCGAAAGAAGCAACCAGCTATTGAATTCAGCGCTTATGGCTTCCATAAACTTTATATGTATGATAAAGGAACTCTGTTTTATTAGTTCTCAATTTTCGCTTGATGTTTGCATTTCAATACCATTCCATACACTGAAATGTCCTGCAAATTCATTTCAATAAGGAGCGCGTGTCATTGAAATTACCACATGTACAAAAAATAAATTTCATTATACTAAACTAAAAAAATTGGTGGCTGATAGTTCTCCACCACCAGGACTTGGCGATTAGGTCCCCTAACCCCCATTCGCCCTTTAAAAGGGGGAGTATATAAGTTATTTCTCCCGCCTTCTTAGCATGCCTTCGTGGTGTAATGGTCAGTACACTCGGTGCGTATTCGAGAGGTCCGAAGTTTGAGTCCCGACGAGGGCATTTTTCATGATTTCTGCTTCAAAATAACCTAATGTATCTAAACTTCATAGCTGTATTTTAACAATATACAGAGATAATTCAAACAACAATGAGCAGTACCCTATACATATTTACATGATTTGACAAGTTTAAAATAAATGATAATATTTTAACTGCAGTTCCTTCGCCACCAAACAACAATTGCAATGGCATGTCATCTTTGAACTTTTGAGTATTATGATTTTTAGGCAAATGTTATTTATTTGAAAAGAATTAATTATATAAGAGTGTATTTTTCGGACTCTAGCTCGGTAGTAGCAAAAAATTTCCGGACCAGCTTTGTTGACAAAAAGTACATTATCTGTCTATATCTGAATGTTACCATATTCGAAATCGTCCCCGAGTAGCAATGCACTGGTGTCAGCTTTCCTATCACTACTGTAATACGCCCTCCAAATCATTTTGCGTAATTGCAATAAGCGAGTCTATAATCCCTTGCGCTTTGTGGTGAGTCTCGTCATCGAAGACGATCCTTCACATAAAGAATGGTTTATCCTCAGCACACGCTCATGGAGAACTTGGCGCACAATCGTGATCAACACTGCGATCGGGGACACTGCAAGCAGGACAGTGTGATCAACACTGCGAATCAGGGAGCAACAAATGGTGGGCAAACTTGGTAGCGGTACACCACATGGTCAATTCTGACGTTAGGATTGTTCTACGAACTCGTTCAACGTCCAGTAAATTCTGCAATATCACTGATTGTCCTCCGACTATCCACATGCATAAATTCTTGAACTCGTTCCACATTTTCGGAGGGTGATGACCATGGAAACTCTTCTAAATGGCTCGCTGATTTTAAGGGTTACATTAAGTATCGGATAAAAATATATCGATTCGTATCGATTAACTCATAAACACACATTTGTCATTTCTCCATAAAATCAAAAACTGATTTCTATAAAACGCAGTATAGTATGTAATAAGAGTAGGTTCTAACTTCAGTGTAGTTAAACCCAGCAATTCGGTATAAGAGCATTTTCTTTAATTTAGAACAGTCAAGTAAATAGTGATGATGACTCTCACTTCTTTTACACGAATACCTTAGCATAAAGGAAAGCAATTAGAGTATGACCCCAAATTACTAAGAAGCGTTTCTAATCGGATTACAAGTCCATTGTTAAAGACAAAAAAAAAATGTGCCCTGAAATGTTCTTTATAAGGCAAAAGCAGCCTCGCAGAAAGTCCATTATATAAATGAAATCAAATTGGAAGCTTCCTAGCACTTAAGTCAACAGTTTTCAGAGCATGAAAAAAGATTCCAGCTTGTTAAAAAGAAGGCGTAAAGAAATCTCACGGGGAATAATAAAGCCAACTAATAAACTTTTAATTTTTAACGAAGATTCCAGCGGCGTTTTTAACAAAGATTTCGGCGTATATTTTAACGAATTTAATAATTAATTCTTGTTTGTTTTGTCACTCTACTTTTATTAATTCCACGAGTTTATCTAAGCTATCTCTGAGTGACTAATAGATAATCTTAAAATAAATTTTAATAAACAATTTTAGTCCCTTTTTAAGAAAACATTAAAACTTGCTTAACTTTTATGGGGAATTTTCTTAATGAATACAGATAATTTTGCAGAAATAATAAGAGACTGACTTTCAGTTTCTCTGATTAATTGAGGCTTAATTATACAGTTGTTGTGTAGCGACACAGTAAAAATCTTATTACATGCATTATTTCTCTCATATAACTGCCACTCTACATAAACTAAAATAAAAAAATAAAAAGGTTGGAAGAGGAATACGTCGATGCAAAGTTTAAAATTAGGCACCAATCATTCTTAGATTGGTGAAGATTTTAAACAAACTGTATCAATTTCAAGAATGATTATGCATAGGTATATCATCAGCAACATATTTTTAAGGTGGGAGGATCAACGAGCTTATTTACACAAATGACAAACAATCTTTTAACTACCTTATAACATAATTAATTATTAATGAGTGATAAAGTAATATCCATTTTATAGAATTCTCAAATGATAAAAATAAAATTATTCCAAAAACAAATTTTCTACATTGATTCTTATAAGCGGTAATAGGTCGCCTAGAACTCAGCTTCATGTGGCCCACTAATAACTGGGAGGATACTCAACGGATAAGCGTTCTGTCTCGATTCATTAGGAGTTTTAGTTCCAACTCAGCCAGACAAGTTGGCTACATGGAATTTCGTAGTTTTCTCATATTTAACGTCAATACTAAGTTCCAGTTTATTTCAGAAAATCCCATACAAAAACATGCATCGTAAAGTACATAGCTCTTAAGTGTTTGTCTTTAATGACTAGCCTAACAGAATTTGTGTTCTATATTTAAAATTATGAAATTAAGGCGAGCACTATATTTATATTCCAGTTACTTTAACCTATTAAATATGATAATCAATCAGAATTTCTTAATCATCGCCAATTCATATTGAAGTAAGAAACTTGCTATCATTCATTTTTGTTTCATTCACTATTCCTAAAAGTTCAAAATATGTCTTTTTACGTTGATATTTTTCATATTTATTAAAAAGTATCAGTCTTTGCAGTCTTTAATAAATAAATGTCTAACCTTTAATTTCATGATACTGGTCCAGTCATGAAGATATGATGTTTTCTTGAAGATATAATTTGTTATCATTACTTTTACGAAAATCTTTGAAAATCTAACCAAGCACTAATCAGTTCTGCGATTAATTGTATAGCTGCTTTTACTGTATTCTTGATATGTATAGAGTGATCTAAGCGTTAATAAGTACTTGCAAATTTGTGTTTCATCGGATTTGTAATATATGTTAATGTCATCAACACAAAAATATATAAAACCACGTTTTTAAGCAATTTTATTATACACTTTTGCAATCACTTTACGTCCCTATTCGGAGTTTCATTCATAAAAGAACATAATTAATGCTCATTGTGGCAGCCACCACTTCTGAAGATTACTGAGAGATGGACTATGAAGCATGGACGCTAATAATAAAACTCTTCTAGTGTATTTGATACGTTCTCCCATGATAGCCTCTTTTAAAATTGTCAGTAGGCTGAAGCGCAGTAATTATTTCCAAAAGGATCAACATGAAGTGATGCTCTATCTTGTGTGAATGTCGCAAAATCCACTGCTTCTTCTGTTTCCTACAAGCCTCTTGTAAAATTGCCATAAGATGAGTTTTTTAATTGCCAATAAGTTGAGTTGGAGTCAATAAATTAAACCGTTTGTAGTAGGAGCCACATGAACAGATGTACTATCCAGTATGAATATCGCAAAATCCAATTCAAAGGCCGAATAGTCTTTTATAAAACTGTCCGTAAGTTAGAAATTCGAATTGTTTGCAGAAAGTAAGGTTTTATGAAGTAAGACTCTGTCCTTTATACAGGTTACAAAAATCCAATGTTTTAAGGACAGCCTCTTTTTTTTAAACTGCCAGTAAGATGAATTCAAGAACTGCTTACAGAAGAAAAATGTGAACGGAAACTCTTGTCTTGTACGTGCGTTGCAAAATCTATACCTTGCTTTTCTTCCATTGAAACTTGCATCCACTAGTGGCCGGGCGG